>OX377620.1:188193040-188684050 GCA_947397865.1 Polietes domitor | reverse complement strand
GTATTGATCGTCGTTGTAGAATGCGTCATCAACATCGCCACCACTACAGCCATCAACACCTCCGCCGCCACCACCGCCGCTGCTACCGTTGCGCGCAATGTTATCGTTCGTGAAGTTATCGTCTTTTCCAGTTGTACTATTCTCGTGCAGTTTCAATTTCTCCAATTCTTTCGAAAGAGCAGTCATTGGCGAATTCACCATGGACGTTAGGAATTTCTCTTTAGCGCTGCTCTTCGCTGGGATTCCACCACGTTCATGGTGGAGAGCGGTGGTTCCATTAATGAATTCATGAATTTCTCTTTGTTTATGCCCATCGACGAGTACTTCTCTTTGTTCAACTCTCTTTCCGAGTGCAATTTCTGTCGCGGTATGATGTCTGGGGTATGTTCCGACAGGGTATTTGTCGGTTTACCCGACGTAACCTCTGAGCCGTGCGAATTGGCCACGGCCATTGCCTTGCGACCCAATGGTGTCTGCAACAGATCGGAGGCCTGGGTTGAGGACTTCAAAGGCTTCACCAAAGTCGGTTTCTTGGTGGGACTAACTGGTTTGGGGTAGGTCACCACCGGCTTTTGATCTTTGATGATGTTTTTGAAAGTCTCCACCTTGCTAGCCACATCCCCCTTTGAATTGGAGCGATTAGTGCAACGGGGGCGACGATTGGCCGAGGCCTCGAACATTTTCAGAGTTTGTTTCACCAAGTCTGGCGGTGGCCTTTCTGTGTCATCTATGATCGACGTTAGACGTTTGGGGGGCAGGTGATCTGTGCCCTGATGCAATCTCTCTCGAGCATTTTGTATTTTATCCTCTATGGATACACATGTCGGTGTGGAGGTACGATTGCCCTGCCATGGCGATTTTTCACTGAGCAAAGCTTCCACGGATCGAGCGCGTTTTAACGAATCATTACCGCGTTTCAAGTGGCGCGACCGTTTATTGAACGACGTCTCCGTAAATGTTACGCCCACCCCATTCGAACCCTGAGAGAAACGTTTCTCTTGCGAGGAACACGAATTTTTCAAAATACCGGCTTTTTTCTGCGAGAAATTATCAGTGATTTTTTGCTGCCCATCATCATCACCAATACTTTCCATATTATCATCGTCCTCCTCATCCTCCTCTTCTTCGACATTGTCATGGTCATCATCCAATAAATTATTCAAACTGGTGGAACGTCTCAAGAGATCCTTGTTCAATCTCTGCTGTTCCATGGACTCGCGCAGGGCCAAGCTCAAGTAACGACAACGCAGCTTGGAGACAATGCCGGGGCCATAGCTCAAGTCCTCGTTCGAATCCAAATCATTGGAATTTTGTGAGGAGACACCGCCAACACGGTTGCCGCGACCATTTGCCACGGCACTGTTGGCGCTACATGTTGTATTGATGGGATGCAAATGTGTGGCGGTGTTCTGTGTGGATTTCTTCATCTCTTGCATGGCCACCATTTTCTTTTTGATTGCACAGTTATTGGTTGCGGTTGCCGATGATGGTGATGGTGAAGAAGAAGTTACGGTTGCAGTCTTTGTGGGGGATTTCAAATCCGAACTTATGTTAGATGCACTTGTTGTTGTTGTTTTGATTGATTTGATTATTTTCGTTTTGTGTTGCTGTTCGTTTTTAATAAATTGATTTTCTTGTAATTTTTGTGATATTTTCACTACAGTATTTGTTGTTGTTGTTGCTGCTAATGAACCGCTGTTGTTCGCCGCACATACTAAACGTTCACTCTCGCATTTACTCGACGACTGATTTGCCGAACCATTATTTGCTCCAGTTATGTTGTAGCATTGTTGTTGATGTCCAACAGCACTGCTGCTCACCACATGTTCTCTCTCCATACTAATCTCTCTCTTGCTTAGTAGAGTGCTAGTATTGGTGGTAGTGGTGGTGGTGCTAGATGATGTGTTGTTGCTCGATGTGCCTGATGTGTATGAAGAAGAACCCGTTAAACGAGTTGCCATTTGATGTTGCTGTTGTTGGAGGTGATGTTTACTGGTGGTAGTAGTTGTAATATTGTGTACATCTTCGTCTTCCTCCTCTAGAGTTTTGATTGTTCTGGAGTTGCTGCTGGATGTTGCTGTTGTTGTTGTCGTATGGTATTCTTTGGTCTTTTTCGATTTTTCCAAATATTCTTCCTCCATTGTGTCTTTAGTGATCTCTTCTTTGGTATTAACTGTTGCTGTTGCCGCTGCTGATGTTGGAGCTGGAGCTGCTGTTGTTGATGTTGCTATTGCTGTATATTGACCTCCAAACAATTTTGCTGTTTTTTCTTTGTTGGGAGACGTTATGGTTACTGCTGCTGCTGCTGCTGATGTTGATTTAATTGTAGCCGGTATAGTTGTTGCATGTTGTTTATTTACCTTTGTTGCTGCTGATGATGATAATTTATTAAAATCTTTGGTTGGGGAATATGAACCATCTGAAAAAAGGAAAAAGGCAACACATATGTATTTAGTCTTCAATTCATATACATAGATACGATTTTTTAAAGATATGTATGTACATTTATCGTTCGTATGCATGCATGTACATTAGAGGGGGCTCAGATTAATTTTTTTGAACTGCTTCTATAATGAGAATTTTTGTTTATGTACTTAAACGCCCATATTTTAGTTTTAATGATCAAATAACGCATTTTTATGCAAATTCCATTTATAATCAATATTTGCATAAAATATACGTATCGCTATGCAAAATATGCTAACACAAAATTGGCTATTTCGATCTTTTAATTTTTTATCATGAACATTTAAAAATCCGCTGTCTATTAATAAGATCCATATTTGACGATAATGGATTAGCACCAGCTACCGTCGTAACTAACATATGAGTGGTCGAATGGTTTGGTTGCGATGATACCGAACATATACCGACATACTGCCCTATCGCCACTTTTGTAATTACAAAAACAATTTATCCTCAACACCTCGGATAAACTTATCGCACAAACAAATGAACATATGGTGTGGATATGGTTTTAGTATACCCAGTGGTGTATGTGTAATGTTCTGACATGGTTTCATGATCCTGGCACATATGAATTTACCAAGGACACTTGTGGAAATGAAACCATGCTGATAGTCTAGGGTTGCCGGATACAGCGAATTAAATAGCCTTCAAGCATTTACTTTGATTTTCACTGATTTTCACTTTCAATGTTAAAAGGCATTTAATAAATATTTTTATTGAAACAATTCCAACAGAATTTCTGGTAATAGAAAAACAAATTCTATTGCGACAATATTTAATATATTTATAGTAATATATTTTTATTAGGTTCTACAATAATGACCAACGAGAACCCCCGATATCACCAAAACAGCAATAGAGTAGAATCCACAATGGAACATAGCTGACTGGCCCAAAAATGGCGACGAAAGATTTGAGAAATAAGTTGATTTGATTAGATCCTTATAGGATCTAAAAGAATTAATAACATAATACTGAGATACGCTTTTAAAATATTGTATTTTTTGCACTTAGTCTGAGTGGACATAAGGAATATAGCTGTTGAATATTTGTTTTGGGCTTAGATCCCGACAACTTGTTTAATCCAGCTGAGGAGTCTTGTGATGAAATGTGTGATTGAAACCCTGAGTTGCACGAGTTAATTTTTCCCCATTCCCATACTTCATATGATTTTGATCATAAAATGAAAAAATTATAGTTGTTTTAGTTTGTGTGGGCGGTACCACGCCCCTCTCTCTGTCCTATCATGACCTAATATATCCAGGAACCATCCCCCGTCCAGAAGTTAGCTACAGTAAAATTTGCAAGGGTATCGGTCCATCGGAACATACGGACACACATTGATTTTTATGCATAGATATAGATTGTTTATAATTTGAAGACGAATTATAGCGTCGTTGCGTTACGTTACGAACGCACACTGCACGTTTCATTGAAACGTACTGTCATTAAACATATGCATAGAATGCAGGGCGGCGACTTCATTCATTAACATGACTCAGACCCCGCCAGACTTTCAGAAACCAAAAACAAAAAAATATCATAACAATAACAATCTAAAAACCATGCTGGCCGTTTTTCTTTTGTTCGCCCAACATTGTCAAAACAACCCTTTCGAAACTTAATTTTTACCCTCTGCAGAGCAGAGCGTAAAATCCTTCAAAGCGATTCTTATTAGTTTCAATTTGAGAATGACTAACAAACAACAAATGCATGTATGCATGTCCGTACAGATGTAGTACATGTGTATGGCATGGCATGGCGCCATGTGCCATGAGAAAACAGCTGAGCCGCCGTTCTTAGTATTGTGATTAGTCGCAAACCTTAATTGCACGGAAGAATGGTGGTACTGTTTCGCATTCGACAGAACAGCAGCAAAATCGTATATAGCGGCAAGAGCAGATACATACATATGTGCCCGCGTACTTGAAGCCAATAGTCATGGTAATACGTATGAACCTTTCACAAACCAACAACGTTAACTTTTGTTAAATTGTCTAAAAATGTATTAGTAAATTCTACTTTTTTATGTTATTTATATATACTAAATGCTAAAACTCCAGAAAAAGCTTTTTTGGCCATAAATTAAATAAAAATTAAAATATAACATTACTTCTCAGCTATTTTTATTATAAAGTTAACCAGTTTGGTTAGTCAGCATCTCGTACCTACCATCCATCTATGTTTGCATATGGCTATGGATGACCATACGTATGTACATATGTAGACGAGGGTAGTATTGATTTGTACAATTTTCCATTTTGTTGTTTGTTTTTGATTGTTTGTGCTACAGAGTGCTACAAAAATAATTAAATTAATTCCTCTCCTTTATTTTTTCGCGAAACAGCATATTTGCTTTTAAGTAAACCTTAATTAGCGGTGAGAGAGGTGAGACAAAACAAATTTTATAGAGGGCCCGTTCTAATAAAACATATCTGAGTGAAAGAAAGAAAGAGTATGCCAGGGAGGGAGCTTTAAAGTATCATATTTTAACTGGTTTCTGTTCTGTGAGATAGTTGTTGGAGAGCTACACACACTTGTTTGCTCTCATGAGCATTTCATGTGTGCCAAAATGAGTCTATTGTTCTTCTTACCATTGATTTATGTGTATATGCGAATTGACATTTGGGGGCTAATTAAGGTGGCCAGATAAGTGGAGCAGACAATATACATTGTGTGTGAAGGAAACCTCAGTTGGGGGAGAGGCGCTGTGTGATGGGAAAACAAGAGAAATACACAAAGAAATTATAAGAAAACTGTAGAGCTTCACTAAAGAATCGGTACAGTATTAAAACAAACTGAAGTTTTTTTTAATTATAATAAGGACAAGAATTATTTATAAGCCTTAGATAGTCCGAATTTTCAACATTAGCTCTAAAGCATTTTCCATTTCATTTTAATGGAAATTGCTGTCTAGCATTTATTGGGATTCCAGTACTAAATATTTTTAAGAAATATTACTTAAGAAAATGGAAATGTATCACGTAATTTTTTGAATAATTTTCCCATTTCGATTTCTTCGAAAAGTGCATGTTAATTTGTTATTGAATTCCTTTGGAGGAAATTTTACACAACTATGGAAGTTATCGATTACTAAAACAGTTATCGATAACTGAAAAATTATCGATTTTCCCATTTTCTATTTTGGCATGAGAAAAAATGGAAAGTATGGGGAAAATTGGCAACTTTTTCACTGTTTTAGTCATCGATAACTTCCATAGTTGTGTACAATTTCCTCCAAAAAATTCAATAACAAATTAATTATTACATTCACTTCTCAAAGAAATTAAAATGGTATCGATAACATGCCCAATCATTTTTCTTCTTATTTTGTCGTCCTCTCAAAAAATATTGTCAGATCATATGGCCTCGGATATCATACTTTACTCAAATGAATTATTTGTTCCAGGTGGAATGATTATTTTAAGCACTTTGATCATGGATTATTTTTCAAATGCCCCATATTTCACTCAGATTTATATTTATAAGGACTCCACTGTTAGTAGTCATAGTTTGCTAATGATCAACAATTAATTTTTAAAATATTCCTTAAATTCGTTAAGAATAAAAAAAGGGCTCTTAACAATAATAATAATTTTTATGTATGTGAAAGGGTTAATCTACATACGTAGATCAAAAAAATAATTCTTAAATTTTGTGGAATTGATACTAATTATTTTTTTGTTATATAATTTTTTGTATTTAAAAAGTATGTTTCACGGTATCTCGCGGTAATAGTTTACTTAATTAAGCCGGATATAACCGAAACCCCAACCTAATGTGTGCAACAAAAGTTTAACCTTGTCAAACACAGACATTTTCAACCTAATACCAAAAATAATCATTAAATTTGTGGAATTGATACTAAATATTTTTCCGTCATATATGTATAAACCGATAAATCTTTTTTATTTAAAAAGTTCTTTTTTATAGTATCTCGAGTTAAAGAAAAAGTGAGCGTACACATCCTTTCGTAACTTTCCTTTGGTGCTTCACACTTTGCATGTGTTTGTGTTGCCATACTTAGGATACACAATTGAACCACTAAGCAAATTGGGTGTGTTCTTTAAAAGGAAAGTAAACACGTATATTAAAACTAATGACCCCAAGGGTGGGGAGGGGCTCTGCTACGACAACATGTAATTCACTTAAATTTGGCTAAAACTTACAGCACCTAAAACGCCAAAAAAAGTTCAAAGGACACTATGTACATACATATTATTAAATTCACGTGACGTTTTTTCTGTTGTCATTCAAATAATTTAAGAAAAAAGAGAATATAGAGCGGGGGAGAGTTTGAAAACACCCCCACAACAAGAGAAATTAACAAATGTGATGACTCAACGTTTGACAATACAACACAACTGCAATAACAATAACAATAAAGTCTATAACAAAAAACACTACAACAACATCGATAAGTATCAAATAGTAGTCTACTGACTGAGAACAACAATAACAATATTGGTGGCAAAATAAAAGATACAACAAATCAGCAACAACAAAAGCAGAGAATATCAAGCAAACCATATTGAAAAGTGCACAGCGAGAGTGACTGAAGAATGAGCGAGGGAGTGTGTGGTGATGTCTGCCTGCCGCCGGCCTGCCGTGTGAGCTGTCAACTCTATGTGCCAGGCTAGTAGCTCACAGAGGGTGTTGAGTGAGTGTAATGCGTGATGAAGAAAGGAAAACACATTTTTTTACAGAAAAGCATACTTAAATTTAAACTACTTGAGGGTATGTTGCAGTACTTATATATGTAGATACATGTCTAGTTAAAGTTATGGGCAAAAAATTAGCACCACTAGGTGTAAAACCACAACTGTGGCGTAGACGTCAAATTGTCTAAAAAATTGCATTAGTTCTTATGGAAAAGAGTGAGAGAAGCGTAGTTCTTGGCGAAGTTCGTTGATGCTGTTGAATTAGAATTATATTTTGACATGGTCTCTCAAATTCCTAAGCTTGGTGTAAGAAATAATACTTCACAAAACTGTACACCACAAATAGTGACGGTAAGCGCCAAGACTTCTGTGTGTAACGAGATTTTTCACAAGTTGACTTCTACCCCACGGTTGTATTTATGCTTTAAGCCAATCCTTCTCTTCTGTTGTAGGAACATATTATCTCTCACATCAAAAGGAAAAGAGAAATCTCTTGTGTATCCTTCATTCATTCTGATTTGAATTTGTTTACAAAATATGCTCGGCTTTAGTGCTATTACAATAACCACAGCTGTAAATGCATATGAATGTTTAGTTATGTATAGTTCTTGCATGTGTCTTGTATTTGCTTTGACTGGCTGGCCTCTGACTACTGCGCTGCCTACAGAGGAAAGTGCAAAAAGCAAAAGAATAACAACAAAAAGACGGACAAACAGGCGAAGGAACACAAAATGTGGATGCAGCACTTTTGTGTTTTCATAGCTGTTAGTTATGGAGCGAACGAGTGTGGTAAGGTAACAAAAAAGAAAAACAACAACAACATGACAACAATATGGAATCGTATGGTGGTATAATATCTCGTACATATTCGATAGATATTTCTACATACGGGACAACAAATAAAAACACCAACAACATAACGAAGAGATCCGTCAGCGAAATAAGTGTCAGAATTTTTAGTGACGACTACTCTCTGGAGTTTCAGTGACTTGTCTCAGGAATTTCGAATTTTGAGCAATTTATTAATAAGTAGTATAACTAAATAAGCCGGGCATATCCGAAAGCCTATCCTGATGTGTGCAACAATAATTGCGGCCCCTAGATCTGACTATATTTTTGGATAAGGGATCACAAAATAAAAGAAATAGACGTTCAGTTTGAAATTATTTTTCGATAAAACGGGCTTAAAATCGAAAATTAAAAGAAAAATTTCGACAACTTTTTTAGTTATCGAAAACTTCCGTAGTTATGGGCTATAAAATTCAGTTTTTCCAATATTTTTTGTTTCGATAACTCGAATTTTCTACTACATTTTTTGCTTTTTTATTGAAAGATTGAAGTTTTTTCGTTCCGTTGGGCTCAAAATCGAAAATTAGGAGAAAAAAATTCGATAACCTTTTTAGTTATCGAAAACTTCCGTAGTTATAGGCTAAGTTTGGGCTATAAAATTCAGTTTTCCAATATTTTTGGTTGCGATAACTCGAAAGTTATCGAAAATGTTTACTAGATTTTTTGCTTTTTTATTCAAAAGAGCAAAAAATGATAAAAAAATAAAAACATTTTTTTAGTTTTATATTTCTATGTTTCGATAACAAATATAGTTATCGAAAAAAATTATTTTATTTTTTCCTTTTTTGTCATTTTGACCTCATTTCACAAAAAAGATGTAATTTTTCTTTTTTTAACGTTAAAATCCTTTAAGATGACGGCCAATTTTTTTTTCTATTTTGAGGTCCTCTTGCCAAAGTTTTTCTGTGACACACACTCACACATTTTATTTGGGCTTATTACCAAAGTTATTCATGGCTCTGTGTAACACAGTAACAACACAAATTGACAACAGTGTTTGGTTGTCTAAATGAACTAAACTACATGTAGGGCGTTTTTTAGTATCTACCCTTTTGTGCAAAGCTTCCTCACTTAGCCGAATAAGTCCCACAGTCCCTCAAGAGTCCCATACGGCAGTATACGCTTCTGTTCCAAAACTATATAAATACACACCAACGACTGGTGGGCTAATCAAGCGAACAGCAAAACTGACAAACATAAAGCCATGAACTTTATTGGCTGTATAAAATTAGTTCAAAAAGAAAAAAGAAAAAACAAAAAACTGAATATAATATTTATACTCTTCACTATTATCAATATTTGTTGTGGTGATTAGAACATGAGACATTAAATAAAGATACCAAATAAGTTACGTGTTACTCTACGGCCAGTCACGACGCCAGCAACTAGAGGAAGAGGTCATCACTATGGTTGTGGGTTTATCGTCATTTTAACACATTTATTTCTCTTGGCGTACTTAGCCACTTGGAGGGAGGTGTGTACGTGTATGAATTTATTGAGGAAATCGATACTTTAAGGGAGTGCTAGTTCTGGGAAAGTTCATTTATCGAAAACACACACACTTCGTATCAAAAACAATAGTGTTTATTTTAAGGTGATTGTTATATGAGCACTAGATAAATATTTGCTAGAAATCACCTAATCAAATCTTGTGGTAGGTCGTAAGGGATTTTCCTATGTCCGGGAAGGTGAGAAAATAATTGACCTTCGCACTTTTTAGTAGAAAAAGCAACATGTCAGGCCGATGAAACATGAAACGTGTTGTATACTATTTATGTTGTTGTTTATTATTATGTATGTTGTTATTGTTGCTCCTCATTCACCACTCCGTGTATTTATTAATTTTGATAGAATTATTATATGGAAATATGCTTTGCTTGTCGGTTTTGGACCTAAATTTGCAATCACATTTGCTACTTTTTTTACTGCGTCGCATTGATCTCTCCTCCTCCGTCCGTTGCAGAAGTTCTTGTTGCAGTACTCTTTCTTTGTTCCGCGCTTACGAATTTCCTGTTAAACTCAATGGCCCATTTTTGTTTGCTTTACATCCAATATACTGCAGACTCTTATCATTTGCTTTAACAAAAAGAAAAAAAAACGCGAAAACTAAATATCGCCAAGCACATACATACATACATACAACCCCCAGTTAAGATCCCACAGTTGTGTTACAGATACTCAGAGTCGCGACAGCGCGGGCTTTGCATACGAAATGACTGACTGAAACAACAGTCGCAGCAGCAGCAGCAGCAACAACAACAACCACATCACAGAGACAATAAAAAATAAATCACATGCCTTCGTTCACTGGTTCGGACGTCCGTTCGTGCATCATAAAATTCATCTGTCAATGGTCAGTTCGTTTTGTCAAAAGTCAATTTGTTGCGTTGGTTTCGGCTCATCTGCGAGAGCTTTGTTAAGATTTATTTCGTCATTATGAAAGTAAACGTGTGAGGCGGCCTTTTCCTCTCTCCCTGCATGTGTTGTGGATGACATACATTTTTCGGTTGGTTTTGAATTCCATGAAATGTATTTCTGGTCACGAGCTGTTACATTTGCTTTGCCTGTCATGGGTGGTGCGGGTCCATCCAGGTATCTACTGTAATTTGATGATTAATACGAAAAGTATGTCAAAGGGAATGCTTTTAGGCTGTACAAAGGAATGCATTTTAGGAAAGTAAAATAATGATTTAAAAATTCTGCACAAAAGTGGGTCGCCGTAACAACCACCAAGTGGCGATGGAGGGGTATTTGTAATGAGTAATCAAATATTTTTAATGAAATTCAATATAATCAATTAATAAGCTCCACAAAATCATCAAAATAAATATCGTGTGGACTGACACATTTTTTAATTGTTTTTGAAAATCCCCTTTTCAAATGCACGATTTGATTCTGTGAAGAGTTTCAGACCTCATTAACCTGTTAAACACCGACAATATTGAGCATAAAAGATAACGTCCTTATTCCCAATAATCCTATATTTATTATAGAGTTCAAAGACTTTTTTCGAAATATTTTTTTCAGACAGTCTTAGGGCGAAGGCGCAAATAATTACTGAATTTACCCATCTAGATTTTTTTAACACAATTCTAGTAATTTAAAAAAAAACCTTCCTTACTTTGCAAAAAAGGAATGAGTAGTTTTAGAAACATTCGTTTAGATTTCAGCTTTCATCAGCGATTGTAGTCCTCAAGAACAATTGTTTTTGTTTGTGAGAACTGCACGTCAATATATCAAACACTGTGTTATTCTTATCGTTCGTAGCCTATGTCGTATGATATTAATAATTTCTAATTATTCGTATGGCATTGGCAACTAACCAATTTTTAAAAATATAACAGTTGACACATTGACATGAAAATGTCCGAGGAAAATGATAATTCTCTCCTTTGTCACGTCATTGCCCATATTTTAATCAATAGTTATGCTTAAAACATTTTCTTTATCATTTTGCCCTTAACTATAACTACAAAGATAATAGACGACCATGCGCGGTAAACCCCCTCTTTTCACCACAAATCTTATCATTAAAATTTCATTCAGAAATGTATGAAGTTTATTTAATTTTCATTTAATTGTAAAAATATACGTTTGTAATCAAACTTCGATATCTTTCAATATTTTAATTTATATATTGTTTATTTTTGTTATGAACTCAACTCTCGAACGCTGCTTGGCAATGTTTGTGAATTTTATGAACAGTTTTATAGAAGCGAATTTCTTTCATTTCATTTCTTATCAACCCACAAAGCTATCTTTTTCTTAAGTTTTTGATTATTTTTTAATTCCTCAACTTTGGATCGTCACACGCAAGGTGTTTACATTTAATATGCCAACAGGTACAATAGGCTGATGTGAATGGAATGCTCGCAGTATTCATTTAATAGCAAACACGTACTTTAACCCATTGACGTCCAAAACAAAATTTTGTTCAAATATCTCGCATTAAACTGGTGTCCTCATATGGGTACAGAAGAAAAACAAATTTAAAAAATCGCAATTTCGAATCATTTTTCGTATTTTTAAAGCTAACAATAATCGAGCATTCTATATTTTAACCATTCTTGATTTAGACCTAAAACCCCAACCCGTTTTTTCTGCCTCGTATCAATTCAGTTTTTTAGAACCCTAATTACCTGACCGGTATTGGGCAATTTGATGGTGAATCCATACATTGTTTTCTAAAAAACCAATACTATACGACCTAATGTACATACATACAAAAACTACTTGCTCTGTATATATTTTTTCAATTAATTAATTATCTCGGTCTTATGGTATTTTAATTTTAGATTGCTACGTTGAATGACAGTAAGTCTGGCGAATAAGTACAAAGAGACCACGTAGTTGGCTGCCCAGCAATTATACGATAGCAGTAGTACTGACCTTTGAAAGAAGAATAATAACCTGAAATTGCAACCAAAGGCGTAATCGTTATATAAGTACGCGCTATATGTGATAACCTATTATACTTTATATGCAAAGTTATCAGTGATGCATTAATAAATAGAAGGTTATCACCAATTATTATTGATATTTACATATTTATTATCTGGTCAAAATCAGGATGCAAAGCACGAAAGGGTGTGAAGATAAATTCGTAAGTTAAATACGTCCCACACCCAAGACACAATCAGATATCTTAAAGCACGACATTCCAAAATGAAGATAGTAAAGGGTGAAAATGTGTTTTTATTTTTCGTGAACAAATATAGTTTTTTATCGAAATTAAAAACTAAAGGCATTTTCGGATATGTTGTCAAAAAATCGGCAATAATTTGTATGAAGATTTTTAGAAGATTTCTTCAAAAAATTCAGAAAATAGTTCAAGAACACCCTAAAAAAATAATTGAATTTTTTTGTGTACAATTATTTTTATATAAAAGCTTGTACCAAATATAACTTTTTTGTATGCAGAAAACAATTGCAACATATTTTCTCCGTGTATATTTTCGGCACAAATTTATTCATATAAATTCATATTTATTCATATAAATTTATTCATAAGTAAAAGCGTATGATTAATATTCAATTGTATAATAATAACACTCATACGTATTTTTCCTGACTAAAAACTTGAGTAAACTGAAGCTTTTTTATTATCGAAGCCGCATTTTCTTGAAATTCCGATAAATTTGAATGGAAAATATTTTTGTTAAGATTTTTGGTAATCAATATTTTTGTTTTAATCTATAAGACTGCTTTATTTATTCTTTTATATTTACTTTAGTTATAATTATTTTTTATAATCAATAAAATAATATTGTTATTTTAGTGAATATGGCGTTTTTACGAGAAACCATAGGATAGAGGCAATTGAAGAGGCGTGGCAAAAGCATAAATATTCTATTGGTTTAATATGATTACAAAAACATTTTCAAATTATCAAATTGCAAATGATTTTGACTACCCGTATGGATGTTATATCAGTTTTATTGTAACCAAAGTTTATGTCACTTTGTTAGTACCAGAAGGGGTGTGGCAATATCGCCCATATTTCATGCGAATGTAACTTCTATAAAAGCATTGTCAAATATCAAATGTCACAGTATTGCGAGCATCTGTATAGAAGTTATAGCAGATTTAATTTTACGCAGTTTAGGGCGATTTGTGTGGAAGCTACTGGGAGAGGCGTGGCAAAACACGCCATATTAAGTACACTTAAAGTGATTATAAAAATATTATCAAATACTAAAATATAGCTTATTCCGAATATCCGTGTGGAAGTTACATTGGTTTAAATTTAACATAGGAATATGGGACGTTTGTGTGGGTGGTACTAGAAGGAGCGAGGAACAATTTCGCCCATCTTCGAACTCAGACTAAGTTACTCTGTAGAGTGAGGGTATAATGAATATATGCCTGTATGTTCCGTATATGAAGCCAAACCGGTGAACCGATTCACCAGAAAATTTTACTGTAGCTAACCAGTGGACAGAGGATGGTTTTTGGCTATATTAGGTCATGATAGGACAAAGGGGCATGGTACTGCCCACATAAACTATACCTTAAAACTATTAATTAGTACTAATTTTATTTTCAATAGGGAATAGGGAAGCATGAAATGTAAATGTGAACTGTTACCGTTTACAACTTACAAGTCGGCCGAATTTAGTTTTTTTTTTTATTCTTAATCTCGAAAGATAATTAATCGGACTCAGCCTAAAATGAGGTTAAGATTACGAAAATAACTTCAATGTGGTAAAAATAGCTTAGACCGTATACAGCAATCACATTGAGAACCTTTCTGGAAATTTAAAGGTACGTTTCTCTTCGACCATGGGCTATATTTGAATTTAGCTTATCATTTCTCTCACTCTCAATGCAGTGCAAATCGTTATTTTGAAGACCGCTTCAGCTGGCGTTGCCAACCTTTTTCATTTCTCCGACAGATCGCTATAAATGACATTGAAATGAAAACTGTTGCAGCCTCACTACAGTTATCGAACTTTGCCGATTTTTACTAGACAATAGACTATCGACAAGCGCTGAACATGTGTTGCCATTGATTGTTCGTTCGTTCGTTCATTCTTTCTTTGGCGCTTTGTTTTCGCTGATTGTTAACAAAGTAAATTGAATGCATTTTGAGTTTAAAGCACAGCCACAACAAATGTTTTGTTAATATAAACCCGTTATTAATACCAGAAGTTATTTACGTTAACATCCGTCCGTAAGGCAAGCGAAGTGCAGCACCACACTATCTATCTACTGGAGCGCAAAACAACAACGTCTGTAGTCGGGTATATTTGCACTTGCATTGTTTGTTGTTGTTACTGCCGGCAGCTGTTGTTGGTGTCTCTACGACGATCAACTTGTAAAATCGAGTACTTTTAAAGACAAAGACGCAACAACGCAAGACGCAAGAGCAGAGCACGGCGCGCACAGTGAAGAAAGTAATCTGGACGAGTATCTGTTGTGTACACGCACGCATGGGGAGTATTAAAGAGATACAACAAAAGCACTCATCTTGTTTGTGTGTAAATAGCTGTGGAGACGACGACCACCAAGTACTATGTACTTCAAATGAATTAGCTTGTTGAACTTTGGCAAACACAAGAGATTGAATGTCAGATGAGACAGACGACACACGAACACAGACATCATATGACAGATATGATGCTCGCAGTGTCATGAACTTGTTGCCAACAAAAAGGTTCAATACTTGTCAAGCCCAAAAAAGGAGCAACAGATGGTCGATGCCTTTGTGAGAGTCAGGGGCATGGTTGGGGATAATGATGGGTATGGGAATCTTATTTATGAAATTCTCTTGTTTGCCGTTATCTAAAGCTTAATTTGATACTCTCACGTCATGTGCACAAGAGGGATCTTCACTACCTTTCCAGTGATCTTTGTTTGCTAATAATAATGACACATGGTATTGGCGTCCCACTTTGGAACATCGAAAAGTCTTCCAAGGATGATCATTATTTATTAAAAGGCATGCACACTATGTTCTGATACAAGAACGATGTATAATAATACAATGTATAAGAATATCATTGTCAAAAGATTCATTTCGTTGCTTAGTCTGCCACCGGAAAGCTTAGCTGAAGCCTAATGCCACAGCTGCCGAGAGCACAGATAATTATGTATACAACAAGTCAATTTTAAGAAAACAAAAAAAGAAGAAACCAACTTATGCAAATTGATTTATTACGCCGCCGTGTACACCTACATCCATCCAGTACGTGTGAATGTGTGAATCTTCTTCATGTCTTCGGTGGATAGACAACTTGCCGAGTTCTTCTTGTGTGGAGTTCAGTTTTATTTCTTTCACACTTCCGTTATAATTAATGCAAAATCACTCGACTGTCAAAGAAATTTCTGAATTTTTTATATTTAGCCTGTTCTTCTTTTATAGCACGAAACAGACATTCCATATTACTGTGACGAGGGTGGCTTGGCAAGTAGTTATGATAGACTCTCGAAGTTTGAATAAAACGACAAGAAAAAACAATCATTTATTTTGTAAGCTCATTAGCTTATAAAAGGACATTTCTCAGCAGTACAACAGACAAAGACTACAGAATTAAATTACGTTAAACCTGCTAAATTATTGAATCAATGCTCACTTTTTTCCATATATTTTTAATCTTCAAACTTATACACTTTTTATTTAAACATAAAAAAGAACAAAAAACAGAAAAAAAGTGAGGCTTTACAAAAGAACTTGTCTCGATAATCAGATACGTTCAGACGAGTTGAGTTAGGAGTCGTCAAAAAATGTTGACTCTAAGGTTCTTTTTCATTCATACTAACAATTTTAAGATTCACGCACACTGATGTTTTTTATTCTACTTTCTCGAAAGATCGAAAATTTAAGCCCTGCTGAATGTAAACCAGACCTGAAAATTAAAAACTGAGTATACAGTATTGTAATCAATCGATCAACAAAAAGCTAAAAATTAAACTAATTGATAAGGAAAGATGAAAATTTGATATGAATATTGGAATAGTATAGTAGCGTTTGACCCTACAGCACTGAATGAATTATCTTCATACTATTTATGATTTTATCTTAACCTCAGTGAAATTTTTCATTAAAAAGTTGCCAAAGAAATACTTTATAAAATGTATGAAACATGTTTCATAAAACACAAATCAATGAAAAGTGTCATAGAATTTATGAAACATTTCTTAGAAACTATTAAATGCAGTTCCTCATTAGATGAACTTTTTTTCATACAAGTTCTTTATTTTTCATAATATGATTTATGAAAATGTTCATAGATTTTATAAAGAAATAATATTAATAAAAATGTATTTTATGTTATGAAACATTTCATAAAAACTATGAAATCCTTCATTGTATTTATGAAGACATTTCATAGCACATAAATTTGATTGGTTATGATAATCTTCATAATCTTTAAGAATTGTTTATGAAATCTTTCTCTGACCTTATGAAACTAAGTTTCACAAATTTAACAATTTTGTTTTATGAAATATGAAATGTATATGATAAAATTGTATGAAACATTTCATTTTATTTATGCATTTTTCATACATATTAAGAAAAAAATTCAGTAATTTTATTAAAAACCTTTATGAAATCGCTTCATAAATATTATGAAGGATAATTCTTTCAGTGTGGGGTCTATATTAAACCTTTAATATAAATTATAGAAAATGTTAGAAATTATTTTTTTTTTTATTTTTACATTATCCTTAAACAGTTGTTTACTTCCCAAACGAATCATTTTTCCATTCTATCAATTAGCCAAAAGAATATTTTGATTTTCATTTCACAAATTTCCCTTAAAACTGTAGCGTGCATTGCAAATAAAACACTTCTATTATTTGACCGCTTTGATTGCAAGTCAACTATTTCTTGCCCAAGTAAACTCGAAATTCCCCCGCAGAAAAACGTGATGTTGCTCTTATGAGTTTGCACTTGCAAAATTATATTTTTTTGTGTTTATTTACGAGTTGTGATTTTATTTTTTTAATACAAAAAACCTCGTTGTTGTTATCTGTCAACACTTGTATTGTTTATTTTCGTGAACTTTTTATTAACTATTTTGCTCTCTCGTTTTTAACTTTTAATTAATTATAATGATAAATACAATTTTCTTCGGTTACATTCATCTGCTGTGTGACATGTGGCCATACAGTGGGGGATTGCGAAAGCCATTTGGAAATAATTCGAACATTTGCTACGATATTAACAAAATTTCAAAGTGGCAGAGCTGCAGTGTTTGGAAATTTAAGTAGGCCAGAGAATTAATTTGCCCATCAATATATTTTTATTTGTCGGTTCTAAAAATGTGGCAGGAATTACTCATAATTTGAAATAAACTTACTACAATCGAAATGCTCAGTTTATCGAATACAACGATGATATTTATGGTTCAATCGGTCTCCTTCTTTCACATTTTTAATCTACTGAAAGTGATTCGAACCCTGCCTACATTGTAAGAATACCGTTGGTTGATTTTAATAATTATAATGAAATGTTCATTGTATCAACGAAACCAGTTCGTTGACTTACTATTAGCTACAAGTTTCGCATAGTGGTGTCCCATTTCGGACCTTCGCAGCTTATCTCCTGTGGATTTCACAAATTCCAGCCGCTAAAAACAAATCTACACAAAATGTCCCCATTGTGCGAGGGAGTTCGATGTCTCAGGTGAAAGAGAGTTGATGCGACGACGAGTGCCACAATAACAACGACAATGGCGGGCACACAAACAAGCTCGTATATATGTATCTGCGATGGCATTGTTAATGTCCAAGATCATTAATCTTCATATTGTTATGATTTGAAAGATACAAATACTCGAACAAAACCTACCAACCACTCACTACTGGTTTATTCTTGACGGCGTCGCCGTCGTTGTCATAAATTTTGGAAGAAGTGAAGCGTTGAAGTGGTTTGTACTGTCTGCCTCACGACGATCTGCCTGCCCGCCTGCCATCCATAGTTAGTATGGTAAAATGATTTGGGTCAATGTCTCGATCAATGAAATTGTTTCTTCAACAGACAATTGTTTTTATCCATTGTTGCTGAGAATTTCTTTTAATTGTTAGTAATTGTTAAGTTTTGTTGTTGCTGCTGTTGTTGTTTTCGTGTTGAATGGAAAGATCATTTCTTATGATTTGACATTGTTTGACAAGCAGAAGATGTGACGATGTGTGTGGTGTTTCTTCAATCATAATAAAAAAGCGTGTAAATGATCATCGTGATGATGATGACGATCATCATCATCACATCGTGATAAGTGGTAAAGTTGTACAAAATGATTTGTTTGGGAAGTAAATAAACATTCGTTCTTGACAATAAACCAAATTACTTTCTCTTTTTTCCCAAGTTACATTTTTTAATTTTATGTGAAATATGACGATGATGATAATCATGATGATATAAAGTATTTTCGTATAAAATGTCATGCTATAATGTTCGAACTACTGATCGAAAAGTGGTAGGGGTATTATACATGTTAACCTGTATCTGGAAATTTGCGAAGGCAGCATAAAAATGCTATGTGAAAGTTAAACAACATATTTTACTGTTAAAAATTTAACTCAAAATAATTTTTAACGATAATATCAAATGTGTGCACACTGAAAGAGTTATCTTCATACTATTTATGATTTTGTTTAACCTCAGTGAAAATTTTCATTAAAAAGTCGCCAAAGAAACACTTCATGTTCATAATTTCGTAAATATTATGAAGGAAAATTCTATCAGTGCAGTGTGTTGCATGCCATAGAAATGCATTTTCAAGAATCATGTTCCACTTTTAGGACAGTAGCTTGTATACTATTATTACCCAATTAAATGTACATATATATGTATATCGATATGTTTTTTTTTTAAATTGCACTGAAGTCATGCATCAGTAGAAAATTATTCAAAACTGTCAAAATATTACAAATTTTTCAGATGTAGTTTGGAATTCTTTCCATAAGTAAAGTGATTACCAAAAGATGGTGCCAAACAATATCAAAAATCTATTGTGCAATTTGTTTTTATGTGGCTTTTTTAAAGCAAATCTTTTTGTTGTAACCAGAATATGCACTATACAGTCCCAATTACACATGTAAGGATCTAGCGCAGAACTTAATCTCGACAACACAACTATGAGGAGTAGCATACTACTTCCCCGCCTCTTCATATTCCCCATTGTGGGGAGGGGGTATAAAATCAGGAAAAAAATTGCATACATAATACATGCACAAATACATAATATATACATATGTACATACATATGAATGTCTGTAGAACCGCAAAAGTAGTCCCCAAAATTATTTGATGCCTTCTACATTTTATTTTGTTAACAAAATGTATACATTTGACCTCATTTTGCAACATTCAGAGCACATACTGGTATACACATATGTATGTACTTTCGCACAAATATATACATACATACATTCATTTGTAAGAATGTCACATTTTATGAAAAATTATTACTCTCCATAGTAGGTATTTGTGGGTTTTCAATAGTTGGAATACTCATACCAAAACAAAAAAAAACTATGACAACATGGGATAACATTACGACATGTGAGGTTTCAATTCTCGACGAGCATAAAATTGAACGAAAATTGTGTAAATCTCAAATCAGACAACTCAGCACTTGTTTCATGTGCGGCGTCTTCTTGCTCAAGGGGGTGAAATATAACGCCCTAGCCAAACCAAAAGAAAAAAAACCTAGCGGGCAAAATAAAATCCAAAACCGCTGCAATATGAAATTGGTATTAAAGCAAATTGCACTGCAACACACATATTTTTGCAAGCACAAACGAGACGGGCGGGACGAACTGGCAAGACTGAGTGACAGACTGACACTCGTATTTTTGTGGTATTGACAAAAAACACATTTGCCTACTTCGTACACTACACAAAACAACATCCAAACACACAAGTGTTGTAAATACAAATGATATTGAAATTAAAATACGGGTACATTTTTAACGGTTATGTAACCTCAGCTACCAATGAACATAAGGGCGGGAGGGGCTAGAACAGTGATAGTCTTGTTTGTTTAGACCCCAATCCGTGAGCTATTGATGACACCGTCAAAAGGGCAGGGGGGAGGGTATGTGAAGTTCACAAAAAATAGTTATTGCATACGTTCACAGAAAATATTTGAAAACCGCAATTGTTACAGAATACAGCCGCACAATCAAAGTGAACTAAGAAAAATCAATATCATTAAATTCTAAATAATATCGCGAAAATAAATGAATAGATACGAAGCCAACCAACCACAAACTATTTTCCTTTTTGTTGTTATCAACTGCAGGTGTTGATCGATTTTATGTGACGCCTAAAAGTATACCATGAAAATTATTCACTCAATGTGTACAACTGTGCTAGTTGTTATACAAAAATCTGTTATAATAATCAGCACAAATGTGCAGAGTTGCCAGTTTGAATGTAGGTAGGAGATTTGGTGGTAAATGTGGAAATAAATTATTTGTAGATGCATTTGAAAGGAAATCTTTTTGAATAAACACTTTGTGTGGACAATCAGGCAAATTAAAATTAATCGAGAGCACTCTCGATAAAGGCGACACAAAAAGCAACTTTGTGTAGCTTATGGAAAATGGACTCATACTTCAAACTTAAAAAATTACAGAAACTGCGTAATAATTTTTAAAGCATCCTCTTTCAGGATGTAGTCTATTCTACATTCATTTTGTTATTTCTCAATTTCGTTATTAAAATTTCCCCCTAATTGTTTAATCAAACATAATAATTTACTTAAGACGGTACTGAAAATGGGCGTAACTGCCCCTCCCCTTTGTCGTGTTTGGTTCAAACTATATGGACGTTGCTGTTAGTGGGCATAAATGTATAAAACAACACAATTATTCTCCATTTTTTTCAAGTATTTCCACGCCCCTATCAGTGGTGAATAGTCCTGATGATATTTTTCCGGTTCGGTTTAAACTAACCAGGCAAGTTGCGAAAGACCGAGCAAAAATATCAAGATTTCGAATGCAGTATAACCCTTGTAGAGCTATCATTGCTGTGTCAGACTCGCAATTGTGTCATGCAGAGACCGAAAATTCGGATAGATCTGAATCTATGCATTAAAAGAAATAAGAATACAAAACTAGCACACGCATTTAACAATAAAATGTCAAAAAAAATCGGAACTATTGCACCTAAGTAATTGCTCTAAATCGAGATGTGTCCCACAAAAATCAACGTTTAGGGCAGGTTCGTAAGGGAATGATACTTCATCTCTGCCTTACTAACGTGCTGAAAACGGAGCAGAAGATTTTGCTGGGATAAAGTAAAACAAACTGAATGAAAATTTTCGATCATGATTTAAAAAAATAATATTGTCTAAATCATATTTCTCCAAATTACAATATTTTCACTTACTTCTGCTACAAAATCCAATTCATAAAAAAGGCAAATTTCTAATCTAGAAAGTCAATACATTATCATGTTTTTCAGTAAAAAAAGAAGTATCAAAGACATTTAATAATAAAGACAAGGAATTTTCCCCTTTGGCTGTTATAATGAGCCCACCTTTGAGGGATAACAGCGAATGAAAATATGGGAGACACATTAGGAATCAAATAAAAAATACGAAAAGCAAATGATACACTCCAAAAAATATACATGAAAGCAAAAAGAATATATTTTATATATATATTTTTTAAAGAATATATATTTAAATTAAAACAAACAAAAGCATTATTAAAATTTCTGTTAGTTAACACAAAAAGAGAGAAATTTCTCCTCTTGTAGTTTTAGGTTCTTTAGTTTGAACACATCCTATAAGCATTTTATGGTAAACCAACCTTGATTTGCAATAAATTATTCAAAAAAAAATTTATTATGTTTATTATTGAATATTTATATTTTAAATAATTCTGAAGTACGAAATAAAAAAGAATAATTTTAAAATTATTTAAACAACACATGGTATTTATGTTACTTTTAGGGGATTTTGGTGTTTCTTCTTAGTTTCAGAAAAAACTGGCAACTTTTGGCATCTCTATTACACTGTGGTCTATATATTTGTTTGTTTTGTTAAGCGACAACAGCGTGTAAACAAAAATAATGCCGCCGTTGTTATAAATTCGCAATTATTGTTATACTATCGCAGATTCAAAGATATAAAAAGCGTATGAATAGCAAACAAATTAATTGAAATTCAAATTAATATCTCCTCCTCTTTCTATATTTTATGATTTTTTCTACAAATCATGGGATAAACAGATTGCTAAAGCTATACCAGAGTCAGATTAAGTTTGATCGGTTAATATCAACTGTTAATAATTAAAAAAGGCGGACAATCTTTTTATTTCTTATTGACGGAATTCGGAGGAAGTGTACATATGATGTCCAATCGAATTTAAGCTCAATTCAATCTTGAATAATAGAAGAACAAAAAAACTAATTGTTTTTACCAATAATTTAGGTTCTTCAGATTGTCACGTTGGGCGCCAACTATGTACTGTTTGTTAATAGTGAAATGTTATCGTGCCTAATTTTAATTTTTCCTAGCCTCATTTTCTTCCTAGTGATTGTTTACTATTCTGTTTCACGTTGGGCGCTAACTTCGGCGCTGTTTAATGAGCTACGTTCAGAGTATTCGATTGAAAAGAACTTAAAACGACAGCAAATAATGCTTGGCAGAAACAGAAGTAAATTAATTGCAACAAAAGTAAAGAATACAAATCTACATGTTATAAACGCAAAATATGAAAATGTCGAGTTTTGCCGGAAAGACCTTACTTTTGTAAAACCCCAACAAAAATTGTGATAACTCAGCAGTTTTTTTGCAATTTTACTACACAGCCAAGAATTTGTTGTACGAGTGTAGCTCTTAAAGTTTTAGTATGTACCTAACACTGGAAATATATCTGTATTGTTCATGTTAAGTTGTAATGGGAGTAACACCGACTATTTATCATAAATCCATCCGTCAAAATTGTCGAGCAAACCTTATTTTTACATACAATATTATTGTGCAGTCGGCAATAAAAACTATCGGCTTAAATTCAGTTCATTATTTTGCTTTCTTATCAGAAAAAAGCAATGACAGTAAAGCAGCAGAAACAATTAAATTTAAATGCTTAAAATACACATTTGGATATTATGGTGTAACCAAATGTTGACGAACGAAGCGAAAATGTCTTATTCGTCTTTTCAAAGTAGAAACCCCTCTTTTGTAACAACACCAACACACAGTGAACCTTAACAAGAACCACGAATTAAAATTGTGGCGAAAATAACAATAAAACAAACTTAAAAATCCAATCTTAATAATGTTACCCCTTCACAAATGACTTTTCAGATGGAAATCCAAAGTTAAGGACAGAGAAGCACCCACAAAAATGGGTCGTTGAGGAAGCCGCCAGCTCAGCCCGCCACTCTCAAATTGTTGTACGTTAAACGTTTTGTATTCTATTTGTTGTTGTTCACTTTTTTGCAAAATTGAAATTTAAATTATACAATGTGAAAATCAAATGCAAGAAAGCAGAACGTTTTTGTTGTTTTTTGCTTCATTTTTTTGTGAAAATGTTTGTTCATCTGCTAACCACAAGACTGACTATTTAGCATGAACTGTGGTGGAAGAGGAGGAGGGATAGACGATCAGAAAATAACTCCATTTACCATGGAGTGTAGATGTGGGCTTGTTGTTTTTTTTTGTAAAAAGAAAAATAAACATAAATGTGGCAGTGAAATAAATGTTAATAACAAACGCCGCATGGCATGGTATGGTTGGTGATCTCCTCTTCAAAGAAAAGGCAAAAATAATAATTTAAAAACATATTCAGTAGCTGGCATAATCGTACAAAGAAATTGCCATGGCATGGCACACATACAACTAACTTCCGGCTTGCAAAGATTTAGAAATTACGTAAAAATCGAAACTTTTGAAAGCTAAGCATGATATTTAGCGTTTTATGACTTTGAGAACTAATTAAAGAAAACGTTTGTGGAGGATGATGGTGTGTTGCGGATTCCTGCATATGGCTGGAAACTTGCCAGCTTGATGCAAAGGGCGATTGACTCTTCTGAAACACCGAAACATTTTCCAATGCATTTGAAATGGTTGAGGACTTTACAATTCTAGTAATCACTCGAGTATTTATTAGTTAGTTTGTTTGTAAAAGGGTCTGGAATGAAAGTTTTCGCCTCTAACTACAATAAATTTTAAAACATTATTGCTAATACAAGATTATCGATGTATTTCATTTCGCTTATTATGTATAATTGTGAGTTTTCTTTTAATTTTATAATTTAAAAAATTGATCTAAATTTATTTAGAAAACAATTTTTTGGGAAATTATAAAAACAAACAAATACAGATATCTGGCAAATCTTAATCCCTAGACTTTCAACAGAGTGATGGAAGTGACAAAATCAAGAATGGTGTTCCAGCTTAAATGTTGAGTCTGGAATGAAAGTTTTCGCCTCGAACTACAATAATTTTTAAAACGTTTTTTCTAATACAAGATTATCGATATATTTAATTTCACTTATTATGTATAATTGTGTGTCTTTTTTTATAATTTAAAAAATCGATCTAAATTTATTAAGAAAACAATATCTGGCAAATTTTAATCCCTAGACTTTCAACAGAGTGATGGAAGTGACCTTAGAATTCTAACTCAACATTCTTGAGGAAAACAATCTGAACATGTTTCAAGGTGTGAAAAACTGAACATACTCTCCATTCTGTGGTGGAGTGTGTTCAGTGTTCAGCCGTTACGAGTTCTTATAACCCTGGTTGACTTTGTAGCTGTTATCTCTATTTTCAATTTCCAATTTAATTGTCAATCTTCCTAATGTGCTGTGTGTTTTCGACTGCACTTTATCTTAACAGCCAAAAGAAAATAGGATTTTTAATAATGGAAATAACACTTGTTGTCGCTTGACATTCTGTTTGTTTTGTTCGTGTCTAGTTCATGATGATGTATTTGTTGTTTGCGTTTTTTCCTGATAAATAAGCGACGACGTTTATTCCAAACCAAAAAAAAAATTACCTCGACATGTTCCTCTTATCTCGAAAAGAAATTAATTTTTTCAAAACATTTGAAAATTGTGATTGCTTTCGTAAGAACATTTATTTGTTCAACATTCTCTCTTTCACACGCAGTGAATGACTTATGGCATTCGATATTTGAGAGCTATTTTCATTGTCGAAAACAAAACACCTGTAGTTGTGGGCAATATTTTGGAGGGGGTGGGGTGGTTTAGATAGCTTTCGAGTTACTGAAATCAATATTTCAGGTAAATACCCTCCACATGTACGTACAGCTATTTTCAGCTTTCGCAATAGCAATCGTAGTTGTTCTTGTTTTTGTTTTCAGTAAATTGCACAGGTAATCATTTATTTAATGTCGTAAATACATAATTGTTATATAAACGGTAATTAATTATCGTACAGAAATGTGCGAGCGAGCGATAACTTCGGAGATATTGAAGTGGAGCACAATTTGGCTGAAAAGTGAAACCACCTCAAATTAGAAGAGCTGAGTGCTCGACTACCTACAAAGGTTTCATGAGTCATGGTCTACTTCCAGCTGTACTAGGAATTAGTTCGGGTTCTTTGTTCGTTGAGAGATTTAAGTTATCAAACTACATCATTTATAAATCGCATAACGGACTGATAGAGCAATGTTCGCTTCCTTGAAACAATATAGGCTCAATTATTTGAAAAGCGCTGTAAGAAATGTTCATTAACTCAGACTCTCCCCCTCTGTGGCTTCAAAGGCGTTCAAGGAAGTCGAAATCTTTGGCCTCTAAGCAGATAAAACTAGCTAGCCGCTGTTGATGTTTTCTTTTTTTTTCAAAATTGCGGGCACTTTTCTTATTTATTTACCATCACCACATCACCAGTCTTTCATCCTCCAAACAAACCCAACGAAAGAAAAAGCCAACTGAAAACTCACACTACTACTACTACTCATATCTTCATAACTGGATTCAAGTTTCGTTCATGTTATATAGATACATATATATATAATTATATTTAATTGCAAGTTTTCTATGAAAAGACAGACGACAGGCGGTGGTAACAGCAGCAACGAACTGCAAGAAAATGTAAACAACAATTCAAAATGTTCAGTGTTGCTGGAGAGAAAAAACAAAACACACATATTGGAAACTGACAACAACTACAGGCAGAGCGAACGGCGGCAACAGCAAAAATCTTGTTCAGGAGTAGAAAGGTGAATAACAACCAAAACAATATTGAAAAAATGCATTCTGTAAATGAAGCAAAACAAAACCGAAAAGCCCCAATACTTGGAGCGAAGATCAACGCTAATTGAATTTGCGGCGAAGAAAACAACAACAACAGCTTTGATGGACAAGCAACTAAATAACAGTGGTTGTCCATCACTGATAGGTTGGCTGATAGGCATTTGTAACGCCCAATAAAATGAAAAATTAAAAACAACAATTTATCAAAAAACATGTGTGCATTTTTTAAATAATTAAGCGTTTGGCGGTTGTCTGAACTAAATTCTATTAAAAACCATAAAAATATGTGATGCATGCATGTTTACCTTAAATTATAAAATTATCTTAAATTAAAAGACAGCATAAACAACAATTTTGATGGACAACCAGTAGTTGTCCGTGGATAATAGTTTTGGAATATTTACTACAGTTTGTCGGAACCCAAAAAGTTATTTTATGTTAACATTTTTGGACTTAGCCTACCCAGTGTACGTGGAATATATGTTTATCAAGCCCAAGTCCAAAAATTTGTTTTAACAAAAACATTTATATTTACTAAAGAGTGATTTTTTTGAGGTTAGGATTTTCATGCATTAGTATTTGACAGATCACGTGGGATTTCAGACATGGTGTCAAAGAGAAAGATGCTCAGTATGCTTTGACATTTCATCATGAATCGTCTTACAAACGAACAACGCTTGCAAATTATTGAATTTTATTATCAAAATGCGTGCTCTGTTAAGAAAGTTCATTGCGCGCTTCCATTTTATGGTCAGTTTAATCGACCCACTGAAGCGGCTATTCGGGCTATTGTGACTAAATTTCGCACCAAATTTACATTGTTGGACATTAAACCACCAACACGCTTACGTAGAGTGCGAACTGAAGAAAATATCGCAGCTGTATCGGCCAGTGTTAATGATGACCACCAATTTTCGATTCGTCGCCGTTCGCACCAATTGGGTCTCTGTTACTCAAAAACGTGGAAATGCCAAAATTGGACTAAGCGGATGGACCACCTAAGACGCAGCCGCGGTCAACATTTAAATGAAATTATCTTCAAAAAGTAAATGTCATGGACCAATCTAACGTTTCAAATAAAGAACCGATGAGATTTTGCAAATTTTATGCGTTTTTTTTAAAAAAAAAGTTATCAAGCTCTTAAAAAATCACCCTTTATTATCGGGGACTGTTTGAAAATAAATTTTATAATTTGAGTTAAAACATTCACCACTATTATGAATTAATTAATTCCCCAAAATTTTCGAAAATATAAATTTATAATTTGAGTTCAAACATTCACTCCTATTATGAATTAACAACAATCTTTGTATTGTATTTTGTAATACTTTTTATTGTATCAAATATCCGTTAATTTCCAATGTTCTCATACTTTCATTATAGAACATTATTATATAATAATGTCATGCAATTCTTTTTGGGAGTTGGAAATCGCAACATTCTAATAAGTCCAAATAATCCTTTTGTTATCGTAGCTTAAAGAAAATCAAGCCTATTGACAGCTAATATGCATAGTAGTTCGACATCTATCAGCAGATAATTTTGTCTGTCATTACAGCAAATTTATCTGTAATAACAACAAACTTATTGCAAAATTAAAAAAAAACTGTTGTCGTTTGTAATGAATTAGAGATTCTTCTCTTCCGATCTGGAATAGATATTTTTATAAAAAGCTGATATAATATACTACTGAGAGTGGAAATTTACTACTCTTAACATGTTAAATTTAGAGCGATATCAACACATACATAGATGTTGAGTAAAATATTTAACACGATTAATTGATAAAAATCAATAGCGGAATTCACAATCCGATATGTATTTTTGATAAGTTTGATATTTTTAGCAAATTTTGTATCTTTACAAAAACATTTTTCATTACTTTTGAAATACAATGATTTGTCTAAAATACAATACCGAAAAACCTATTGTATTTTGTGCTGTATATCACGAGTTGGTGCACAAATTATTTTCGGATGTTGTAAAAATAAAAAGAACTTTAAAATTGGAAAAATAAACAAAATGTATTTTTTTAAGGAAAATGAAATATTATAAATTTAATGTCGCTCCGAGTAAATTTTCCAAACTCGTTTGTAGATTCTCTGTGATAAAGACTTACAACATCAATTAGTATTTTGTACTTTTGAAATTTATATCTTTTCTCCAACCTTAAGGTCTAATAAATAATCGCTTGACTTACATTCAATTATTAATATTTGTGTACAATTATTTCCATACATAATGCTTGTACCAAACATATAATATTTTGAAGGCAACCATATAATAATTTATTTGTTTCTCCGTATACAATGTGAGCTCAATAACAATAACTAAGAAAATATGTTCCAACAGATCTATAGTTTGCGGTCTCAGTTGATTTTAATTCGACAACATTTAATCGGATTCTAAAAATTTGGTTTTCAAGCTTCAGATCTTCTTGTTGATACGAAGGATGTTTTAAATATACAAATGAACATGGTTTTTGCTGAACATTAATTTCGAAGAAGAAAACAAGAATCTGCAAATATTAATTCGAGTATTTTTTGCCCATATCAAATCTGGAATCTCGATAATGAAACTTTTCTGATTTAAATCTGTTTTTGGCGTAGGGATATTTCTGTTTTTGTGAAATTTATTTGGCAGACCTGTATTTTAAAAACAGCTACAATTGTACGCAGAAATAGCAGAACAGAATAGCTGCTATTATGACAAACAACTGATTGCTGTGTCAGCAAACAAAGTTTGTTATCTCATTTTCAACAAATTCAGGGGCCTAATTACGGCATACGTAACCACTTTTTCATAGTCTAAAATATCGCAGCATATCATTGAAGTTTTGACGCGATTCAAATAAAATAATTCTACTTTGTGAAATGAATCGTCCCAGGCGAAAAGAAATACAACTTCAATCAATATAAGATATTTTTGGGACGTTGAACATTTGAGATTTCGATACGATGCGTATGTCATTATTCGGATTCCAGAAGTCATATTCTAATTTGTAGTTCAGTTTATGTCAGGAGATAAAGCTACAATTGTTTTCTGAAACAGCAAACGTTTTATGTTTCAGCTTTTCGGCATAAGTAAGCAATATGAATAGGAAATACGTTTGTATAGAAAATTATCTATTTCTCTAAATGTATATTTAAATAAAAGCAATAATTTAGTAACACAATTATGTGACTAAGAGATCTTTTTCCAGCACGCCGATGTTATGTTCTCGAATCAAGTAGAATTTATACAAAATGATTTTTATTTAAACATTCACATTTACTTAAATTGAGTAAATATTTTCCACTCAGTTTTAGTATGCTCCACCTTAGCTATTTAAGCTGCATGAGTTACAAAGAGAATGATAAACAACACATCCAACGATGGATGATATAAATATTTAACTGTCGCACGTATAATATTTTAGAAATGGGGAAATTCGTGACTTTTTCGATTTTTCGTCAGACCTCGAAGAACACGAATATTTATCTGAGATAAGGAATAAAATTAGTATATTTAAGGAAAGCTTTGTGTGAGTGTGAGATGTTATTAGCTGAATTTAAATATGTTGAAGAAGAAAAAAACAAACTCACAGAGTAATGTGTGTGCAGCTGTACTTAACTTAAATAGGCAAATAAAGATTTTAAAGCTAATAAACTAAGAAAAAACAATAAAACCAATGAAATAAAACTTGAAAATGCTGAATATAATAGAAACATATTGCAGAAGTACGTCACCAGAGGCACGATTTTGTATTGTATTTATTTTTGACTATCCCAAAACACTGTGCACATTATTCTCCTACCCCATGAGTGGAATTTTCTTTCTGCTTTTCTTCACAAATAGTATTTGTTGTATGTTTTCAGACATCTGTGTACGACGATATTTTGTGTATGGATTATTTAACGAACAAAATGAATTGAACTATGTTTACCAATGACTGACTGACTGATGGTGGTAGGTAGGGTGGTAGTTGTGTTCGGAGATGTACTCGTATGCAGCTGAATAGCTGACTGACGGGCTATCATTAGTTAGTTAGCTTGGCTAATGCGGCGGCTAGCTGGCATTGAGTTGTACGAATACAAACTCTACGATTGAATTGTGAATTGTTGTGTGGCATGTGGTGTAGTTTTTTTTCGCCACTCACTTACCTGATGCAACTTGGTCAATATTGGTGTTACTGCCGGCTAATGAACGCATCGATGATGAAGATGTAGAGGTTTTTAAACCATATGCCGCTGCTACAGCGGATGATGATGCGACTGGTGAAGATGCGACTGCCGAGGCCGCTGATGTCGGTGATGAAGCACTTATTGTACGTTGTACATTTTGTTTGCGTCGTTGTATAAGGTCACGTTTCCACTGTGGCATCTCGGGCAGGAATGAGGGCGATAGACTGCCAACACTGCTCAAGGCAGGTGAAATGTTACCATGCGCTGGCGACACATTGGAATGTTGTGGCTCTTGTGGTGGTGGTCCATTCAGTGTCAGTGCAGATGGACGCTCGTTTGTCGTTGAGGTTGTTGCGGGTTCAACCATAGCCCCCACCACAGCCAAATGCGGCGACATTAAAGGGGAGCGCGTCGTCGGTGATTGTAAAATATCCAGTGTCAGGGGTAAACCGGCCATAGTTAGGCGTTTCTTTCTTTCACGGGTTTGATCTCAAGTCTTTGCGATTTCTTTTTTGCTAATTAAATTGGGGGTTTTTTCTTGCTTGAATCTTGGATTTTTCTTAATTTTTATTATATTTTGTATTCATTGAACAAACTTTTGTCACAGAAACACAAAACTTCACTCACTTCTTTCGTTGTCGAATGCTAAACGCGCACTGGCGCTCTGCTTAACTCAACATACGCCCGATGTCCGTTGTTATCGTGCCCCAACGACGACGATGGTTATGAGAAGAAAATGAAAAACAACAACGGCAGAAAAAATACTACCATAAGATTGCTGCAAGTTTGCTGCTGCTGATGACTGTGTTGTTGTTGTCGTTGCTGCTGGCTTCGTCTATATGTTTGTAGTATGTTATGTGTAGTAGGTACGGGGACTGGGGACTCCAGCGAGATGATTGTTGGTTTTTCATTCATGCGAATTGTGCGCTTTTCGTGTGGGCTTATTTTTTGGGTGGCAATGTTTTTTGTTGTTGAGTGTTTTGCGGGTTCGCCGTCGCTGTGTTTGCTTGCTGTCTGGTCTTTTTGCTCTTGTTGCTGTTGTTGTTATCCGAAAACTAACTGGGAGAAAGGTTCAAAAGTTTAAGTTTGTGTTGTGTTGTTGTATGTTTTCAGCAGCAGTAGTTTTTGTGTCGTTTTTTATTTCTTAATTGGATTTACTAGTTTTCCATTTGTGTGCCTATTTGCAGTGCATGTTTCCACTGTCTTTAGCTGGCTCCCCTTTTCTCATATCGATTTGCTAAAAACAACGGTAAGAATTTATTTTAACACACTGCTGCACGGCTGCTCGAAACCGAATTTGCAGTTTCCAATTCCTTTTTCCCGCATTCGCATTATATCGAAGATGTACATATCTACGTAGACATGTATGTATCTGTATGTGAACATAGATTGGCGTGTATGCATGTGTATAAGCCGAGTTTTTGTTTACTTGCTGCTGCTGCTGCAAGGCTCATATTTCTCTCCACACACATGTCAATCGTGTGTCGTTTTTCCGCAACAACAACAATAATTGTGTCTACACAATAAACAAGTGTTTTATGGATTGCAAGACCTCCTTTTTCTGGGTTTGAAATTAGGAAGTGTTTCCGTTATACTATTTTAATGTTATCTAATGCTATGTTTACATTGGGATTACTTCACTTTGGGGATTAGCGTGGCAAATCTCGTAAAAATTGGGAACAAAGTTAGACGGGTTTTTACATAATCCCCAAATACACTTAAACTGGTGTCTTTTAGATTGGAAGGGGATGGTAGAACTGGTCTGATATTTAACATGCCTATTTTTTTCAATCTTTCAAAAAGGGGAGTTTAATAATAAATATTTATCGTACAACTATGAGTTTGAATTTAAGTGACTGAAAACTCCATTTTCTTCAAAAAGTATTTAATTTTTCAGTTTTTGTCATAATCTACTTTCAAGTTTTATCATTTACTAAATGTCCCTTAGTTTCAATAGTGAAATGCAAACGAGGACTGTTCAGATGGGTTTTAAATTTGCTCAAAATGGGTCTTAATATGACATTAAAAAATAACGTACTTTTTCAAAGAAAAAATTACTACAATTAAGGAAATTGGAATTTGTTTTGTACATAGTGTGCCTTCATTCAATTTAAGTTTATTTTTTACTTAAATTTAGCACATACATACATACTCAAATCAAGCAAAAATTTGATATGATTTACTCAAAAAAAGTTTCTTTAGCTCATACATACTCAAATCAAGTACAATTTACTCAAAATCAATTTCATTATTTATTCAAACTACAGATCTAATTAAATTGAGTATATATTAGGACTCAATTCTAATATGCTCCAGTACAAAAACATTTTGTGTATTCGGTTTTTTTGGAGGAAAATAGGAGAAGCCTAAAGTTACGAGAAAAATGGATAAATTTTTGTGAGGGTATAAATTAACAAAAAATATTTTTATATAGGATATTAAAACTATAAATGCCAATACAGTTCTTACTGAACTGAATAGTATTTTTAATTATTTTTCTCTCGCGTATTTATTTGCACAGTTAATTAAGAATATTGTCAAGCGTCCCCTACATCTTCAGGAAAGTATAAACCCAAAATTTCCCCTCAAATTGGTTGGAAACATCAAAATTCACTCATATACTACTTTTGCCAATGTGCGAGAGCGGCCCCTACCATGTGGTGTAGTAGGTAGAACGTCCGCTTTGCATTACTTAGGTTGCGAGTTCGAAACACAGGAGCTTCAGGAAGCGAAAACAATCGTTCGCTTCTCAAATCTCCTGATACATACCAATGAATTTTGACGTTTCAAACAAACTTGAGGGAAATTGTGCTATAAATCAAAAACAGGGACGTTACTCAAAAGACGGACGAAGGTAACGTTTCGTTTTCTAAAATCTCGGAATTATTTTCCATCGAAAATGCTAAATTTGTTAACTTTTCGTTATAATCTATTTTAAAATTGTGCAATAAAATAAATCTAAAGTATTTACAACAGGTAACAGATTATTCTTTGGAAAACTAATGATGGGAAGTGGGCATATTTAGTTATTTACTCATTTTTGTTCTGAATAGCAATCTATCAATTTTTTTTTTCCTCTAAGCTCCTCAATTAGCATACTTATCTGTTAATGCCAATGGATTCCAATTGTCAATACTGCTATTGTTGACAATAGTGCAAGGCGTATTTATAAAGGTGATAGCAGGAGCCCAGCTGACTGAAATTTTTTTCATTCAAAAGTAACCGAACTTGTCAAATCCCATATATTTTGCTTTGACAGTATGGCTCATCATTCAAAAAATTGCTTGTATTTTGTTGTTGCCGAATTTGTTTTTGCTCTGCTGCTATCACCTGTATAAATACGCCTTGCAATAGTGTAACCATTTTCCATGTTCTATAAATTCGATGGGAAATAGAGTTTTTACTGGGGCCAATAAGGAAAATTCTATTAAATACAATGACCACAAATATAAATGTAACTATGTTGTCGCTAATATTATCTCAAGATATGCCCAATGATCCTAGTTCTCCAGTTTTTTTCAGAAATTGTATATCCCTTTTTAATTTGAGTTTTAGACCATGTCTATTATGGCATAGAAATAATTGTCTTATAAGAGCAGGTTAGACCATTGTTACAAATAGTATGACAAACTTTGTCTTATTTTTACATAATCAGCATTAGACCAGAATGACGCAACCATAAATTTACCAGTAAATATTATAGTGGTCTAAGGCACGTCAATACTTGGTTTGTTCCGCTAATTTTATACTATGTATCTTATATATAGCGTTGACTCAGTAGTTAAGTCCCAAGAGTGTGATTCAATTCCAATTTAATTTGGGAAACATCTTTCTTCACCCCAGTAATTTGACACGACTTAGATCACTATTATAAATTGTAATATTACTTCTCCTTTTTTCAGATGTACTTGTCTGCTCTATATCAGCCTTTTATTTCAGGGGATATAGTAGTTGTATGGGCCACTTCTCCAAGTACAACTGGAAATTATAAAGTTTCTATCTCATATTTAGATACAATATACAAGATACAGATATACCTTTAAAGGCAAAAAACGTCAACATTTATAATCTAGAATGATATTTCTTCAAGAGAGTTTTAACTGCATCGACGACTTTATCTTAATCATATTCATAATATGTAGTATGTAATTGCATTCCATTTTTTATGATAAGCAGTAGGCAAAGGACGACGAAGGCATTAATAAAATCAAACAAAAACAAAACAGCATATAAACAAAACGCCAAGCAGATTGAAAGAAAATTAAGAATTAAGCAAATAAAGAGATAGAGAAAGTAAATATGTACAGCAGCATACAACATACACCTCAAGTCAGAGAGAGAGCAAAACAAACGAAAATACATACAGGGTGATAGGATGATGTTGGTTGATGGTGGTGGTGGTGCTAGTTGTCTGGATGGGTGGGGGTAGGGCGTCTCTTCATTCAGGCGGCATTTTTTTCATAAGTGGGTGGTATTATGCTCTATGCTTTGCGCTTTGCTGGGCATTGGACTAACAACGACACTGCACTGTATATTACAGATGGTTGCTAAGTAAATTTTTTGACATTTAAGAGATACACACTCGCACACATACACACCTAAACCTCGCTTATACACACACAAACAACGCGGAAAAAGGAAAAGGTAGCACAAAATGAATTCCAGACAGATACTACTTCAAGATGCGATTGATAGTGATGCTGTCCTTTGATATCTTTTAGTAATGCTGGATTGAAAAGAGGAGCGGCTTTTTCGGTCTTTTCTTAATTATATTTAATATATTTTAAATCAATTATAATGAGTGAATTTTCCAGCTTTCCGTTTAGTTTTCATGTTTTCTCATCGAATATTTACGAGATGTATTTTGTGTTTTTCATTCACTACTTTTATTCGTCAAAATACTGTATATTTTTTCTTTTTTTCACCTGTTATCACTTGTTTACACTTTTTATATTTTATTGTTGCACTTCACTTGCCGTCTCCGCCAAATATTGTTAATTGTTTTTATTCTTCTCTTCTGCAGAGGTCCAATTCGTGTGGGTCATAGCCGGCTTGAGGCGCCGTCGTCTAAGTTCAAGACTTTGAGCCGCCGAGGAAGAAGACGACTAAAGCCGTCTAAAATTTGCCAGCCGACTTCGTGAACTAACGAATGAAACTTTTTGCAACTATTTTAAATTATAATTTACTCATTATGTGTAAGTGCATCACACCACGCAAGTTAAAAAGAATTTAAGCGACTAAACCGAGCAGACCTAATAAATACAAGTTGGAAAATCTAAAAATAGTAGCCAAAATTAAAATTGTTTGTGAAAAACTCAAATAAATATTCAAAAAAATATCGGCTGTTGACGTCGGTCGGCGGCTGCGGCTCGTAGCCGACAGTAGGAATTTCACGACGACTTTGAGCTCTCTATTCATTCAGCTTCTTGTTCTTTTGTTTTTTAATAACGATGCCAGACTGCTGTATTTTTTAAATTAAACTAATAGGGGATGTTTCAGGATTCAACCAACCGGTTTGCTAGATTAACCCTTTTTAATTCATTCCAGGTGCCAATTGTTGAAGATTTATTGTATAACTTTGTTTGTAAAAAAATTTCATAACAAAAATCGACTTGGTGTTTGTCGATTTCGTTGTGTCGGCAAATAAATAAAAACGGGAAATGTATTTGGTTCCCTATACAAATTTTAGCGAACAACATTGTTGTTTGTTTTCTCTCCCATTCGTGGTCAGACTATGCGATTTTTATTTTATATTCCAAGTTGTACAACAGTGCTATAACTAGAAAGCGGGTTTTGGTCATCTGGTATCTCTGTCGATCCCAGAACCTGCTCAACTTCTTTTTCCAGGTTTTTCTTCATTTTTTCTCTTCTTATAGCCTTGACACACTGCATGCGAAATATAGCAGTAATGACATAAGGTCGATGTACAAATGTCAGATCCCATTCAAATTTGACATTTGAAAATCGAACTTATGTCACTTTAAACTAAAATCGATTGGTTTCGCATGCAGTCTGAAAAGGCTATAAAATAAATAAATACGTGTGAACAGTGTTTTAGTTTATTTTGACAATCAGCTGTTGAATGGCCTTGTCCAGTGTAAAAGTCACTTTTTGACAACACAAGAGTGTGTGTAGGTGTGTTTATAAAATTTCTGTATTGACGACGAAACGAAACAATTACGAGTGAGAGAAGAAAAAAACGATAAAACATAAAATTTTGGAAAAAGTCTGCTAAAATGGCAGACAAATTTTCCTATCAGCGTACCGTGCAAAGTTTATCACGAGTCCTCGCACAGATAAAACCAACACCATGGGAAAAGGTTAGTACAAATGTTGTGTTGAGTGTGGTGCCAGACGGCCAAAATATCGACATTTCAACCATAGTATGTGATGGAATTTGACCTTGTGCAGATAACTAGTTTTTTCGTCGATAGTATGAACCTGACCTTATTGATGGTATTTGTATTTACGTTTACTGATTGCATGCTTCTTACTGCTTCCAGGTCCAATCGTTGTTTCGTTATTGCCCACAAGAGAATGCGGCAGGTGTTTTCTGTTTGGATTCCCGTGCCCAAGATGCAGTCATTGCATTGGGCTTGTACTTCCTGGAGAGTGGTTGCCAACATGAAGATCGCATTGTGCCCTATCTATTGAGACTGGCGAAATGTCTACCGAAGGCTGTATGGGTCGACGATGGAAAATGGAGTAAAACAGATCGTAAGTTTACAGATGTATCATTTTTTATTTGCGTGCAAAATGAGTCATATTTAAAATTAGGTTTAGTAAAGTCATGTATAAATTTGCAACCGCTATAAATTATATTAGTTCAAAGTCTCGAATGCTTTGAAGCGGCAGTCCAAAAACTTTATTTAAACAAATCGTCTGTTTGAATCTGAAGCAAGTCGTGCATAATAATTAAGCTCGTTAAGTGAGCTTAATTATTGTGAAGCTGCACTTATAATGAAAAATTAACAAAGTTAAATCAATAAAATTTTGGAATTTTCGGAAATGGATACAAGTTATTCGAGGTTGTATAAAGGTTTATAAAATCCTAATAGAGCTTAATATCAACTGACATAAAACAAATCATTATCATATAATATGAATATATTAATAATCAAAATATTATCTTTTGCAGGAATACCTTCAGCAGAAAAATTCAGTTTCTGCCTCAACACTCTGCTGTCCGACATTGCCGCAAAATGTCCCGACCTAAGAGAAGATATTATTGTGAATCAAGTAGAGACTCTGAGTGCTCTGGCCAATATTATAAAATCCAGCAAGGAAAGCAGTTCAGCACCACCACCCATAATTCTATGCAAAGCCACCGTGCCCTTGCTATTTGGTTTGGCCCGTTCCATGGGTCGTTATGCTTCTCATGATCCACCACTATTATGTCGCATTTATCCTCGTGAACAAATGCCCGTGGTAAAGCCCAACGCTCGTGAGGGTGGTAGTCACAGCTCCAATGAACGCCTACAATTCACACAATTTCGTCCCATTATACCACGTTCGATGTCGGGAAGTCTAAGTCAAGATTCATATGAAATCAAAATGAGACAAATGTCAATGATTACACATCTGAATAAACAAAAGCCCCAACTACACACCTATTTTTCGGTGCCCTATGACCCGCGAACTCATTTCTTTACACGCTACGGATCGAGTTTTAATCAATTTCCCAATATGCGTGTTTCAGAAACGCCCACAAAAACTCAAAAGCTTTTGACTATGCCGCCTTTTCCAATACAGCATCTACAAACTATTTTTGCCGTGGCCAAGAAACTGCTCACCAAGGAGACTTTGGAACATTTGGACGAGCAGGCAAGCGACATTTTCGCTTTACATCAAATTAAGGGTTATTGCTACAAAAGTTTCTCGGAAACTTTGAACTTAGTGCTGGTCACTTTACTGCGAGAAATCTTGCAGCACCAAATCGATTTACCCGCTCCGTTTACCAAGGATGTCCAGGAGTTCGTAAAACGTTTATTCTTGAATGGTCAAACCGAACTGCAGAACAAACAACAGGACCAGGAGAGAGAAAAGAGGGAAGAGAATGGTATTCCGGTGGTCAATAAATACAAAGTGAATGTTATGGCCAATGCGGCATGTGTCGATTTGCTGGTTTGGGCTATACGTGATGAAACGGGTAAGTTGAGGTTGAGATTATACAGGAAAACGAACACTACTGTTCCAAAGACTATTTTTTAGCAAATTTAGTTTTTCCGTAGATATTTTCCAAAAATTTTATGGGTTTCTTTTTTGTTTTTTCTTTTCAATTTACAGTTGATGAGGATTACAATGTATCTTCATTGCAGTATGATTTAAATTATTTAATACAAAAAGGTTTAATTTTGTGTTCATGGCGTTTTTTAATTAATTTATTTCACAATTTGTGTCCCCTCCCCATTCCTTTTTTGCATTTTGTTTAATACCTATTCTATTTTTGTCATTGTTTTCTACCATTTTTTAATACTCGCCCCCTCCTTTTCTATTCTATCGATGGCGATGTATTGTCTGTTTTTGTATTAATTTTGTGTAAATATTTTCATTATATTCAAATTTCAGTGAAAATAACATTGTATTGTGGGAAACTACTACTTTGTTTCATTGTCATATTCAAGATACCTCTGCATACATACATACATACAATGTAAATATAATAGAGATTATAAGATTATTTCTGGGGATTAGTTGGAACATGAAAGAATACTGCTTCGATGATTTTCAAGTGTGTTTCTGTTCGTAATACACGCATTAGCTTTCTTTTTATATACATACACCATCACTCCAAGGCGAATTAGGACAAGAGCGATATAATGTTTCTTGCTAATCTCGTATGTAAACTTCGAACAGGAAATATTTTTTTCGCGCTATATTTTTCTTCCATTCCTCTATTAAATTTGCCTGATTTTTTCTGAAGAAGTATTTTTCACTGAGATCCGAATAGTTGTATTATATTTCACTGTCTAAGCTGGCCAATTTCATATCGTTTAATCGTATCGAAGCCTGGTAAACTTGCATTCCATCGGTTCTACTTTTTTTAAATGTTTCTTTGCTAAATAATAGAAAATGAATTAATTAATTGGTTTTACAAGCTACTGAACAGATTAATCGAAATGGAAAATTTATTGGTCGGGAATGCATGATCGAAATAATCTTTGATTTCGCTCCTGTTTACCTTAAAACAAGGCAGCAGTTTCGTTACTAAAGCTGCCATAATCATGTAACCCCCATCTTCACCGTCCCTGGTTAGAAATAACCAACAGTTCTAGATCTCAAACTCCACACAAACTGACATCTACGAGTTACGAGTGAGAGTTGTCTAATAAACCTTTGTTGAATGAATATAGCAGAAAGTTCTTTCTCCATAAAAGCACGAGGCTATTTCACATGTCACAAGTGTTGATACACATGTCGATATTCTCCAAATTTGGATTTAACTACTCTTGTATTAAACATCCACAACACAAATCTTATCGTCCTGTCGCAAAATCAATCCATCCACCCCCTGGAATGCCGAGGATATATACTCGTTTATATCAATACAAAATCTTATCAAACTACTCTTAATATTTTGCGATCTTATCTTGCAGAAGCTGACAAACTATGTGGACGCCTGTCGCAAAAACTCAACTCTGTGCTGTCACACAAAATAGTAATGGATCACATGCCTTTGCTGATGGTGTGTCTGGAGGGTTTGGGCAAATTGGCACAAAAATTCCCAAATATCGCCAATACATCGATTTCATACCTGAGGGATTTCCTCGTCGACCCCAGCCAAATTCTAGCTAAACTACATGCTCATTCGCAACAGTTAATGGCTTTGCAGAAAAAGGACAAGGAGGTGACTCCCTTTAAGATTGTCGTACAAAACAGTGAATCCCGTTCGACGGTCGATATCTTCGGAGAAAGTCAGAAATATGCACCCCTAAGAACGGGTCAGGCGGCATTTGAAGCACTGCGGGATGCAGCCATAGAGAATCTAAGTATAGCCCTAAGGGCAGCTCAGCCAGTTGATCAATTTTGTGTGCCAGCCTTGGTGGCCAACGTATCGAATCGTCTGTTTACAGCCGAAAAACACGAATCGTGAGTTTTTCTTAGTATCCGTTCTAAACGAACATTTACTTTCCATCGAAATTATATTTTTTGTTTTTCTTTCCAGAGAATCCACATTGGTGAGTTTGAATATTATCGTCATGTTGGGTCATGTGGCCGTAGCTTTGAAGGACACCTCGAAGACCACCCAGAACATTTTGCAATTCTTCATACAACGTTTTTGCAAAGTACCCTCCGAGCAGAATGCTCTTATTGTCGACCAGTTGGGTTGCATGATCATCTCACAGTGTGAGCCTCATGTTTTCGACGAAATCATGAAAATGTTTTCACGCGTTACCGTGCAATCGGCCTCCTTGGCTTACACTTCGGATCCCGAACACCGCAAACAATTCTTTAGCGTTTCTGATGCTGTAGTCAATGCTCTGGGCAATATTGCGGCCAACATACAGGGTGATGATGAGAAATTAGAATTGCTGGGCAAATTGCTTGAACTCTTTGTGCAAATCGGTCTTGAGGGAGAGCGTTCCTATGATAATACGCCTGGGGTGCCTAAAACACGTTCGAGTGCCGGCCATTTGGGTATGCTAATACCCGTAATCGCCGTGCTGCTCAAGCGCTTGCCGCCCATAAAAAATCCACGTTTGCGTTTACACAAACTATTCAAAGATTTTTGGGTCTATTGTGTGGTCATGGGTTTCACAAATGCTCGTCTCAGTTCACCCGAGTGGTATATGGGAGTTCAACAAATTGCAGCCAAGTCACCACTATTGATATCACAAACCACCCACAAGTCGGATATGCGTGAATTGAACTACACGTCGGCCATTAAGAGTGAATCCAGCAATCTGAACGAATTGAGAAGTGAGATAGTATTGCTGCTGGAGCATCCTACAGCAGAGGTAACGGCGGCCATAAACAAACTCTCCTTTGCTCAATGCACCTATTTGTTGAGTGTTTATTGGCTAGAAATGTTGCGTGTTGAGAATGCCGAAGAGCCAAGTTTGGAGCCGATTCTAACGTATCTGTGCGATCCAGCCTTGCAAAAGGACAAGTCGGGCATATGGCAATGTGTCAAGTGGTAAGTAAGGTTTGGAGGAGGTTCACTTAACATCTTTTAAATATGTTTCTTGTGTCCCACGTTAGCATTGCTGACCAGGTTTTTGAGAAATTCCGTAATGTTTTGTTTACTCGGGACGAGATACGCGAAAAAGTTTTGGAAAGTCAAGCAACTTTGCTGCTGGTCTACTTCAATCACATCCACAAACAAATCCAAGTGGTGGCTGATCAATATCTCTCACAGCTGGTGGACAAATTCCCCCATCTCTTGTGGAATCGCCGTGTGCTTTGGTGCATGTTGGACATCTTACAGCTGCTGGCCTTCTCCTTGTCCCTCGATCCGAATGAAGAAACACCTACTTTGAGAGTTGTATCCACTCCCTACACATTGCAACTGATGGACTCTTTGCCAGCCCGTGAGGGTCGGCTCAAAGATTTCGCCGATCGTTGTCAGGGCATAGTTAATGAGGCGATGAAGTGGGCTCCCCGTTCGACTAAATCTCATTTGCAGGAGTATCCCAATCAAATTCCCACCCAGGTTTTGTCTCATCATAGTGGCTTGGCCTTGGCATTTGATTCAGTAGTCAGCACGAATAGCTACCATCCAAACGCTTTACCATCGAATAGTAAACGCCCGCATTGTGTCAAATCGGATACACCTCGGTTTGTTTCTGTCTTATGTTTGCGCAGCAAATATGCCGGTGAAATATCGGGTTTGCTGTCTGTATTGAGTGAAGAGGAGAAGGCCGGCCTGGCTGATCGTCTGGTGAATGATGTGTGGGAGGCGTGCAAAGAGAAGAGCGACGCCCGTCATCGCGGTGCTTTGTGGAGGGCAACGGCTTATTTGATTATTTGCTCGGATATTAAGCGAAAGTTACTACATGCTGTGGGTAAGTGATTTTTTCGTTCCATAACCCTCTTGTGTAAATAGTTTAAGAACGCCAATACTCTTTTTGGGGCCCTTTCATTCCCCTCTGCTTATGAATTATTATCATATTTCTACGCAAGCCTGCCGTTTTGTTCGTTTTAACAGGTGTGACAATTTTTGCCATCTTGTCCCCAAATATAATGTGTGTCCCGATTGTCTCTGAAAAGTTTGTAATGCGCTCTATTTCAAAATTTTGTATTTTTCAGCAACTTCCCAGGTTGAACTGTTTACGGAGTCTGCCATGGAAACCGCCGTCGAGTGCTGGCAATGGGTTCTGACCGCTCGTCAAGATCTAGAGCTGTGTTTCATCCAGGAAATGGTTTCCGCCTGGCAAACCACATTCGAAAAGAAGATCGGTCTATTCTCCGAGGAGATGGAAACCACCAGCCCCTTGGCTGCCTACGAGGGATGCAAATTGCTATCCAAACCCATACTAATCTCTCCTCATCTCATATGGCTGCAGTTGTTGTCGGAAATGGTGGACACAGCTAAGTATTGCAATCGCGACAAGGTGGAAATGTTCTGTCTCTTGTTACATCGTTGTCTTCCCATCACCAAGAACAGTAAACAAAACCGACAAGTGTCCACAGTGGGCTGTCGCTTTAAGCTTCTGCAGTGCGGCCTGTCTCTGCTGCAGGGCAATACAGTGGCCAAATCATTGGCCCGGAATATTTTGCGAGAACGTATATACAGCAATGCTTTGGATTATTTCTGTGGCCCTCCCACATGTCCCAATCAGAACAAAGAGCAATTGCTGGAGGATATATTGATACTGTTGAAATTCTGGCAGACCATGCGCAGTGAGAAGAAACACTTAGTAACGTCCGAGGTCGGAGATTATGACATACCAGCCTCAACGCCCAACCAGATGTTGACCGTTAATAAAAACCCCGAAACTGCTTCCCTAATCAGCACTGGCGAAGCGGGTAGGTCGTCGTCAATTGCCGGAACTGGTGGCTGGTACAATACCATACCTCATTCCACATCGACCCTGTCGAAGCGTTCAAACCGTTCCAAACGATTGCCCTACCAAAAGGACTCGTACGACAAGGATTATATGAAGAAACGTAATCTGATTTTGGAATTGATGGCGGTCGAAATAGAATTCCTCATAACCTGGTATAATCCCAATAGCCTACCGGATTTGGCTATACCCGGTGAGGAGCAAATAACCGAATGGAGGAATCGCCCATACAAAGTTAACATCTGGCGAGATTTCGCCCGTTTGGCATGGTCTTACAATCCAGCATTGGCTGTTTTCCTACCGTCTCGCATCAAGAACGCCGAATCAATTGAGGAGGAAGTTACCAGAATGGTGTGTTTGGATCCCATTGCTGTATGTGAAATTCCGGAAGCTTTGAAATACCTGGCCACCACCAAGAATTTGCTACAAGAAAGCCCCGAGCTAATGTACATACTGGCCTGGTCTCCAGTCAATCCCATCCAGGCCTTATCGTATTTCTCGCGCCAGTATCCATCTCATCCTCTGACCGCTCAGTACGCCGTAAAGACATTGAACTCGTATCCGGCAGAATCCGTCTTACCCTACATTCCACAGTTGGTGCAGGCCTTGAGACACGATACCATGGGCTATGTCACCGAACTGATCAAATTCATTTCCAAACGGTCACAAATTGTGGCCCACCAATTGATCTGGAACATGCAAACGAACATGTTTATGGACGAAGATCAACAACAGAGAGACCCATACTTGTATGAAGCTCTAGAGCTGCTCAGTCAGAATATTATATCATCGTTCTCTGGAGCGGCAAAGCGTTTCTATGAACGAGAATTCGATTTCTTTGGTAAAATAACGGCGGTCTCAGGAGAAATACGTTCATATCCCAAAGGCCCCGAACGTAAAAATGCTTGTTTGGCGGCCTTGAGTCGAATTAAAGTTCAGTCCGGTTGTTATTTGCCCTCCAACCCCGAAGCCATGGTCTTGGATATCGATTATAACAGTGGCACTCCTATGCAAAGTGCTGCCAAGGCTCCGTATTTGGCCAGATTCCGTGTATATCGTTGTGGCATAACAGAACTGGAGACCAGGGCTATGGAAGTTTCCAACAATCCGGTAAGTTTTGGGCAGCCATCATTTTCATACATGAATTTTAATACATGTTTACTATTATTCAGAATTCCCAAGAAGATGCCAAAATGTCACTGGGCGTTGAATCGTGGCAGGCGGCCATCTTCAAAGTGGGCGACGATGTACGCCAGGATATGTTGGCCTTACAGGTCATTACCATATTCAAGAATATATTCCAACAAGTAGGTTTGGATCTCTTCCTATTTCCCTACCGAGTGGTAGCCACAGCGCCTGGGGTAAGTAGTAAAATGCCAGAAGTTGCAGCCGATTCTATTAAATCTTTTGATTTCCTTAGTGCGGTGTTATAGAGTGTGTGCCAAATGCCAAATCGCGTGATCAACTGGGCCGTCAAACCGATTCGGGTTTGTATGAATACTTCCTGCATCAATACGGCGATGAAAGCTCCAAAGAATTCCAAGCTGCGCGTGCAAACTTTGTCAAGTCCATGGCAGCCTATTCGCTGATCGGCTACTTGTTGCAAATCAAAGATCGGCACAATGGCAATATAATGATTGACAAAGATGGCCACATAATACACATAGGTAAGTTTGGTAAATGCCTCCGAAATTGTTATGCTTTTCTAACTCAATTTTTCCTTTTCCGCCGCCTCTTTTTCTGTAGATTTTGGTTTCATGTTTGAATCATCTCCCGGTGGCAATATCGGCTTTGAGCCCGACATGAAACTCACCGACGAAATGGTAATGATTATGGGCGGCAAAATGGAAGCGCCCGCCTTTAAATGGTTCTGTGAGCTGTGCGTGCAGGCCTTTTTGGCTGTGCGTCCCTATCAGGACGCCATTGTCTCCTTAGTTTCGCTTATGCTGGACACAGGCCTGCCCTGCTTTAGAGGACAAACGATAAATTTGCTGAAGCAGCGCTTCGTTTCTACCAAAAACAATAAGGAAGCTGCAGCTCATATGTTGGCGGTCATACGTAACTCCTATCAGAATTTCCGAACACGAACTTACGATATGATCCAGTATTATCAAAATCAAATCCCGTATTAAATAGGACGAACGAGTAGCGTTTACTGGTTATATTCCCGATTATTGTTTTTGGACTAGAGGATTTGTAACCACTTCTTCTATACTTCCATGGAGTGCTTATAATTTTATCTACCACGATTATTATTATTGTTGTTTGTTCTTTGTTTTGTGTTTACACTTTATTCAAGAGGAAACATCGTATGTACGTATTCTTTAGAAAATATCTTCAATAGTAGTAAACTGTTATATGTATTAGTTTATTTTTAAGTTTTCCTGTTCTCAACTATCTTCTGTCCTGCTCTCCACTCTCTACTCCTTCTACTTGGCTTCGTGTATTTAATTATAAAACTACAATTACGAAATATTTGAACAAATATTTAAAAGAAAACTATTTTATTCGTAAGCAACAGTCGGTCGTATTGTTCCACAAACGTATATAAAATTATGTTATTTAATCTAATCCTATTATTGTTATATGATGATGATTCATTATGGTGACATTTTAATGAAACGATGAATTTTAAATAAATATATAAATAAAATGAATATATAAGATATCGTTATCAAGATACATCTGCAAGCATTTTTAATAGTATTTAAATTTTGTCAGTATTAAATATTTATAAAACCCGCTATTTATTGAAAATAGAAAACAGTGGACTTTTTTCTAATGTATTTTGGTAAAAGTTATTCAGGAACATAACAAAAGACTAGTCCTAACACGATATATGCATATACATATTTGTGAAATAAACAATTTCGTGTCAACAATATTGGCTGCCAATATTGCTATATTTACTTAGGAGATGACTTATAATTTAAAAAGGGGCGAATCTAACGTTTTAGACAGTCAACAGAATGACAGAACAATCCTAACTTCGCCTGATACAAATACACCTTGGATAAGACTTTTTCAGTTCTTTGGAAGAAAATGATTACGAAAAATAAATGCTAAAATATTAATAAAAACTTGGGTTTACACTGCAAAAAAGTCAGCTCTCATTCATACACTGTACAGATAGCTATGACATTAATTTTCCATGATTTTTTATTAATTATAATTAGTTCACGTGGATTTTTCTGTTTCCCGGAAGGCGTAAGTTAGTACAGTCGAACGCGGCTTTAACGAACGAATTTTTGCGGTCCCAATGATTTTGTTTCATACAAATTACTACAGTTATAACGAACTATGGATACAACGAACAAAAACGACGTTTGAGTTCGTTATAATCGTGAAAGACTGCAATATTAAAATTACCTAGGAATTCACTATTTTACGTTGGAACAGAAATGTGAGGTGAGGAAAGGGGCAGAAAACCTTTGATAAAATTGTTAAAAATCGCGATTGCAATTTAAAGGGAAATTTTATTCACGATAAGAGTGAAAATGAAAATAGTTTTACAAATACAATCTGGGCCAAAAAATGGAAAACAAATAGTAACGTTTTCATATAAATTCTTAATTAGAACTTTCTGAATTTCGTTCAGTCGACATTTTTGGTGTATGTGCAATCAAAAACATAATTTTGGATATGGATTAAATTAGTCAAAAATTGTCCAAAAAATAATAAAATAATTTTAAATGACCTAAACAAATGTTACCTTAATAACAATGCTGTCGACTGTCTTCAATTAAATTTCATAAACTGCTGATTATCCAAATGTGCTGCATCTAGCAAACAATGTACATATTTACTTCAAACCAATATTAATGATAAAAAAATCTTATTATCTTATATATATATGAAGCAATTTCACTACTAAATTCTACTTTGTGCTCAGTCTTTGTTACTCTCGCATTACAAATAAAACAAAATACGCATAAACATGGATATATTTTTCGTGTTTTTTATTGATTTTAACTTTGTTTTCAAAATATGTATTAAAATTTGTAGATGTGGGTTGAGAGCCTCAAACCGTTCTGATGAAATTCATTTCGATCAAAAGTGGAATTGAGCTCGTATTTGCAGAGTTGACAAATCCAAATGGAATACCTTTGATATTTTCGGGATGGCAAATAAGTAGAAGGAATCTATATTCCGTTTAAATTTATAACACTGTAAATTGGAACTCCGAACCAATTATGATCGAAAGTGAACACAATGATGTACTGCGACAACAGTAACCTGTTAATTTCCTGTAATTAAAAGAAAAAGGGAAAATGTTAGCTTTCATATTGAATCTTATTTAAAACTTTAAGAGTTTTTGTTTTTGAATCAGTTAAAAATGAACATCAATGTGATCAGTCGAAAGATGGTAATGGTTTGTAATCATCATAGTAGTAGATAATGGAAGAATGCACAAAAAGGAAATAAACTTACCATCAAAAGGAAGAGAAAAGAAATGTGAACTGCGACACAATTTTATTAGCAGCGCCTATAATGCGGAGAAAATTAAAACTCATTAGATTTCCGATAAAATTTTATTAAAAAAATCTTTTTCTTTTAAGTCAGTTACAAATGAACATCAACGTAATCAGTCGAAAGATGGTAATGGGTAAGTACTCATCATAATTGTAAATGAAATCAAAAGAAATTTTCAGCTAAACTTACCTTTAAAAATGAAGCAAAAACATTTTCCGTATAGAAATTCCGCATCCCATTTAACTTCGCCCCAAAAAAAAAGTTAATGATTCTTGACCTGAAAACCTAAAGAAACCCTATCAAACTCTTAAGTTTGGATATTAAAAAAAATAAAAAATCATCTTTGTTTTTCTTTAACGTGTAAAAACTTGTAACATTTTTATTTCACAGAAATAAAAACCTCAATCTTCTTTGTACTGGTTTAAGTCAAGTAAATTGATAAAAGAGAGAATTCTTTCAAATACTTTCGTTTTAAAAGAAAGTCTAAATTTTTGTTTTTTAAACCGGCTGTTTTATGAAGGCTGGATCGACTGAGGGATGATGTATTTTGGTTAAAAAAGCTGTAAATAGAAAAATAAATCCATATTAGTATAAGTTTATATGCATATGTATATATAAATAAACATTTAATATAAAATGTCAGTGAAACTTATATATCATCAACGATTTTTACAGTCGAAAGATGGTGAGAAGTTTTAATCATCATGTTCTTGTAGTAGTAAGTAATCAAACCCAAAGAAGACTATCAATTTTTAGAGAACCAGTTTAAATTCCCAATTCAAAATATTAATTCAGCAAATTAGTTCAATGATCAAAATATTACGAGTCCGAAACTCGATATATATGAAGTCTTCGAATTTCGGAAATGAATTTTATTGCAAATATTTTCAAAAATCAGCCGCATTTAAAATCAATGTTCTGTTTATTTTGTTCTATTTTTATTGCAAGGCATGAGTAATGAGCATTTATCATTCTGCCAACCACACTTTGTTTACATTTTATTATCTCCCCCACCCCTCCCATCATGTACCAACACTAACCACATAGACTGATACCAAACACCCTACATTGAACTCACCTCGACAAGTTTTTCCACGCTAATTGTTGTTGCCTTACTGATGGTGTTGTAGTTGTTGTTGCTGTAGCTGTTGTGTGGATGGCCGTTAAGAACTTAATCGAAAAGAGCGAAGCCCATATCGTCATCTTCTTCGGATTCAGATTCGACCTTCTTCTCTTCCTTCTTGGCTTCTTCCTTCTTGCCACCGGCATCAGCACCAGCAGCAGCTGGGGCAGCAGCGGCGCCACCACCAACAGGCATGGAGGACAATTTCTCGCGACCGGTAGCGATCAATTCTTCAACAGACTTGCCAGTCAATTCCTTAACGACTTTGGTCAAGCGTTCACTGTCAGCTTCAATACCAACGGAGCTGAGGATCTTTTCGATATCAGCATTTTTGGGGTTTTCCGAACCGCCGAGAACAGCCAACATGTATGCAGCCACGTAACGCATTCTATAACAAAAAAATACACAAAATTTTTATTAAATATCGGCCACAAATGCATCGCACACTACATTGTTAGTCATATGGCAAAAAATAAACATCGCAATTAAATCAACACTAGAAAATTCTCGGATCACATTTTGTTTAATCATAGTTTATCATCAACATCTTGCATTAATTGCAAATAATTTCACAATAATTTTAATTTCATAATGTTTATTTTTGGGATTTTGTTAGTTTTACCGCATTTACATACTTTTAAGCCTTTGTTAATGACACGAAACGTGTACAGCACAAGAAAAAACACAACTTTCGTTTAAAAAAATTAGAACGAAAAGAAATCAGTCGAGGTGATGACAGTTGCAGGTAACTTCCGGTTTTTGACACATGCCCCTGAACAGTAATTACAAGGGTGAAGTTAGTTGCAGTTGTTCGATAATTGTAATAGAATAGCTAAGGCGGAGTGGTTTACATGTGAAAATTTTTTTATTCACGAATCTAATTCTCTGAAGACTTTTCAGAGAAAATACAAATAGACGTAACCGAAAATGTTCATCAAAAACAACCCAAGTACTTGTACCACTCACTGTTGTTGCCCGTGGTTGTCGTGGAGAAAACAGTTGTATCGTGTTGAAATCCTCTAAGCCTAGACCAAATAATGTAAGCACGCCTCAAAATGCTTTGCGATGATGTTTTTGGGTGTATATATCGCATATATATAATATAAATTTTCCAAAATTGCTGATGGCAACTTTATGGCCATATATGACATTTGTAAATCGACCTTATGTCCTTTCGCATGAAGTCCGAAAAGGCTACAAGGTCGATTTACAAATGTCAGATTGACATTTATAAATGTGTGCTGCAATCGCTTGATTTCACATGCAGCCTAAAAAAGCTTTTATACACAATACATGTAACCAAAATTGTCCGCGCGGATTAGGTTGAACCCAAATACACCTTCAATAAATACGTTTACGTACGGTGAGGCAAGATAAACAACTTCTACTTTTTGCTTTGGGCGTACAGCCGTATTAACGATTAGTTGGTACGATAATAGGCCTGTTCAATTGAACCTGCATGCTTATAGCATTCACTGCATGCGAAATCTAACTTAAATTATATAAGGTCGATTTACAAATGACAAATTTGTTTCTATGGGATCTGACATATATGAATCGACAGCTACAAATACAAAGTATTTGTACAAATTTAACAAAAATCAAAAATTCTGATTCAAATTTTGCACAATAACATAAAAGCGCACCCAAAAATTCAAAATATTTGCACAATAGCCATTTTGCGCAAATATTTGGTATGTCTAAACACCACTTTAGTCGACTTTCAGCCGCCGCCGACTGTTTTTTCACCTAGCCTCCGACGACGACAATTTCACATCGGCTTCGTAATCTAACATTGACATCGGAGAAGAAATTAGTTTTATTTGAAACAAACAAAAGCAAGCAGACAAGAGATCATGTTATAATTAAAAACATAAATATTTCGGCAAATTTACATTCCAAGCAGCAAGAAAAGAAAGCCGTAGATAAATTGTAAATTAGTGACGGTGGCTGCAGAAAAAGTAAATGAAAAGAGATGATGTGATGTGAAGTGAAGTGACATTGAAAAACGGAAATCAGTCGGTGGAACAATTGAAAACCCAAAGAATATTAATTAATGGGTAGATAGAATAGATGTTATATGTTCCAAAGGAAATTAAATTACCATAAAATTAACAGAAAATTGATATTTTTCTCGCGATACTATTATGCATCTCTGTTCTCTGGTAGCAACTCTGGCTGAGAAATGAGAGTTGTTTATGTCTTTTGTTATCTCGCTCTCCTTCGTGAATGAGTCATTTAAACAATTTATAGGAATTCCTTTCATTTCATGGCATTTAAATTAAACGCTTGTTATTAGTGATAAATCAATGGTTGTAATTGTTGTGATTTGATTTGTAATTGTTGTAATTTACATATACTTCTTGTCATATCAAAATATCGACTTTTTTATCTTCTCTCTTCCTGTCTCTATTTTATTTTTTTTGCCTACATGTCACTTCAATTCTCATTCTTCTTCTTCTCATTCTGACAGTTGGTTATTATAAATGTCATTGCCTGTTTTCGTTTGTCTCTAAATTCTTGTTGGAATAGAGAGCGAATACCCTCAAAAACGTAGTAAAAAAATTCAGTGAAGAGAACATGACAAAAATCGAAATTAGTCGTTACACGAGTCGCGAGTCGTAAACCTGATAGATACCAAAGATTGAACCTCAGTGAAAAAATAGAGATTGCCAGAGAATAATTGTAAAAAATATTATATATTCTTTAAATTTAGAGCAACAAATAAAGATCTCTAAAGTGCAACAAAATAAAAAAGCTACAAAAACTGAACTAGAAGTACAAGCAAAAAATTTCTGACACCTTTTCAAGGTGTTGGAAATTTTCTTGAACCGTTTTCCTAAAGACTCCTTAGAAACAAGGAGGTAGTAGTTCCGAAAATCGCTACTCAACCTCGACATCATGGATACCTTAATTCCTATTGTTAATAAGCTGCAGGATGCCTTTACCCAGCTGGGCGTTCACATGCAGTTGGATCTGCCACAGATCGCTGTAGTTGGTGGTCAATCGGCCGGTAAAAGTTCAGTATTGGAAAATTTCGTGGGCAAGTAAGTATACGTCTTTTTCATCGCTTCCTTGAAATTTTGGAAAAATCATTATTGCATTTTTTGGTTAATAATCAATGTCGCCCATCGTCGTCGTCCGTCGTCGTCATGTATAAGGGGTTCCATAAGACTCCGCCCCCTTTTTCTCCTTGCGCTACATGATACATCGTTGAGTTCTTTTCGTTTGTAAGCCAATGTCGTTTGGGGAAAAATCAATGGCATTTTCCATTTTCCTCCTGCTATATCGTCGTCGTTTCTCAATGTTATGTTATACTTGTGACACTTTCCTTTGTGTTTGTTGTTCTTTTAGCTCTCTCTGGCCACATAATTCCTCGTGACGACTCTCAGTGAGTGGTGCATTTCACTTGTCCTTTAAGCAAAGTTAACGTTTTTTCGTATATGGGCGTTTGCATGATGTCCCAATAAGTGGACATTACGTATTGTATGCAATGGCAGTGACTACACATTTCTTTCACAGCGTCGTGATGCATTTTTTGCAAGTTCTTGATATCTTATAGATTATTAATTTTGTAATTCATGCCAATGATTTGAAAAATTTAATTAAATAGTGCAAAATTTTGTATTATTAAAAAAAATCTTTTGCTCTGTTATCATGGAAACTCAGCATTTGGATGAAAATGGATATTTTCCTCCCGACAGCACAATTAGGATGATTAAATTCAAATCAAATTATTGGCCATGTCTACTGCCAATGTAGTCACAAAAATGTTTCATCTGAAAAGATTGGAATGCTGGATACTTAAATAAAATGGAGTAGTTGTGTAAATAATATAAATTTCTGAGTTTAAATTTGTTTTATTGGCAACTCGCTTAATTAATTTATGTCCAATAACATTGCCGGAATTTTGCAAATTTTAAAAATATTTGATAGAAAATGTCTTGTTACCAAATTTTCAAAACCTCGACCATGGACTTAAAACACGGCTAACATTTATTATAAAGCCAAAACGTGAAATACTTTTTTATATATTTCGTTTGGTAAATTATGTATGGGTAGTATCCGAATATGTTATGCCCGTGAAAACAGAAATTTTGCTAAAATGGTTTTCAGTAAAAAATAGTTGAAATGTTTAAAAAATCTTTAAAACGGGTTATAATGATGTACCGCGGCTTTTTAATTGACATGGAAATGACATCCAGATTCTGTGCCTCAGATAATTGTTACTCAGTTCATTGTCAATCGATTGTCTTATATAACATTCACACGACTCTCTCACTCTCCCTTTTTAGAAGGCCTACTCCTTTATGGAACCACCCATATGGCATTTATATCTATACACTGTTATCTCATTCATTTTGCTCTTTTTCTCTTCGTATGTATTAATTTTTCTTTTTTGCATTGTTATATGTTGGCAATTTTATCAGAAAGAAATGTATAAAAGAGTATACATAATTCTGTATTTAAATTTAAGCAAGACTTAAATTAAACTTAATTCTATACCTCAAGTAGGCGATGTAACCATCTCCAGACAAATCTCAGATCTTACCAAAAATTATCAAATTTAATTGTTTTGTTTACGGCCAATGAAAAATAAACGTCAAAATTGTTAATCTCCTTTTTCGTTTTTTCATTCATGATTTTTGGTACTCTTCAGCCAAGAGATGTGAAATTTCAGTCTCTCTCTCTCTCCCTCGCTCGCTTTATTAATATCTATTTATATTTTGATATTTTTGTGTGGTTTTAGTTCTCTTCAGAGTCTATGTTACACATCCGCTTCCTTGAACGTTACAACAGTGGCATGAGTAAGTGGTTGGGATTGTGTGGTTGTATTGTTTCTTAGGATTTTCCACAATCTACAATCTGTGTGATAACGTTTACATTTGGTCTTATACTCTTGTAATGGCTTAAAAAGGGGGTGTAATTGTTTTCGCCTGTATGCACTTGTCTTGTATTTTCCCATCTCGTCTTGTCATTGCTACAATTCTGCTGACGTTGTTGCTGTTGTTGAGCTTGAGGGTGTGGGTGGCTAGTTGGAGGGTTTATCTAAACCCCTCGCACTATGCACTCGCAATATTTTCAAATGTATTCCCTCCTGTTGTTCTTGATTTGTCCACGCATCAGACGACTGACTACCCCCGTGGCTCTTTCTCTTTTTTTTTTGTATCTATAATAGTAAAATCGATTGTATGTTACGATTATTTACACTGTGCTACCCTTGCTCCCAAAAAAGGAAACATGGAAATCACATGTAGATACTTTTCATTGTTCATTTATAAATAGTCGCAAGTTTTGCCTTTAGCATGTCCTGGCCTCAACACGTTTTTTTAGTTTGACGAAGAACTCTTGAAGTTAATTTTTATTTTTGTTGCTTTTTGTCAGATTTCGTATTCATCACCTTGCGACTTCTTTTGAAATTTACATGCGTCGTATTCTTAGATGTCTTTGTTGGTTGATAGACAAATTTTTCTATGTAAATGTCATGAACTTTTGACATTTTCTTTTTGCTGAACTTTTTCTTGCTTCATTCAGTTGCTAGTTTCTATGTCAATGTCCTATATTCTTCGGATTTTGTTTTTGTTGTGAGGTCTCATGACGAAGTTATATATATATGTGCATCAGTACATACATATGTATGTAGATAAGAATTGGTCCACTTAGAGAAAGATACTCCTCAGAAGGAATTATAAGCAACTAGCACGTTTATTAAATATTGAATGTTAGTTTTATACATTTGGTTGGCATTGATTTTCTTCTTCATTTAGACTTTGTCAGCAAGATATTAGCGTATCCGCAAAAGTTCAATATTTGCAAATAAATACACACTCAACAGATAATCATTTCCACACTGAAAGAACCCCCCAGTCGCGAGGATTTTATTTAAGTTTTTCCTTATCTGATACAAGATTCATATAAATGTTCGTGGAGGAGTTTTAAGTATACCAAGGAAATGGTTATGTCATACTTATATACATTAATGGTGTTTTCTTTTCTTTTCTGCCAAAAATGCAGTTTATGCAATAGGACATAAAAATCATGGAAAGAATAGAAGTGTATTATGTGTAAATCTTTCGTTTTCTGTCCTTTATGTTCTACTTTGCGATAGGGATGTTTTTATGTCATTTTTTATTTCAACAAATATTGATCTAATTTCTGTCAAGTTGGGCAACAATAATGTTGGACACTTTTTAACGCTACAGTTAAAACTAGTTTATTCTGAGACTGTTATTTCGGAATTAGATACAAGGGCTGCAAATATTTCTATAACTATTTGAAATATGAAATACGAAAAAAGTCGAAGATTTTCTCAAATTCAAATTTAATAACAAATATTTCCATTCAAAAAATTTAATTTGAAGTGTTATGATGACCACGTACTAAGGCTGTAGCTATTCTAGATATACAGTTTTTAACCCACAAAGGTCTACGTGGGTCTACCGGCATAATGAGCAAATATTTTTTGCGTGAAGGTGTCACTTTTTGGTTAACCATCAAAGGTTCACATAGGTCGTTTCTACCCAGACAATAGAGTGGTATAAAAATAAGAATAAATGAGAAATTAAAAATTAGTTTTATAATAAGAAATTCTGCACGGAAAGCCAATAGATAAAAATGTTAACAAAATAGATTGATTTACTCAGTGGAAAATAAAAGTTATCAGACTTAGCTGAACTTATTGTTTAGTTTATTTAAATCCTGAAAACTGAACATTTTAATTATCTTCGTGGCTAAAATAAAAAGCGAAGATGACACGAACTCAAAAACACTGGCAATAAATTGAATATTTTCAGTAGTAACAGCTATGCCTATGTAATTTATTACAGCGATATAGTTCTCAAGCTGACTATAGAAATTTGTGTAATTCTTATCTACGCTTTCAATTGCGTTAAGTGTTATCATAAAGGAATTCGACAAGCTAATTGGAATGTTGCTTTGTATAATTTTTGACATTATCAAAGCCTAATGTTAGGGATAAAACTTGTTTTTATATATTATTTGCTAACATCATAGTTGTAAAAGGGTTAAATTAAAAAAGAGCTGGTTTTCGCTGTCTATTAATATCAACAAATCAATTTCATTTAAATACAATCACGATTGTATGACTCAAAATATGTAGTGTTTATAATTAACATGATGAGCTCGTTGTAACGCTCATCAAACTGGAAAATGTTTACAAATTGTTAAATTTTCTACAAATTCTCTAGAGAAATGTGCTGGAAAGAGCCACTAATGTTACGTAAAAAACGTTAAAATAAGAAGAAGCAGCAGCTACAACAAACACCTGCGTAAATGTCCCCCCAAATGAGTGATTGAATATGTTTGTGTGTGTGTATATATATATACCATACATATGTATGTACATCCATCCAACACGATTGGATACCAACACTGTGCCAACCATTCATTGGCGGCTTGTTGTGGGCCTCAATGGTCTTCAATCGTTTCATTTTTCCATGAGTTCTCTCCAAATGCCGAATAAAAACTATAACATTTGTAATCGTAGCGTTTTTTTTCACAAATGATGTACTTAAAGTTTGCCATTAAAGGCATTATGAGGTGTACGTATATGGTATGGCAGCAAGGTAGATATGTGGTGTAATGTTAATGACCCAGTTTGTTTTTGTGTTCGATAATAAAAGTTTCATTTAATTTTTATGGTGTTGGCAACAAAGTTAGTAGTTTTGATCACAATTCGGCTTTGAACTTAACCAAACATCTTCAGATTGTATTCTCATTTCCAAGGAAATTCTCCTCTAACAACTCTCCACCAACATTTGTTCTGTTTCTAAAATTTCGAAAATTCAAATAGTAGTGATATCTCCATACAACAAACAATGGACGTAAACAACACAAAAAAGTTCCACAACAATGCAAATTGTTAATTAACAACATTTTTCTGTTTATACTTGAACAATTTCTCTTTTATAGTTATTACTCATTTTATCATAAATCATTGTTTTTAAATATAGAAAATCCCATTCGATGGTAATTCGTTATTAATTATAACATTTTGTAACAGATACTGAGGATTACTTTTTGATGGGTGGGAATTGAGCAAAAAATTAAGATACCCTGACAGACTCACTAGGGATGGGTCAACTCGGTTTCATAGCCTTTTGACGCATGCCCTTCCGTCTGTACTGCTGGCGGATGTGCACAATAACTTTCCCACATATAAATAAATTTCCCAAAACTAATCTAAGTTCGAACGATTCGATAGGACAAAGCACTTCAAAACATCTCTCTTGATCTATCCTTCCTCTCCTTTACTTGCTTCCTTTTTATTATAGATAATTTCCTAACCGAATGTGATACCCACATGGATCCAAAGGGTTTCCGTGAAGTTAAGGTGCCATTTTTAATTGCACCACCCTTCGTAACCCATATCCTACATGGATATTTTAAACGCCTGGTAAATATCAAAGCCAGTATTTCTTCTTGAGTTTACATTGCCTATTCGAACAGTCCTCAGCCTGAACATCGTAATGACAAATTATTATTTTATTATTATATTATATTTACAAGCTTATAGAAGCTTGTAAATATTTTTATTTCATATGACATTTTGTATGTCTCCAACATAAACATAATCGTTTTGAAATACTAGCACGTAAATAAATACATATTTTGCTGTTATTTTCAGAGATGATGATTTATCTTTGCCCGCAAGAGCAACAAAATTTCACTTATATCGACAAACCGCAATTGTAAGATGATTCATTAGATGAGTTTCTATAAAAAATCTCCCAAGAACACATGAGTGTTACGAAAAAAAAATTATAGAAACTTTAGATTAATAACAAACATACATGTACGTATGTATTTACACTAGCGTGGCCCGAAATCATATAAAAACACAAATTTCGCGGTGAGATGGTGATTTCCTTCGTAGTGTAGTCTACATGATGATGTGTTGAAGTTTTGCTTGCAATATTTTTTACATGATTTGCAAATTTTGTGTTTTTGGGCCACGCTAATATACACAGGCACAGTAATCGACATTATTGCGTGTTTAATCTATACGAAATTAAAAAACGACACTATGCCAAAACTAAATTGAAAGATACAATGCGATCAGAAACACAGTCAGTCAAGTCAGTCCCCTTATCTAAATTTGTTCCAGCAATGCGATGGAGAATAGTTCTTGAAATGAATTAATTAAGCACTTATACACACATACAAATGAAATCATATTTGATGAAATCTTATTTCATAAAAATATAATTTCCAAACTGAAGTATTGGTGCTTTGAACAATCAAAAGTAATAGGCTCTTTCCGTCATCCAAATTACTTAGCCAACTTTCTCGTTGTTAGCCAAATGTAAAAACAACTATTACACAATTATGTATCGTTTTTATTTTGATTACACTTTGGTGGAAATATGTACTTTTTATCTTATCGCCATAAGCATAGTTGAATAAATTCTTATCAAAGATATGCAAGTGAAAAGACAAAATCCATATTTAAACAAATTTGTGCTGCCATTTTTAGAAGCCGATTTTCAAAATATATGAGAAATTGTTTTGATTATAGATGAAAAATGAAATGATAAGCTCGCCATAGAGTGTTTAACTACAGACACTACTGTAAACACGGATTCCAAACGGAAATGTAGTTCTGCACTAAGGGAAGTTCTCAAACTGAAGTCTGTGTTTGTCCACATTGTGTTGTGATAAGCGGATGATGTACGCGATATTGGTGTTTTTACGTTTGCTTAAAATTAATCTAGAATCTCATTAATAGCGCCAAGCTATCAGCAATTGAAATTTATTTACAAAAATGTTTCTTTCCAACTTATGCCCTTTTGGAAAATGTTTTTCAATCTATTTCAATAGTTTTTTTCCAATATTTGCTCGCCACTTTGTACAGGCAAAATGGTATTGTCCACTGTGCTTTAAATAAAATACTACAGGTCTTGCCCCGAACATGGTGAAAATTACTTTAAGTACAACGGGAAGAAGTATGAAAATAATATTTTTTGGATAAAATGTATTATGCCAATTTTTCACTTTGCTTGCAACATTAGGGCTACATTAACGTTTCCATAGTTATGACCTACCTGCATGCCATAGTAAAAAACCGAAAAGCATTTCCAAAATGTATTCACAAAGTGATGCAAGGGTTGTTTTTTATTGTTCTTTCACATGAGGGGTCTAAACGCACATCATAACAAAAGTTGATACTTGATGCGTTACTTTTATAAACAAAACAGCTGAGCCAGGCCATAAAGCAACATTTCTCTCTTTTATAAGATAATAACTGGTACTCACTTCTCGTAAACAAGTGGAAAACAAGTGGAATAGTGTTTATTGTGGAACATGGAAAATATAACTTATTTGCTCACCGTAAGTCCTCCCATTGATGCGACATTGATTGTTACTTTAAATTTGCTCCATTAAATTGTACATACATACATATATAACTAATTGCATATTTTTTTCTCGCCTTGAACAGAGACTTCTTGCCTCGTGGTTCGGGTATTGTTACCAGACGTCCTTTGATTTTACAGCTGATCAATGGAATCACGGGTATGCTTTTCTCATCCGCTTTTTTGCAACTTAACCTATATTACTCACATGTCTATTGTTTGCATTCGTTTTTCGTATTCAGAATATGGTGAATTTTTACACTGCAAAGGCAAAAAATTCGCAAGTTTCGATGAGATTCGCAAGGAGATCGAAGATGAGACAGACCGCGTTACCGGCAGTAACAAGGGCATTTCCAATATTCCAATTAATCTACGTGTATACTCTCCACATGTCCTCAATTTGACATTGATCGATTTGCCCGGTTTGACCAAGGTGGCCATTGGTGATCAGCCCGTGGATATTGAGCTACAGATTCGCAACATGATCCTCCAGTTCATACGCAAAGAGACATGTTTGATATTGGCCGTCACTCCGGCCAACACAGATTTGGCCAATTCGGATGCTTTGAAGTTGGCCAAAGAGGTCGACCCTCAGGGTATACGTACCATAGGTGTCATAACGAAGCTCGATTTGATGGACGAGGGCACAGATGCGCGAGATATTCTCGAGAATAAATTATTGCCCTTGCGTCGTGGCTATATTGGTGTGGTGAATCGTTCTCAGAAAGACATTGACGGCCGCAAAGACATTCACATGGCCTTGTCCGCCGAGCGTAAATTCTTCTTAAGTCATCCTTCATATCGTCATATTGCTGATCGTTTGGGAACACCTTACTTGCAACGTGTGTTAAATCAACAGTTGACAAATCACATTCGAGACACATTACCCGGCCTGAGGGATAAGTTGCAAAAACAAATGCTGGCCTTGGAAAAGGACGTGCAGGAGTTCAAACATTTCCAGCCGGGAGATACTAGTATTAAAACAAAAGCTATGTTACAGTAAGTAAAATGAAGGCGGGCGAGTTTGATCTTTTTCAAATACTAACAATTCCTTACCATTCAGAATGATCCAACAATTGCAATCGGACTTTGAACGTACTATTGAGGGATCTGGCTCAGCTTTGGTTAATACCAATGAATTGTCAGGCGGTGCTAAAATAAATCGCATATTCCATGAACGGTAATTTGTGTAACCTATTATCACGGGACACAGTTGTCAATGTAAACTCTTTCGAATTTTAGCTTACGCTTTGAAATTGTAAAAATGGCCTGTGACGAGAAGGAACTGCGCCGGGAAATATCGTTTGCTATCCGCAATATCCATGGTATTCGTGTAGGTCTGTTCACACCCGATATGGCTTTCGAGGCCATTGTGAAACGTCAAATTGCACAATTGAAAGAACCCGTCATCAAATGTGTCGATCTAGTCGTACAGGAATTGTCCGCTGTGGTGCGTCTGTGCACCGATAAAGTAAGTATCACTCATTGCCATCGTTCGACAACTGATTCTAATTTTTGTTTGTAACCCTTTCACAGATGTCACGTTATCCTCGTTTACGAGAAGAAACCGAACGTATCATTACCACACACATACGAGAACGTGAACAGATGTGCAAAGAACAAATCTTGCTATTGATTGATTTCGAATTGGCCTACATGAACACCAATCACGAAGATTTCATTGGTTTTGCCAAGTAAGTGTAATTGATAGTCCCTTTGTAAAATCTTTTCTTGTATTTATTGCGTATTCTTTGTCTTCATTAAGTGCTCAAAACAAATCAGAAAATTCTAATAAAACTGGTACACGTCAACTTGGCAACCAAGTGATCCGAAAGGGTCACATGGTTATTCAGAACTTGGGCATCATGAAAGGTTTGTATCAATTTTATTTACGCATAACATCAAACATTACAATGACATTCTATTGCGATTAGGGCCAAAAGATCATAGTGTTTTTACTCCAGTTGTTTTTAATCGATCGTTTTGAGTTTAAATTAAGAGTTTTTGAGTTCCCTAACTGCATGCACAGTTTGTTTAATCAACTAAAATTTGTTTAGTTTTGTCTTCTTACTTTATGTACGTTTCCTTACCTCTTGTTTTTCTTTCCTTATAATTTCCCTATCATTTCGTCTTGTATTGTTTCACAAAATTTTTCGTTTTTTATTCATTTTTTTGTAGCTTTGATGTATTATTTACCTCGCGCTATTGGTTCGTATTAAAAATACGCTCTCTCAATATTTTTATTTCGTTATGTTTTTGTTAGTTCTTTAACATGTTGTATGTTTCTTTTTATTAGTTGATCATTGCTGCATTTATACACTATTTTGTTTTTTTTGTATTTTTTTTTTTATTATTTTTCACAAGCATGTCTACTGTCGTGCGTGCGTTGCGTGTTTATGTGTGTGTTGTATTTCCTTTCCCGTCCATTATTTTTGTTGATTCTTAATAATTTTGTTTTGCAAAATGTATGGAGAAAATAATGCTGTGTATTTAATTAATAAACATTCAAATTTACTGCTGATCATGCCAATTTTTATTCTTAATCTTAGTTTTATTGTAAGCTCGTAAACTTGGGCTACATTAATATCAGAATATTCTTATTGCATTAATCTAAGAGCTAAAGACGTTAGCTTTCTTTGGAAGTATTCACATCTACATGTTCAATTGAACTTCAGGACATTTTTCATAAAATGCCGCACAAAGTGCTATTGCAAATGCTCACATGTGGGTCGCACATGCGTGTGTTACGTTATGAGAAATGTTCTTTTCTGAAGGCAGTGAACGAGGAAGTTATTTGTATTTGTACGCCAGCTTGCGCGGTGCACCGGCGTTCAATACGGTTGCCCGATGTTTATCCACTAATGATAGGTTCAAAACTAAATGGGGAGAAATCCGAAATGTGAAATTCGAACCATGAGCCGCATTAACTTGAAGCAAACGCTTATAGTTTCAAATTCTATATTGACGTATTGAATCATTTTCTGTATTAACTGTTAACACCATCATCAACATTCCGATACTAACACAAAATTTCCTTTCATTACAATATAAACAAAACGCTGCTATCACAATCTCTTATTAAGCTAGAGAGCTATAAACTTGCGATGAAATTCATAATAATTTATGAAAGGTTTATCCAAATATTTCACAAAATATTATGAATTTAACTGTTCAAGTTTTGCACCACCCATTCATTCCTTCATCCACTATAATAATTCTTGTAATTATTTCTTTAAATTGTGTTTAAAAAGAAAAATTTTTTTATAAACTGGTCAGATAATTCTCTATGAATGCTGACACCATGTAGCACATTCTATTCTATTTTCATTGAAATAAATTCAGATTTATAGTAAATTATTCGTACCTGGCAAAGAAAATATAGTTTTTTGATATTTCTTTCATTAATAATTACGTCATTTCTACCTGGGAGGAGGTAATAATTTTTCTTTAATGAATAATCTTGTATTTTTTCTATTTATGTAGGCTAAACCAATTTCAAAAAAATTTTCATAAAATGCCTTTGAATCATACAAACCATACAAATCATCCAAGATTTTTTTGTTTGATTTTAAATTTTACACATTTTCACGACTGAAAAATATAGAGCCCGACTGAAACCAGCACTAAGTAGTCAAGAGAGGTTGTTCAAAGAGTGTGAAGAATGGCATTGGAAAACATTTGACTAGTATTTTCAATTTTAGTACCGTTCAAATATTTTCAGCGACGTCATCTTGATAATTTTTGGTATCTATAACGAGACGACTTCAGTTTAATTGGACTTTCCCTATCATCAAATAAATCTTATTCCACCCGGCATCTACTTACATCTTGGGCAATTGTTTCGGAAATACGGTCAAAACATGCCTGGAATTCAAATAGTTGAGGAATTTAGATTATTAACCTATATAATTCGGATATGTTACATTCCCTGCATTAAATTAAAAAAGTCGGGCAAAGCCGACTATATCATACTCTCCACTTTCAATCCCATTACGAAGTTTTTATTACCAAGCACAATCAGCAAAAAGTAATGCGATCCATTTTCACTAAAGATGTTCCTATATGAAATATAACGGGATGTGGCAAAACTTTTCAAAATCGGCGTTAGAGCGCTAAGAAGTCAAATCGGGAGGGTTATTTGTATGTAGGTGAATTATGTTGTGTTGTGCCAAACTTGACTAAAAATGGCTAAAGTTTGTGGTTTCTACAACAAAAAAGTCAAATGGGAGTGCAATTTGTATGGGGACTATTCTGAACCGATTAGCGTTCGCCGTTTATCAGCAAAAAAGTGTCAAATTTCATTGGGATCTGACAACAGTAAACGATGTTCTTTCTATCTCGCTTCCAAATGGGGTATTACGAACAAATATACAAAGACATAATATTCTGGTGGAGGGTATACAAATTACATACTATTTTTTCGTGTTTAATTTTGTTTTAGACAGATTTGTTGAAGAGAACGAATAAATTAGCGACAAAATAGTATGAAAACTTTCCTGGAGATAGTTTCAAATATTTTAAATTTTCTATTGAAAACGTAGCCCTTCCAAGCTTTATGCGGATATTACGGAACGATTATTCAAATTCTCAGAGTGTTCTTAAGAATATACATATGGTTCAAAATGATCTAGCAGAGTTTTATTGTCCGCGTCCCTCCCCCTGTACAGCAATTCTTTTCTCTTTATATTTGCATATTAGGTTTTGATTTGCTTCATTTATATTGTTTTATTTAGCACCACATCATTTAGAAGTAATTCTTTTATTTACTTTAATATATATCAACAATAAACAAATCAAAAAGTCAGCATTTTGGGGCTAATGTTTGAATTTATCGTCTATTTTCGTTCTTTTCTTTCTTTGGTTGTCATTCAATTTATTTAAGGTGGTTCACGTCCATATTGGTTTGTTTTAACATCGGAAAGCATCTCATGGTACAAGGATGAAGATGAAAAGGAAAAGAAATTCATGTTGCCATTGGACGGTTTGAAATTGAGAGACATTGAACAGGGTTTCATGTCTATGTCAAGACGTGTAACATTTGCACTGTTCAGTCCAGATGGACGTAATGTTTACAAGGTAATCATTTTGATTTAATTAAATGCAAACGCAAATTAGACCATTTGTCATACACTTGTCTATGGAAATGTTCATATAATATATTTTCAGGATTACAAACAACTTGAATTGTCTTGCGAAACGGTTGAAGATGTCGAATCGTGGAAGGCTTCATTTTTGCGAGCTGGTGTGTACCCCGAAAAACAAGAAACTCAGGAAAATGGTGACGAGGTGGGTGTCGCTCTTTAATTTTTTTCCTCCTCTACTATAATGTATATTTTTTTGTTTAATTAAACAGGTGGGGAGGTCGTTGACAATAATTGAAATAACTATTGGTTATCTGTGTTATTTTGTTGATTTGTCAATGGAGCCCCCACTATGAAGAAGCTATTTTATTTACAATCAAAATTATTTCATTACATAAATACATACATATGTTGCTCTGTCGTACTATATATCTATATTTACATGTTGTTCGAACCGCTTCATGTTGGAGATCATCTGCGCATTGTCGAATCATAAGAGTGTAACCATTCATTCATTAATTTGTTGTCTAACTTTTATGGATCATCTCATTTGCAGTAGCTTTGATTCATTTCCATTGATATAAACAGCTTTTAATAGATATTGTTATTGTTTTTATTCGCTTTCCTTTATCGAACTGAAGAGTTTAAATTATAAGCTCTGCCATTTTATTCAGCTTGTTCATGGTAGTGTTTGGTTTTTAATCCCCTTTCACCCCATACAAATAAATTGTCGAGATCCATTTAAACTCGTTATATTTACAACAATTATGATACTTAAGCCACACGAAATTCCAGACAATTTCTACAAAATTCTATACATTTCTTTCCCCATAGACAGACATACTACATAAAGCCTAGATTTTTAAACTAATATAATGCCTGGCATTCGAATTGAAAACCCACCCAACGCCCACATTAGTAGAACAACAGCAACAATTATTAATACAAATCACACCCCCTAACGTTTATGAATAACAATTTTTGTACAACATTCACTAAAAACACTATCAAATGTTGTTAATAACATTAACTAAAGGTCTTAATTAATAAAGTCTCTCTCTATATCAGTTAATTAATTAATTATATACATTTGTAACCATAACAAATTCTTTTCCATATATTTTTCTGCTACGTTTGTTTCGGAACACCGGAATTATGTGTGTAAATATTGTTTAAACATTGAAATGATGTTTCAACCAACAAAACCAAATGCAGGAAGGACGAGAGGTTTGTTTAATTTGATTTGTTTTGTTTAGTTTATTGAAGATAACTGCATATTCATCCAAGAGATCACATAAATAATAGTTAATTAATCCTGGCGAAAGAAAATAACTACAATTATTTCAAAATATTTCGGTTTCGGTTGGTTGTATTGGTTTTCTTTGGACGAGAATTGGTCTTAGTTGTTGAGTGTGTGTGTCTCTTCTCACATTACGTTCACTTTTTGCTCTTTGGTTATCATTTATTGCCATTTCCGTTTCCCATCACTTTGATTTAGCAAGACAATTTCGTTAATGTATTTTTATTTCTTTTTATTTCATAACGGTTAAAAATCGAACGAACAAACAAAAATATCTCAAATATATACAATGAATGATAACAATTTGTATATAAACAAATGCTAAACAGGAGAAAGTATGTGGATTTTCTTTTGTATTCAAAGTTTGATTTCGTTTCTTTAGTTTTCCATTCCCCCTTACCGCTATACAAATATGACCACCACCAGCATATGCTTTTCTAGTTACTTTGTTTGGTTTGTGTTCTGTTTTCGTTTTCGTTCCGATTTTTTGGTTAAAAGTGTGTTATCTGTTATCTATTAATTTGGCTATCATTCTTATAACATGAACTTTTTTTAGTTTCTACGTATATTAATTAAGTCTGCAATTCTGTTGTGTATTTCGAAAATATTACTTTGAAATACACACAAAATATATGTATATAAATTATTCAATGTTTTTTTTTTTTTAATGCAATTACTACTGTCTTTTGTGTTTTGTAAGCTTTAAAGTCAAGTTTTCAAATATCATCATCCCGCCAAGGTTTCCAAAAGGTCAAGCCAAGATTTTGTAAAATATTTTAAGTTTGGATACCGACATACAGAAATCCATATGTACATATTTTATTTATGGCCAATACAAACAGGAAATTGCATTAAAACTTTTCATTTACATGAAATTCGAATGTGCAAACTTGGGGAGTGTTTAAAATCGCAAATATCCTTGAATCTGTGATCTTTAACTAGCTCCGTGCCTAGCATTTACAGAGATTTGCCAATTGCTGCCTTCTTACTTTAAGAATTACGAACAATGTTTTACATTTGTTTCTTGGAACTTTCAGTCCTTTAGCACTGTGTGAACGAACATCTTCCAGATGAGTGATTTCAAAACCTGACTTTTAGGCTTAAATTGTCAACATTTCAAAAATGTTTTCTTATTAATTCTATTTATTTTTCCTTAGGCAAGCAAAACCCAACTAATCTTCTACTTTCTAACAAACATCTCTATTAACGACCACTAACTAACTCAAATAATCTTATATTTTCTACTAACTGTGTGCTCCTCCACCACTAAACTTTTCTAAAATCAAACATTTTTTCTTATATTTTTTGAAATTAACTTTTAAATTATTTTGGTTAATGCAATTTGAAGATTGTTTTTGTTTTGTTTTATAACAAAAAATCTTTCAATTGTAATTGCTTTAATATTAATCATAATTATTTAATGCTCACCCTCTAACGTACATAGCAGGCCAGTGTCGAGACATCAACCGATCCTCAGCTGGAGCGTCAAGTTGAAACTATACGCAATTTAGTAGATTCCTATATGAAGATTGTCACAAAGACTACACGGGATATGGTACCCAAATCCATAATGATGCTGATTATAAACAATACCAAGGATTTCATAAACGGTGAATTGTTGGCCCATCTATATGCCTCGGGAGATCAAGTAGGAAATATTTTGTGCTTAGTGCTAACTGAGGATGTTGCTTATGTTTGTTATTATTACACTTCTAGTCACAAATGATGGAGGAATCGGCCGAAGCCGCTAGCAAACGGGAAGAAATGTTGCGCATGTATCATGCTTGCAAAGATGCTTTGAGAATTATTGGTATGTTTGGGAAAACCATTTGAAAGTAGCAGCGTTTAACAAGATTCGACCATTTTATTTTGCAGGTGATGTTTCCATGGCTACTGTGTCGGCTCCTTTGCCACCACCAGTGAAAAATGATTGGTTACCCAGCGGTTTGGATAATCCACGTTTGTCACCACCCAGCCCCGGTGGTCCCCGTAAACCAACGCCTACAGCTCAGGTTTGTATTCTTTTGGGAAGAGATTTGCAAAGCGTACTTTCAAGCAACACCTATTTTTGTTGATAATTTCAGCCTGCTGCTGGTGGTCGTGGGCCCCCACCACCACCCGCTTCTGGTCGTCCAGCACCAGCTATACCAAATCGCCCTGGCGGCGGTGCTCCACCATTGCCTGGTGGCCGCCCTGGCGGTGCTCTTCCACCACCACTATTACCATCGTAAGTACATTTTCCGATGATAGTTTTCTTTTGTTGAACATTGCGCTTTAGTTTGGTTGAAGGGTATTTGTTTTTGGTTCTCTTTTTTGTTGTTGTATATAATACAATTTTTTTATATTTATTAACCATATATTTAAATTTACACGTTATCGTCGGTTGGGACCTCTTTTTTGATTAGAAAACAAAATCACAATTTGTAATAAAGTATTTCAAATTATAGCACAGTTTATGATGATATAAAGTTGTGGTATTGAAAAAGCCCCTTGGGGAATTTTGATTTTAATTTGAATTCGTAACTTCTTCAGCAATTTTATTATTTAGTTAGGATCACACGTCATGTAGTGTGCAGTGAGGTCATAAATCTATTTTATATATTTTTTTACATTTGAATGATTGATTTGAATAATTTCCTTAAGGGGCTTTGCATATTCACACGTTTCAATTTTGTTTATTTTAATTAAAATTTTATCAAAATCGGCAAACCGTTATAAAGAAATATGTCACGCTCACGTTCACAACGTGTTGTCTTCTACTTTTTGTCTTTTTCTACATATTTTCTTCCTCTTGCTTTTTTCCTTTCTCTGTGCAATACCAATCAATGTTGCTGCTTTGTATATACACAACAAACTCAATCTGAACCGAGCAGACGTCGTTAAATACAGATCTCCTGCTAACAGCAAAACTAATAGACAACGCTAAAATAACCAACAACAATAACAATTGCATTAACCCGAATATCTTTTGAGCAGCAAACTTAGAAACTCACAACAGATCTTCTGAATGAACTGCTGATCTCAGAGATGATAAAGCAAAAACCTTAAATCCATAACATACATATGTATTTTAAACACGATCCAAATTAAGAAATTAACATTAACATTAACCCCCCACTCCACATTAACAAGAATACCAAACACAAAGGAATAAATAAGATTATTGTAAACAAAACAATTAAAGCAAAAAAAAATTATATATCTTAGCAAAAGTTGAAATAAAATAAAGAATTATATGTTGTTATATTGAAAACAAGAAAACGCTTGAGGATTTTAGCAGTTTTACAACTATTTCATTAAAGAAAGGTAGTATAATTTGTGTCCTTTCCCTCCTTTAGAAAATAAGTTACAACCGGAAGACCAAAGTACCTTATTTTTATGGGTTTTATGGTTAGACTTTTTGTGTTGTGTTAAATAAATGAATTGAAGAGCAAAAAGTATTAAATATGCATAGTAGTTAAAAGAAATGGAAGGAAATGAAAAACGCAACTGCAGCGTTTAATTTATATTATGTTTTTCTAAATTAATTATATTTCTTAGTTTCTTTAAGTTTTGTGCGTTAAAATTTTTACAAAATTAAAAAAAAAACATAGCAAATTCACTTAAAAAAGGGGTTTCAAACCAAACGATATGTTTTCTTTGTATGTTACTATATAAGAAAATGACTACTCTACATATATTAAATATTTCAATGTTGCACAAAATAGTGACTCAAATGCGTACTAAATGAGTGGTAATAAATCTAATGAACTTCAAGCAGATTCGGGATAAAGGCTATTTTTGAACCAATCTTTAGAAAATATTGCTGTTGCAGACATTTACATATTTTGCTTTGCCAATTTTAATAGAAAAGGATGAACGATTTAAATTTAGTCAGGCATAAATACGAAAGGGGAAAATCGAAAACAAATGCACATCTAGTTTTCTCCCTTTAAGAGTCGAACAATGTTGCATGATTGAATTTTTGATTCTTTTTAAAGAAAAAATGAAAAGGAACGGAATGTCTGCAAGCATGTTTAACTTTGGCTACTACTAACGCAAATGATTAGAATGTTTTATTTCGTAAGTTCTTAACACAAATATGTTATCCAATTGTCCGAAAAGTGAGTTGAGAATAATTCAAAATTGTTGAAGCTCTGCTGACCATTTGTAAGTGAGAAGAAAATTTGTCTCCAAAAGAGCTTGCTATTGTTCAGTGTTGTTATATGATTTATTACCACTTGTTTTAACCCAAGTCACCCAACTTTAAATGTTATTAACCTCATCTTTGTTCTAAATGTCCATATTTGCTTGTGTCTCTATTTTCAAATATCTGTTTTGCCCCAACGTACAAATATCCCTGAATACGACTCGAATTCGTTAACAAATCCAATGACTAGACGTGTCACCGGAGCCGTGGGTGGTGCTATAACACAACAGACTGGCGCTAATCGTTACATCCCCGAAAGTATGCGTGGCCAAGTTAATCAGGCCGTGGGCCAAGCTGCCATGAATGAATTGTCCAATGTTTTCGCCCAACGTTTCAAGTAAACAATTGCAATTTTGTTTAAAACTGTTACCATAGAATTAGTCTAAAAACAAAAACAAAGAGCAAAGTGTTGTTCATACTCTACTCTCTATTCATAATATGCAACTTAGACGTACTGCAACGCAACAAAAGAACAAAACTCACATAACGCATACTCTCTATAGTCCTCTATAAAATGCATATCGCAAGAGATTGTGCGGACCATTTTCTCTTGTTGTCATAGTGCTTGTGTTTGTAACTAACTCAAAACCAAAAAAAAAAATCTCATTAAACAGAAACCTAAAAACTTCAAAGTCTTAAGAATGTTTGCATCCAATGAATTGTTTAAACATAACCCACACCCCGCCGCGCCCATCACTAAATTTGCAATTTGTTTAAGAAACATGTCTTTTTGTTTGTGATCTCTGTTTTTCTCTGTCTCTGCTCTTCCATAGAACTGTGTTATTTGTCTTTCCTTTATTTTTGTATAAACATTTAACGACACAAAACATTTTTGTTATTTTTGTTTGTTTTCATTTATTTTCGCATTAATTTTTCTTCTTCGTGCTTAAGGTTTTTCTTTTCTTTATTTATATATATTTTAAGTATGTATAGTTTCTAACACGAAAACACATTTGCGTCAACCTTTATTCGTCTCTCTCTCTATCTGCTTACACAAAACAAAAAGGAAATGTTTGACTAGAGATTAGACTTTCTCAGTAATCTAATTGCCGTCTAGTGCTTTACGTAAAATCGTATCATAACGTCGACAAGCATATTGTCTTACATATTGCGTAGGTTGTGAGTCTTCACAAGGTGGTAGTTCGACGACCTCTTAGCATGCAAAATGTTTGCTTACCGAAAAATTACAATAACGTCCGTTTTCACATGGTTTTGTCCAGCGAATGTCCAAAACTGTAATAGTCAAGTTTTGCAATCTTTTACAGACACTTTAGCTCTAAAACGTGAAATTAATTTACTTAGGATTTGAACGAAACTCCAGAAAGATAACAAAAGTCATGTAAAACTTTGTTAACTAAAGTGTTGGAGCAGCAAATGCCGCTGACCCTATGTGGTTAGAGAACTCTTCTCATGGGGATACCGAAAATGGTATTGACTTTTTTCTAACTCTCAAAGAGTTCACTTAAAACGAACTCCGTTCTGTGTGTTCGGGTTAAATGCTGCCTACCAGATGAAGTTGTTGTGGTTTCATAGTGCAATGATACGCCAGTCTTAGGAAAATTTCACTATATTTTATCTCTCTCCCAATCTTTTTATAAAAAATAGCTTTTAGACCAAACAAAGTCCATTTCAAGGTCCTCTGCACTTTGATTTGAGCAAGGAAACATTTCAGCTTGTCTGAAAGAAAAATTTTCTATAATTTGCGTGAAAACTATGAAATCTCGTTAAAAAACAAAAATGGGAACAAATATCCACAAACTGAAAAAATTGAACACAATCTTGACAGCTTGCTTTGGTCTCCAGAAGAACTTGATCTCTTTATGCGAATACCAAATCGAAAACAACGATGTCTTCTCAGGGTTCCCTCGCGCTACCACTCAAAAGAGCATTTATTCTATGAATTATTTTTTCAATGATCTCTAGTTATAAACACATTTCTCTGGACACGATTTTATTGACTAAACTTTTCACAACTCCCAGAAAGATCTTTCTTTTTGTTTGTACTATTTCTATGAATGGAAAAAACCAAACTAAATTAAAAAAAATGTCTTTAAAAATGAACTACGAAAAAACAAAAATTTAGGGAAATTTTTCTTAACAAACAAGTATCTTAAAGTCGTATCGTATCGTATTAATTATTATTATACATTGCAAACAAACATACATACTCGTATATATATATATTAATACTTACATACAAATATATTGCCGAAAAATAATAAATTACAATTTCATTGTTGCTAATGTGTTTTTGTGTAGTTTTTAAAATCTCAGTAAATAATTATTATAACCGAAAAATACTCGACGAATATTTATATTTTAACAACAAACACACATACACACACACAAAAACCAAACCCAACAAATAAATGAAAAGTTAAAGTTGTTTAAATTTGACAAAAGAAGATGATAATGAGGAATAAAAACAAAGTGTGAAGAGAATATCTGAATAATAATCTATACATAAATATTTTCAATTCTATTATTTTCTATGAAAGAATTTCGATGAACATGTATGAGACATTTTAAGTTTGCTTTTGCCCAACACACACTGGAAACGAATAAGCCGGGAAACGGACAACAAATTAGGGTTTGCTTCTTTTGTGTTACATTTAGCGTTTTGCTAGTGCTTTAAACGATTAATTATTAAACTATTAATTAATATAAAACAAACAATATCGAATTTATTTCAACTTGAATAGAATCTCTTGTATTTTGAAGCTGTATTTTTTCTCTTTGAAATCAATTGTAATTTATGTGAAATTCAATAGTTTATATTTCTCTCTATATATGTATGTATATCTCGAACTCGGTGTATTATGAACGACCACAAAGTAAATCCGAAGGGAATACAGAGAAACCCCCCTGTTACTTGCTGTTATTGTAATTATTTATTATTATTATTATGATTATAACTATTATTATTACTATGTATTATGGAACATTTGCATAAAATGAAACTCACACTCAAACCGCCCTACTTCAAAAACATGAAACTGAAAACGAAAAACATTCCTTGTAAGGAGAGGTTCGCTAAGAGCCTTTTCAAAACAACAAAACAAAATACTTCTGAAACAATTTGATGAGGGACGACCAAACCTTACAATCCATATTATAGGGAATCTCGTACGGGGGAACAAAATTGTCAATTTGAAAAATTCCCCCCTTTTTTGATAGTTCCAATAAAGCATATAGAAAGCATTTAACATTTTACTCGGCTCTCTTACTTCCTTTTAAATCGAAATTAAAAAAATAGGAAGTAGAACCTAAAAAATCTTACGTTTGTGTTAGAACTTTCAATTTTGCCAGTTTATTCCAATAAACTCATTATTTTTGAAAACCATTTCCACATTCCCCCCCCCATCCTCGTGTTATGTGCTATGCTTTTCAATAGTCCCACAAAAGAACAATGCAAAGGATACAATAAAAAAGAAGAAGAAAAAAAAACAAAATATACAACAAAACAAGTTAATTACTAACCTAGTTAAACACATTTGAGTTTATTCATAGTGAAAGCAAAACCAATAATAATAATAATGACAAAACCCCCCAATGATAAGAAACGAAACGAAATATATTTGAATAAATAATATATAAATATATATATATGTATAATTATGATTATATGATGTTATATAGTATATAAACAAAGAGGAAAAATGGTTAAAGGAAAAACAAAACATGAAAACCACAAGAAAACAAAAAGAGAAAATGCGATGATAAACTCAAGCAATAGCATGTTATTATTATTCCTTTCGAAACATGGACCTACTCGTATTTCACATCCATGTTCTATATCTTTCCACCAAAACAAACAAACAAAACAAAACAGAAATCACACTATTATACTATACATAAATATACATACATACATGCATACATACAAAACATACAATATATATATATAAATTATTATTAAATAAATATTATATGAGATAAACAAACCAAGAAAAACCAAACAAAATATAGTAAAAAAGAAAGAAAAACATGACATATATGATGATGATGATGACGATGAATTAAACAACAAATAAAAACTTACTAATGTTAAATAAAAAATTAAACATATTTTCTATTTCGGCGTGGATAGTGCGTTAAAAGAATTTAGTTGGAAAGGTAGGCGAATATATCCAATTTCGATTAATCTTATGCCGACAGCTTAAGTGGGCATTAGCGACAATCGTATCGTAGGTTACGACTTGATAATATTGCCAATCGTATCGTTATGGCCTGAACAGCTGCAGAAATCATTAGAAACAGTCAGTGACAGAAATCGTTAAAGTAAGAATTCTGCAAAATTCGCGAGTTTTTGGCTTTTTTTAAAGCTGAAACCCCCAAATGTGAAAGGAAAATCAAAAAATTGTGTGTAAAAAGGTACAAAAATGAGTTAGAAATAGGATAAAAAAAATAGGATAAATTATAATAAATTATATCATTCCGCAAATGCTGTTTTTTTGTCGCAAAACCCAATCGTAAACTTGTGACAGTGAATTTGTTTACCGAGCCTTTCCACAAGATAAATTCCTGTGGTACGAATGCATCTTAAGATTGTATTCCTAAAAAAATAAATTGTATAAGTCACTGTGACTATCGTGCTTCTACAAAAATAGACTTTCGTATCCTGCAAAATTCAATTTATACATTTTCAGAAGAATTCGGATTTCCAAGAGTCCAAATCGTGTGAGATGTGATAGGACAGTCTTCATTCTTTTGATTGTGTGTTTTTCTTGTATTTGTATTTTTTATCGTGTTCTTGCAAGAATTAACTATTAAGACCTACAAAAATCAGTTTGTAACTTCTGTTGTTTCAGACGAATTTGTCTACTGAAAAAGATTCGTCTGAAATGTAAGTCGAATGAGAAGAAAGACATTTCACACGTCTGTAAGTTCGACTATTCGTTGGTCTCAGACGAATTTGTCTTCCGGAAACCGGCCTTAAAAATTCAAGTGGACTTCAATGTGATCAAAGAGTTGGAAATCTAATATATATTTTTGAGTTGATTTATCGCTAGCACCCTAAATTTTATTTTGGAAATAACAAAACTAATTCGTGATTCATTCAGGTAATTTGACAAAATATTTCTTTCGTGTGGAACATGATCCGGCCTAATGTACATAAGATTTAAGGTGATTATGGAGATAGAAAATATCTATTATTTTTAATTTAACAAGAAGGAAGATATCATTTATCGCTCTCTGTACTAAACTCTAAAAGAAAATCGAAAATTTCTAACATAAAGATGTAGAAAAAATATATAATTCAAATATATCGTGCAAGACCTTCACATCTCTTATGTGGTATTTTTTTAGGAGAGCGTTTTAACCCTTTCCGGGTCGAATTAATTTTATGCAAAGCAAAATACACGAAAGTTTGTATATAAGGTAATATTGGCCCTCTAATAATGGGAAAAATATTTATTTTTGTGGGAAGTTTATCGTTTAGAAGATATAGACTTTTTAAAATCAATGTCAAATTTATAGGACAAAATCAAATAAGCTACCAAACGTAAAAATTTTGAATCACAATAAATATTTTTTTACGAAACGTCTCCAAAGACTCGTAAAAATATTCAAAAATATTTTATAAAATTCTTCTGGTTATCTTATTTATTTATATCGAGTTATAAATCTATGGTAAATTAGCTATAGCTAAAAACTCGTATACAAGATTTTTGTTATGGGGTGTTCGCCACACTAAAACTCGAAAAAAAGTAAAAACAACTTGCTTTGTTCCAAAAATTGTCGAGAATATTACTAATAGGAAGCTTTGTGAAGAGAATAGAAGAAACACAATATGAAAAATATAATTGAATTGTTCGTCAGTCGCCGTTAAGTAGCAACTATATGAATTGTCAAATATATTCGACAAATCCACGGAAAGGGTTAAAGATTATAAGCCATCATATCTAAAATGATATGATGGTTCTGAAAAAGTACCGAATAAAAGATGTGAGGGTTATAAACTTAAAAAAATCACCCGAAAGTATACCAAGTAAATGATGTCACGTTCACGAAATGACCGAGTGATAGCTATAGTATCATGTCATTATTTTTGGGCGAAATTCTCATGGTTTACCCATGAGAGAGTTTCAAATGGCGTAATAAAGAGAGTTATGTTAAATCTTCCTACTTGAATATTTTTGTATTATATACCCTCACCATACGCATACATATTCTAATTGTAATGAACAAAAAGTATAAAATCCTGGGAAAAGCTTATCCGTAACTAGCTATGTCCTTTGAGGCATATTCTTCCTGTCTTCTTAAACCGATAACTGGCCATTAAAGTAGCTCATTAAGTCGAGAATTGAATCCGTTTACGGTAGTTTTTTTCCTCTTGCATTTGAGAAACATGGATGAACGGAAATCACAAGGTAATTGTGTGATGATGATTGCGTTCTGGTACTTCGGGCGTATGATTAATATATTTTCCTCAAGTTGAGCATCAAATCATGTATACGCCACCTGTAACGATAAATTGTTTGTTATTGCCTTTTCACATAGAGTTGGATGGAGTTCAGCTCAGAGTAAAGAAGACAACAGCCAACAAATCAGTGAACTATATTTTCCCATCGTTTGAGTGATTTAATATTGGTGCAATAAACAAAAGCATTAATAAATCCTTTTGAAATCAATCAAAAATGGTTAAATATTTCAAATTCTATAAATATATAGATGTCACTAATTTTTTTAACGAAAGTAGGGAGAATTCTCTCCTTGTAGTTGGGTTTTAATCAATTTATGCTTAACGGCAACAAGGAATATTAACAATAAATAAAATAACCGGAATTTAGAGCTCCGCACATAACAATTATATGTAGTTAGATGTATAATCCTCTTGAACTTCTAATATTTTATTGTTATACAGTCTCAAATTTTCTTATGCATTTTCTTATGATTAAGCTGTGATGGTACGTTTTAGTCAGCCAATCTGAAATTTACAAACGCGAATTTTACTCACATTTTGTATTCTTAACCAAACAACAAATTATGCTGCACAATTGGTAATGGAATCCTGTTGCTTGTTCTCTTCTTATTTTCTGTAATTTATTTACTGCTTTATTTATTGCTTTTGTTAACTATTTCCTTCTTCTTCCCTTCTAATGGTTATGGTCCTGCACTACACATTTAACATATTCAATCTAGCATCCTCTTTTAGCCATGGGTGAGTGGTGTTGGTCTTCTAAAGCATTTGCGACATGTGGATTGTCCTTTTAAATGTAAAGCCTACAAATATCTAGCTGAATACAATATAAAATAATATTTAAAATAAACTCTAATATTTCGCAAAATTCTATTTTTCCACACAACACCGACAACAGTCGACCTGTGCCCAATGCACCACCAAAACTACCCGATCGACCCTCTTACTACGGCAACACAACGAATGGACGCCCCTACTAAGAAGCTGTGCTGTGCCAACGTTTGGAATATAAGCCAAGTGATTTGGCCTGCACCAAAAGTATATATATATACATATTTTATATAGAAACGTAGAAAAGTATAATGAGAAAGAAAACCAGCAACCCCTCTAAAATTACGCTTGTAAGGCGCTTTAATGCAAACAAATATAAGTAAAAAAATATTCAAAAAACGAAAAACAAACAAAACACTGAATTATATTTAAACAAAACCATAATATTAATAATAATATATTTATAAATAACAACAACAATAATTGTAAGGTCTCTTTGTAAACAAACGCTAACATTACACGCACCCCCACAAAACACACGCACAAAATAAATAATTACATTTATTTTTATAGAAATAAACGAAGTGAAATTTTTTTCAAAAAAAAAACAATTACTCATAACATACAGTATGTAAAGATCAAATCTTTTGAAGCCTATATATTTTTTTAGTTTAAAATATACCCCTTGTTTCCCTAATCTATTGTATTTGTACATAAATAAAACAAAAGGTTTCTTAAAATAAATAAATATAGAAGAACTAAAATAATTTAAAAAGAATATCAAAATCTGTGTGTGTTTATTTTGTAGGCGTTTTTCCACAATGTTGATCTTTTCCACGGTAAGTTATTTTATTTTAACTGTAGGCGAGTAGGGATTACACTCAATTCATCCAATATAAATAATTTTAGATGTATTTGGTTATTGGTGGCGTATGATTATTATGTGCCATTGATGTTACTCATACGCAAATATGTTCAAGGGTCAAATCCAACAATAGCGATTGTAAAATTTCCCAAACGATTTTAGCTGCCCTAAAAAACGAAGAACGTAAACAATTTTCGTTTTTTAAAAAAGCATGACGAAATTGAATCAATGAAACTGAAGCCTGAAGGATCATTGAAGGATATTGTTTAAACCCATCAATGCCCACAGACTAATAGGGCGGGATTAAGCAATTTTTGCAAAAATTTTTGTTTCTGATATTTATTTTAGAAAAATATTATCTACTTTCTAGCTTCCCAACAAAAAACGCAAGTTGAAAAAGTAAATCGTTCCGATTTTGAATACGTGAATTAAATCGTTTTCGTAAAATAGAATAGAATAGAAGCCAAATGTTGCAATCGGATAAACTGCATAATTTCATATCGCAATTATGTATGATTTTCACTGATATTCTAAAACATAAAGGATTGGTAATAAAATAATTGTAATGGATAGAAAGACTAAAACACAGAAGTGACCAATTTTCGGTTGAAAGTTAACAAATATTTCGTAAGTGTTTTGCAGAAACTCCTTTTACATATAGAAACTGTTTTCTTCGTTAGAATATAACAAAATAGTTTTTTTTTGAAAATGTATTAATTAATCAATCTCGAATCTTTTTCCATTTTTATGGATTTTTCTTGTCTGCAAAAAAAATATTTTTTTTCACACTGTTTCTATGTGAAAGTGAAATTCGCAACATTTGTAGCCATCATAATTACCTGTAATTGATCTATATTTTCAAAATGAGAGTTCAAATATTAAAGGTACCTTCGACGAATATTGGAATTTTAGTAAATTAAAAAAAAATGTTTTGATAATTTTATTTTGTGTTAATTTAATCGAGGCACACAAATATTTTTTTTATGTCTTAAACACAAAATTTTACTTTTTTGTGGCATAGAGCTTTTACGGAATTGAAAGTGGCCAAGATTTGCAATTTTTTCATTTTTTTTAATTTTGGTGAATTTCATATTCTTTAAAATATTTATGTGGTTTGAAAAAATAAATATTTTTATATTTAGGTAGGTTCTGAAGAAGTGTCTATGCTATAGCCCGACCGAATATTAATTATTTTTTCAAATTTCTGGTTTCATTGGAAAGGTTGAAATTTGTCATTTAAAAATGGAAAATAATATCATTCATATGACTGGCTCGGCAGTACCTCATCTGATCAACCCAATTTTTCAGTATAGCTCAAAATCCACACCAAACAGTGACTCGTTGTGAATGCATTGGCTTCACGTTAGTCCCGTCTGGGTTCTCTGAACCCCATATGCGGCAATTTTGCTTATTGATATAGCCACCGAGATGACAATGAGCTTTATGAAGGCTGATCTCTTCTCTGATCCTTTTCCACGTAAATTTTCTTACAATTTGCGTGAAAGACTCACTACTTTGGAAGTAAGTTTTTAAAATTTCCCAAATTTGTTGGAGCGTATAGCGCCCCATTTTGGAAATGTCAAACATATACCTGAAAATAAAAATGAATGTTATTCTACCTTCCAAAGTCAAAGTAATCGGTAATTCAAGTTACAAAGGATATAATTTTTCAAAAAAAAAAAAAATATTTTATATACTTCTTCACACCCTATGATAGCGGTATTAGGGTCAAATTGAAGAGGAGAATATCAATTAAAAATATTTCAGACATCATGCTTCTTTCTATCTGTATCAGTTCAGCATTAACATTTATTTCAAGTTTACCCCTAAATTTTTCTAGTTTAGTCATATCTTGTTTTTTTAAGAGACAACATTTTAAATAGTTGTAAATACTAAACTAATACAGATAAAAGCTTGAAATTTAAAGTATTTTTAGCACATGTTCTCTTCTTTGATTTGGTGCGAATAAGTATTAAAAATAATTTTTGAAAAATTTTATCCTTTGGAAATTTTTAGTCCTGTGAATGAGCAAAAGGGCGAGAAAATGATGAAAATTGATAACTAAGTTGCGATAACAAAAATCTAAATAAAATGTTAAAATTTCACTCAAAATAAAAAAAATTCTTTTTTAAAATTGTCGCCAAAAGCAGTGTCAATGCAAATTTTGAAAAAATAATTTTGTGTTATAAATGTTTGACTTAGCCTGGATAATTATCCAGTGTAAGTCAAAATGATGGATATCGAGGCTAAGTCCAATAAAGTCGACACAAAATTATTTTTTGAAAATTTCTTTTGATACATATACGCCCATGTGCTGACAACCGCATGATTTCCAAATCGCATTTTGTTTAGCGATTTCGAGATTCTAAATTTTACATTTCTATTTAAAATTGCTATGTTTAACCAAACATCTTCTTCATTTATCCGCCAGTAAAGAAAGAAAACTGAAAACAATTGTTTAAAGTAAAAATGCGAAATTTAGAGACTCGAAATCGCCAAAAAAAATGCGATTTGGAAATCATGCGGTTGTCAGCACATGGGCGATATATTGTAGTTGGCGACAATGTGAAAAAAATATTTTTTTATTTTGAGCAAAAAAATTAATTTTTATTAACGTTTTTGTTATCGCAGCTTGTTATCCCGGCTTAGAGAAAAACAGCCCTTCTATTTCACCTATAGTTTCAGATGTATATCATTTGGTTCAAGTGTAATATGGACTGTGTAATATGTATTGAAGACTCTGAAATTTGTATGTTTTTTTATTTTGTGAATAAATTTCCAGATTAAAATTTCTATATTAATTACAAATGAATATTTCCAGATTAATATTTCTATATTAATTAAAAATTAAAGAATGTTCCTGGTCTTGCAGTTTATTTCTATATGATGTTTTATTTTATTTAAATCTTTTAAAAAGGCTCAATGAAATAATTTTAATTTTTTTTTTAGTTTTTTCGTTTGTATTTTTTTGGTCTGTAATCAATATTTGATTTGGACTGGGATATTGTCCTGGCTCAAGACCATTTTGCATCTATATTTAATAGAGTGCAAATTCATTTAAAAATGGCATGGTGACACTTGAAAAGACTTTTGACATGGTCGAAATCATGATCGTGGTAGTCTGCAGCCAAGTAATAAATGTCACCATGCCATTTGTAAATAAATTTGCATTCTATTAAATATAGATGAAAAATGGTCTTGAGCCAGGACAATATCCCAGTTCAAATCAATTTTAAAAATTTTAAATTTAACAAATGAGTTTTGATTGGAAGCAGGATATGATCATGGCTGGGGGCAAATCACGACATTCGATGTCGACAAGTTACGATCGTAATCAAAGGATGTTGAGGTAACATAAAGGGTGATTTTTTAGCTATTATCTTTTTGGCAAAACTGGTTTAAACAGCTGACGCACGTTTCGTGTTTTGTTTCACTGTCAAACATCTTCAGTTTGGTCTATAATTTAACCATGAATCGTCTTACAAACGAACAACGCTTGCAAATTATTGAATTTTATTATCAAAATTGAATTTTATTATCTGTTAAGAAAGTTCATCGCGCGCTTCCATTTTATGGTCAGTTTAATCGACCCACTGAAGCGGCTATTCGGGCTATTGCGACTAAATTTCGCACCAAATTTACATTGTTGGACATTAAACCACCAACACGCTTACGTAGAGTGCGAAATGAAGAAAATATCGCAGCTGTATTGGCCAGTGTTTATGATGACCATCAATTATCGATTCGTCGCCGTTCGCAGCAATTGGTCATCTGTTACTCAAAAACGAGGAAATGCCAAAATTGGACTAAGCGGAGGGACCATTTGAGGCGCAGTCAAGGTCAACACTTGCATGAAATAATCTTCAAACATTATATGGACCGTACTATCGATTCAAATAAAGATTTCATGCATTTTTCTGAATTTTAAGTGTTTTTTTTTTTGAAAAACTTTCCTATTGCTTTTAAAAAATCACCCTTTATATGTATATCGGAACAAATTTCGTTAGATTTTTTACTTTGGCCAACATATATACCATTTTTTACAATAAATAAAATCACATCCTTTTCTTTGGACCCAAAAGGTCATTTCTCGATTTCGTATGTCGTGATGTAGCCACATACCAAATATTTTTAGGATCAACAGCGAAGCAGGACAGGAAAGGAAGAAATAGCGGCTTACTGAAAAGGTTGGAACTAATTCTGTGTGTTGCAAAGATTTGGCTTAATGTTTGAAAATAGTGTAGTGTAATTGTTAAATGTTATTAAAATATGACTCACCTTCTGCAAGTATGCCTTTTGAAGAAAAACTCATTTAAATCTTTTTTAGGTTTGTTGTTTTTGGAAATTGTGATTTTTTATTTAAAAATTTCTTTATAAAGTTTACAATGAAAAAGAATTGTTTAATCTTACAAATATATGTGTGGTTGATAAACTGAAAGGTACAACTTGAGGGGAATACTGAACGTCATAAGCAAACAAATGATTTGAATTGAAACATTTCGAAAAAGAAAGCCACAAACAAGGGTGGCTATAGTTAAACCGGATTAGAACCGGATTTTCTATTGTAATTAAATTTAATTATTAAAAAATTAAATTTATTATTTAAAAATTTAAACAATTTGTAGCTTATGTTTCTTAAGTTGTACCCGAATATTTGAAATAGTTTTTAGTTGATTTTTTTATTTTGTTTTGATTTGTTTGTTTGTTGTTGGAAATTTGAAAACACATGTTATTAAAAACTTGAATTGATTTTCTATAGAATTGTGGCAAATGGTGTTGATAAAATTATTTTGCACTTGGATTTGAGATTGAATTTCAATAAAAGTGTGGTGTGCGTTCACACCAAGATTTGTGCACGCACCCTAGTGGTGGGAGGTTGTGAAAAGGAAAATGTTTTCGATTACCTTTCTGAGCCATCTACGGCAAATGTTTCGCTGGTGTTGTGGCAAAACAATAGATGAGTCCCTTCGGGAACGAGAACATCAAATGCGGTTCATTCTCCGGGAAGTTTTCGTTAACGATTAAACCAAGCTGTCGTTCGTCGTTTTTTTGATCTTTTTTGTGTGTTTATTTTAACAATTTGCAATTTTTTTACTTTTCTTATATGAGGGTGGGTTTTTTGTTATTATTTATGTATTTTGTTCTGTTGTTGTTGTTTAAGTCCTTCATTAGTGTTGTTCTTTTTTTAAGTGTTAAGTTTGTTGTTTCAGTATTATTTTGTCTTCAAAGTGTTATTTTCATTTTATTTATTTATTTCTTTATTATGGAATAAATTGACTGTCTAATCGTAGATTTATTGTTCGTTTGACTAATCGATTGATTTGCTGGACAACAAATTGTTTCCATTGAATACTTTATTTCATTGCATTTCATTTCATGTTATTGACGGCTCTAGGTATGTTTGTTTTTCATATATACTTAGATTTGTTTATAGTTTGTGGAACGAAAAGAAAAATCCATAGTTTAAATAAAAGAAGTTTGTTTTTTAAAGCCTTTTTACTTGTATGTATATCAAAATTTTTCATCATTTATACTTCGTTAGAGAGAAAATTTTGATGTAGGGTCGCTGTTGTTGTTGGTGGACCCCATCATTTTGATATTGCTACTATTTTCTTTTGATCTTACTTTTTCTTAAGTCCTATCTCTGGTCTAACCTTATATGCTACTACGTGAATATTGGTTGATTATATATGGCCGAAGTGTGCTGTGGGATGCAACCACACTTCGGGTCTCTTACATGCTAGGGGGGATTAAGTAATACTCTTATATATGTTGTTGTTTTCGTAAGCAATAATTGTTCGGATTATTATAATAGACATTAATTAATTAATATATATTTTCTTTCATTTCAAAAAATTGTTTGAATTGTTATTTCAAAAAAATTTCAAATTTTCATATACTAGGTAATAATAAATATATAGTTGTTTGTTAATAAACGATGTTAATAAAAGTGTATTATTTGTTGTGTTAGTAAATATTTAAGAAAAAAAAACATATCAAGAAAGAACAACAAAGTACGCCCCCGACTCGACTTGACTGGCTAACTGAATTGTGGTGGTGGCAGGCCCTAGCAACACCGAGCGACGACTGTTTGCGGCGGCATCAGTGTTTGGTTGGTGCCTGCTCAGAGAGACAGCTGTAGGTTGGCAAGACCAAAAGCCCGGTGGGGATATACTTCAAATTCTTCGTTTGTTTGTTTGTTGTTGGTAATAATAAAGATTTCAATTTAAATGGTGTTTATATATTTTGTCCTTACAAACTAGAGCCGTCATTATTATTAGTTAATAATGCGGTTTTATATTCTCTTTTCGGTTTGTTTGGTTGCTTTTAATTCAAGTGAGTTGTTGCTTGGTTAAATGTTTGTTTCTTGTGGTTTCCTTAAAATCTAATTTTATTCATCTTGCTTCCATTTATTTCATCTTGCTTTTTTACTTGTTGTTGTTGTTGTTTCTTTTGGGATTGATTTTATTGGCATAGCTAGCTTCTGCTAGATTTTAAACAAGTTTTTTCTTTTTAATTTTCAATATGGATGTATTAATAATATAACCTTTATGAGATTTGTTTGGACAAAAATCATTTGAAGATATTACCACTTTTTTTGTCGAGGAAAATACGACTTTTGGATTGATTAATTAATATTGATATTATGTGTGCAATACATATAGTTTCATAATCTAGAAATATGATGTTGCTAGTTTATTCTTATACCCCAAAGAATGAATACACAATTCTTTGGAAAACTTTCAAAGGCGGAAATTTTGTGGAGCGAAGACGATCTGCGGATCGTTTTACAGCCAAAGGCCTGAAAAAGAATTAACGTATATACGCTTTGGTTGTTTTTTTTAGAGCTCAAAATCCTTTTTCGAAGCCAAAAGCACAATTAAGCTTGCAAAGAGCACGCCTGCACCAAGGGACCTCCATGAAAATGTGTGGCTTGACAGGTCTTATTGATACTTTATATATCCACCGGATTCTTAATATTTTCCAAATTGTCTTCTGGATTGACAACTGTAAACACAGAGCCAGAGAGACGGATTTCCAGGTATTTTGGATTGCCAGGTCTTCTTCATATTCCGAGATTGCGGATATTTCCTGAGTTGTCTTCTGAATTATGATGACACTATTCAAGTTCACGCTGTTGTCAAAGGCGAATTTCTAGACATTTAGTTTTAGTGGTTTGCAAATACTGAATTTCATGTTGTTCTGTGATACGGCTTTCCAGGCTTTTAGTTTTTGTGGATTGACAGGTCTTCTTCTTGATCTCTCCACCGGAGTCTCGGTCTTATTATTTGTTGCCAAATGCCTTTCTAGCTGGGGTATCCACTTTCATTCGGGCCTATATTCTTAAAATTGTGCGTGTATTACACTTTTGTTGTTTTATGAAAAACGAAGAAGCCTAATTTTTTGGATATTGCAAATTGTCATGGGAAAATTGCCACTGTTGTGTTTTATACTAAAGAAATCATTTATCCTTTCCTAAAAGTTCTGATGTTGTTATACTATAAGACGGCACTAGATGTTGTTTAGAAAAGACTTCAAACCCTTTATTGTACTTCAGAAGCTCCTTGCACAGAACATGTCCGGATGATGTTGAAATTAACAAGATAATCTTGTGAGAATGCAAAAAAAAAACAGAAAATTTGCTCCATAGATTTCCAGTACAGGAAGTGTTGAAAAAATTGTTTGAAATATCATATGTTTTTTAAGCGCTTAAAACTACTCTGATTCATATTCTGTTCAATAAATGTTCAATAATAGCGGTTAATATAGATAAGTTTTCAATATAATTTTTCAATTAACATGTATGTATGATTAGATAAGATATATATTTGTGGAATCTCCTTGGAGTCCGTATGGATCCAAAACGTTGGGGGACCAACAAAAGCTGGACGCGAGCCCTCACAGCAATGTAAGGGCGTTGAAATGATGTTGATGAAAGATATCCAGCCTGGGTCACACTAGCGGCCGGTCACAGTAGTGATGTGCCACGTTCCATTCGTTTGGATCATCTCTAGCCCAGTGTGTGGGTAGAGAGATTGCAATGATTTCTTTAATATATGGGATTATAATGAATTTTCAATGCATAAATATTTAGAACTTTGTTTATATATTGTATTGTTGTTGTTATGTAATACGTGAACGAACATTGTCTAGTTCAGTTCAGTTCATAAATTGTTTGGGTGGTTAGTATAATATTAATATTTTTTGTGTGTGTGGTTATAGTATTAAACGAATATCCTTTCTTTCGTTTGCTCGAAACCGGATATTCGCCGGGATTGAGTAAATATTTTATAATAATAATTAATTGTTGATTAGCATGCAATATATATTGTGATTAATTATATAAGTTGTTGTTTGTGTTGTCGCCAACACATAAAACACATTTAAATTGTTGTGATTATTTTGTTATATGATTCGATTAAATATTTTATTATATTCTGAAGTTGTTCTTGGCTTCATAAATCGCATAAAGTACGTTACTCTCAGGTTTTAATCTGCACATAATTTACCTTACATTTCTGAAAATGGCTTAGGGATTAAATTGCATATAATGTTTGAATATTGAATATTGATTATTGATATTTGATATTTGACTGAGTTAGGTGGGAGCTGCAGAAGGTGTTGTCTTGGCTCCCCTTTTTAATTTGTTCTGAATACTTTGTGAATATTTTAGATATCTTGTATTCAGACAATTCCAATAAAGTAATTTAATTTTGTGATATACTTCGGCTTGCGCAATGAAGAGTTTTGCTTTAGCAATATTTTGTTGTTATTAATGTAATGTTGCTTCTTCTTTTACTTAAATCTAAGAAATTTTATGTTTTTTTAATACCCTCACGAATTTAGCAAATTGTTGTGTTTTAGTTCAAACTCTGTTTACAGCTTGGGTTTGGTCGTTAACAAAATCCTTGAGAATTTAAAATTGTGTCATTATAAAGTGGGATCGTGCTAGTCCGCGAGTACATTTGATGAATTCACCATTTGCCTGTGTAATTCCGAAGAATTTACCTAAAACTTTGCACGAAAGGCGGTAAAAAAACTGGAAAACTGAAAGCAAATCTAATCTAAGAAAGTATCGAGTTTATTCTTGAGACAAACACATACATTCAAAGAGAGATAAGTTTGCTTATAAACTGAAGACTGAGTCGCAGTCTTCCGTCTCAATTTGTTGAAATTGTTCGTTTTTTACCGCGGCAAAGGAATCAATTTCAAAAAATAAAACTTGAAAGGTTTGTTCAAACGAATAGAAAAATTTTTGTGTGCTAAATTAATATAGCAGATTGTTTGAATTTTATTTGAAAATCGTGTAATTTTTAAAATGTGTTTGTAGGCAAATTAGAAATATTATTGGAAATTGATTATTTAAATCACAATTTGATAACAACTGGTTACTGGGCGAATATTGAATGGAAAATATACTATAAAGAAATTTGTTGCGTGGAAAGTTAAATACAAAATCTAGAAAATTCGTTTATGAAGTGAAAACTATGAACAACTCCTTAAACATATCAAATCAAATCTTGCAAAAACTAAAGGAATTTGGGAATTTTCCTAAAGAACCTAAAACTCTAGAATTAATTACTTTAATAGTCTTTTTGAATTTAGAAAGATCGAGGTCGAGGAATATTTCACAAATTTCTTTTAGCTTCATACTTTTGTTTTGGCTATGTTGTGGGGAGGGAAATTTATTGAATTCAGAAATGTTTATAACAGTTTTCCGTTTAAAAACTGTTATACTCGAAAAAGAAAAAAAAACGTTGAAATGAGGATTTTTGTAGAAAATCAATGAAAATTCACGAATTTTATCGTTGTTGTTATTATTATTTACACCGTCAGGGAGATTTTTTCAATAGCTTGCTTATTGAAGTGTAACAAACCATTGTACTGAAGACTGGAGGGGAAAGAACTTTTTCTCGAAAGTACATTGAACTATGAGAACATGTTTTAGGAATTATTTAATTATCTGTAATAGCACCATACGAAGAAACTGTCTATATAAACTCTAAGAATTCAGAAGTCGGGGGAAATTTCAGGAAACATATTTATACCTTTTCTTGCATTATGTTTAGTTGAGGGGCAGAATTGAAAAACGTTCGTATTTCGAATTTCAAAATTGTGATATATAAAATCAATTACGCTTTGTTTGGTAATCATGTTTTATTTTGGTTGCTTCACCATTGGTTTTAAAGTAACATGTGTTTTGTTTAGATAAACTTTGAAAAAACCTAAATATTTTCTGATTTTTTTGTTTTGTTTTTTGTTTTCATTTTAAGAAATACTATATTAATACGTTGATGATGTGTTATAACATTGTTATTCTTTTTGTTTTTCAAAATTTTAAAGAGAAGAGAGAGTTTATATAATCAGTAGTAGTTTTGTTTATTGTATTTACTTTTCTTGTTCTTGTTGTGGTATCAGTTTGTTTTAAACATTTTTTGTTTTGAATATAGAATATATATATAGAGAGTACTATACTAAAATACACATTACATTTCATTTCATTTAAATATAAACACGTTTTATTTTCAATAATCAGAGAGAAAGCTTAATAATGCAATAATAAATACCTCAACATTAAACCTTTTCCTTTGTAATTAATTGTGTGTCAATGGAAGGGACGCGCACAAAATTGCACTTGTCAATTGGGTGGTGCGCATCCTCCATTGTCTCATTTTGGGTAGCAGATGTTGTTCAAATAGATGTAATTAAATTTTAAAAGGTAATGTCTTTAGATTTTCCATAACTATGTTCTTGTGAAATTCTATGGGCTAAATAGTAAATTTCTTGCAAACGCATTGTTGTTTACTTTAAAAAATGAGAGAACGAGAAAAAGAGTGGTTTGTTGATGTTGTAATCTTACTAAACGCCTTTTATATGCTTGTTGCTAGTGTTCGTTTGTTTGTTTGTTATCTTCCTTTACTTTAGCCGCGTTGTTTGTTTTGTTCACTACACTTGTATTTGTTTTGCTAAATCTTAAATTTGAATATATTCTTCTTCATATCCAACTGTTGTGTGTATATATAATATATATAGATTGATTTGTTAGTTTAAACATTTGAAGTTGTTGTTTTTGAAATCTTATCATAAATATTGTAATAATTTACTATTGTTATAAGTGTTAAGCATCAAATACTTCTACATAGTATGTATGTTTTAGTTATACTGGGGGTCGAGAGGGCGAGTTTAGTCCTCTTTGGTGAGAGAACCCAAATCGCTTAAGAAGTTCTCGGGTGTCAATATGTGGGACGAACCCACAATGACTTCCCAATTCTTGACGGCATTGGTCACCTCATAAGCACTGCGCATTTCGGACATGCATACACCACCGACAATGAAGACAATCAGACGTGGTACATTTTTCACCTGGGCTTGAGTTTTATCCTTGTGCCAATGACCATATCGCACACTACTTCAGAGTTCGAAACGAAGGGTTAACAAAGAATATGAAAAAAAAAATAATACAAAAGGAAAATATTGAAACATATATTTAAGCCAAAAAGAATGCTGCATATTACTGCATAATTAGAAATATATATATTTAGTTTGATTAAGAAAATCATACCTTCGCAGCTTAGATCGAAAAATATGAAATACTTAAAAGGATTATTTAATAAAAAGTCCAATTATTGGGACAATATATATATTTTAATGAATTAGAAACTATTTTAATCGACTAATTGAATATTTGTGGTTTTAATATTGAATTTATGAGTTCATCTTAATTGAAACTACTGTCAATGCGAAATACTTTCCATTATTGGGACAATGAAATATATATTTTAATGAATTAGAAACTATTTTAATCGACTAATTGAATATTTGTGGTTTTAATATTGAATTTATGAATTCACCTTAATTGAAACTACTGTCAATGCGAAATACTTTGAATAATTTTTCGACGACCAGCGTCCCTTGAGAAATCAAATATGTTGTGTGGACATATTCTCCACATTTGGTTCGACCCGATGCCAATCTAAACATCTACTACTCTATGGGTCCTCGTAGTCGAAACTACTTACAGTTGTTTGCCACACCAACTGCTCATGGAATTAATTCTGTAACTTTTGAAAGGAAAAAGATATCATGACGATATTTCACATGCTTAGAGCAGAGGTGTTTTCCAGATGATTTGCAAAAATTTGGGTATGGGGGCTACTGCGTGACCCTCCAAAGTTGGTAAATTCGGCCAAGTCACATTTTTAAATGATTGCCAAAAGTACAATTTTGTACAGACTGTATAGATATTTGGCACATTGATAGTGCCCGTGAATATTTACAGGAAATGTGATTACATGTGTATATAGAAATTTTGTTGGCGAGGATGGTATTTTTAACGTTGTGATCTCAATGTTAGTCCGATTTTGAAATTATTAATATTCTTAGATTGCCTATAACATTTGAAATAAAACCAGAACAAATATGTTATTTCAATTAGAATTTATACGCTTCTAAAAACAAAGGTGTCATTCCTCTCTTTTTTCTCTCCATTTTGCATTCCTGCAGATGCAAAATTTCTAGGTGCGTTTAATGATCTTTTTGAAACGGATCAGACCACCTCAAATCAGAAAACACTGAATGGAAAATGTTTAGTATATTTTTTAACCCCATATGCTGACTTCCTACTCAGAAGGTATTTCCACATCCCTGCGACAAATAAAGAAATGACAACCATTTTAGTAAAATATCCCAAATTTTGAAACATAGTTGGAAAAGCTTATAACCAATATTTTCGAGGACTTTTTTAAATAACTCCAAAATTTCGATGCGATATCTCATAAATTTTAGAAGATTTTATACAGTCTTCACAAAATGTTTTTGTTTAAATGTTACTCTTTTGTGAAATTTATATTTTTACGTGCAGTATTCGCTACTTATTGCCTATATTATTATATCCTTGTTCTGCCCTTTTTCTGCTACACAATTATGGAGAAGACTCATCTATGTGAAGGCTATATCAATATCTAATCTTGTGCCAAATATCATTAAGATCGAACGAAAATTATCGCCTTTACGAAGTACTCAAGTTCAAACACATCTCAATGTTTCATTGAAAATTGTAAAACAATGGTAAAATAATACTAAATCTTACCTTGTGGGCGCATGGTAATTGGGATTTTGTGCCCGACCAGTCAAGTAAGCAAAATGACGTTGATCCAGTTTGTCTTCAATACAATCTTCCATGACATCTTTTATGACGGGTGTCCAACGAGACATTTGATAAGTATGCTCGGTAATGCGTTCCTTGCGAGGAACTGTGTAAATCTTTTTGCGTGACTACAAAGAAAAGAAACAATAACAAATCAGTGAAATTCTGTCAAGAAGTGCGCAAAGAGAATTCAACTTACATCAGCAATAACATTGATACCCAAATGACTTAAATTGCGAACCATGTCTTGATCTTTCGGTGAGAGTTGAGCATGCGTAAAGAGTTTGGTGAGATTTTCCTCAGTAATGCCATTCTTGATCATGACATACAAAGCAATGATGCGTACCTTGTCGTAGTTGGAGACATTCTGCAAGAAAATGGAATATTTTTAATGGATCAGACCCCACATCTAGACTTTTTAAAGCCACTTACCGCATCCAAAAGAATTGGTACAATATTACGCATATGATCTTTGATCTTTTCACCTTCGGCATCGGTGCCCATGGCTAAATCTTGTTCGACGCGGCACAGTTTATCGACATAGTTCTGGAGATAGAGGATGGGTGATATATAAAAATCTATTGGAATTGAAATATATGAGAAGTTGTGCTTTACAAACCTGATAAGATTTCATGCAATCTTCGGCCAAATGCAAATGGGTGGAATACTTGGATAATTCCTTTTGATATTGAGGCATTTTCTTGATCATTTGTGACAAATCACGCATGGATGCCTTGTCAGCTAAACGTGGCACAATGAGGATCGAAAAGAAAAGCAAATATATTTCGTTACAACTTCACAATAAAACAACATCATTTGACTCCAGACATTTTTGTCGTTTAGGAGCGGGGATGGAGAACAGGGTTATATAACAACTTACTAGAAGACATTCTCTTGGAATCGGTGAATTTTTTAAGATTCTGTGTAACCTGTGTGGAGACGACAGCAATATGTTGATGGCGCAATTCAACCCACAAGTCATCGTTCTCATCCAGCAGAACCTCCTTTTCCGGCTGGTTGGGTCCGGGTGTAAAGCGATAGACATCATTGCTGATGGGCAACAGATCGTAGGCCATGGCTTGCAGTGTTAATTCGTGCAACAAGGGCGATACGCAATCAAAACCACGATCCAAAATTAACAATTGTGAACGTGCTTTCTCCGAACCCTCGCCCATCGTTGGCTCATCAGCCTTGTACGCATCCAGTTTTTGCTGAACGACTGCAGCTAAATCGATGTTGCGATCCCAATCAGTGCGATATCGCACCATCGGATACTCGCCGAGCGTAGCGCACAGTGTGGCTATTTGCTCGGCAATGCGCTCGAGGTGTTTGGCGCGTATCGAGGCGAATGCCGGTGAGTACAAACACTGAAAACTGTCTGGCGAATCGAGCGAGTAGACCTAAGAGAAGCACATTTTTTGGTTTTTCATATGTTTTCAAGATTTTTTGCAATTGTTTCAATCAATCAAAAACAAAATGCCATCATACACAGCACACAAGTGGTAGTAGGAGTGGTTAAAGTGCGATTTTGGAGTGGGCCAAGATTGTTTTTTGATTTTTGATATTTTTGTTTTTTGATAATTTTGATTGCGGTGCAGTTTGTTGTTGTTGAAGTAGTAGTAGTAGTTAGGAGGTTAGTAGAGACAGATAGTTGAGAGTAGAGGAAAGTAGAGAGAAAACGTGCGTGGTGGTGGTGGTAGTGGTTGGTGGTGTAAAAGAAATAAAAGTTTTGGTACAGAAAAGTAAACGAAAAAAGATTTATATTAATATTTAGATATACAATTTCTAAACTGAAATAATCTTGTTTGGTTAGTGATTGAAAAAAGAGAGAGGTTATTTATTAGAATAATCAATTGACAAGTATTTTACAAATCCTTCACATGGCATCACAAGGCACACACGCACTACATACAAAAGCGGGAAAAACACAAACACAGCTTTAAAAACGATGGATAAATCATAAGAAAAAATGGGCGAATAATACTAAAAATTAAAAGTAGTAATTTTTATTTGTCACATTTTTCGGAGACTAGGCCAACATATAATAATTTAAAGCTTGTAAATTATTGACATTAATTGCTTACACTACGTTTAAATTGTTAAGACTTGCGGTATTATATAAAAATCCAACTAAAAAATAAAAAAATTCTACAATTTAATCTCCCTTACAAACTCCATTGTAAAATGACCATGAGGGATTTTCGAGTTTCGCTCACGATTTTTTTACTTTTCTTTTTCTAAATTATTGGAATATTTATAATATTTGTGACCCAATTACATATATGACTTGTAGTAGTAAATCTAGTTTCAACAATGAAAAAATAACCATAAACAAATAGAATCCAAGAATAGAATTACGCATTTGTCGGAATTGAGAAAAAAGATTCCGATTTGATTTCCTTGTTTTCAACCCGACGTTAATATTAATACCGATTCTGACAAAACGGATGTGTTATATATATTTTATGTGGTGTTGCAATCGGAATCATAAATGTATTTATACTTGCAACGTAATTACTATTAACTAGACGATGATATGTTATAGAGTTTTAAATATTGGAATGACGCCAACGATTGTGATATTACATATGAAGAAATCTTGTGGTTTTACTTACTTTCTTGAATTGTACCAAATTCTTCTATGATTTGACATTATGTGGAATCCCCCATAGTTTTTAGAATTTCTTTGTTTTGCATCTTTGTGACATACACTAACTTGAATCTTTGCCTTCGCCTTAGTTATCTACATTACATAGTTTGTTAATTGCATAATAAAAATGTTATTGATTTTTGTACTTATTTTTCTTCTTTGTTCTCTGCCTTTAAAGCGTACGAGGGTTTCTATAAATAATCCTCCCTCCAAGGAGGGAGATCCCCGTTTACGAAGCTAATAAAACTATCCTTTAGTCAACACCAATATTATAGGAAATAGTCTTCCAATGAAATGCCAACATGACGCAAAATGTTACAAAAAGGGGGCTGGGTGTTGGTTGTGATGAAAGTGTTTCAAGAATTTTCCTTATGTTCTGTTGTACTACAATTACAAAAATAGGACTATTTTTAAAGCTGTGTTTGCTGTTGTTGTAGCTGTTTTTACTGGTGTTCAAGGCAAGCAAGCGATACTCATAAATGAAGACGAACACGAACAGAACACAATACAAAATTAAAAATCGATTAACAACACAAAGTTACAATGAACTCGGTGGGGGGAAGTCTTCCAAGGGATTAAAACTGGACAAACATGTTTATTTTGTAAAGTGCTGGTTACATTAAACAAAAGCGAATACACATAATAACTGCAGGGAAACAAATATGTACTTTTTTGAGACTTTTAATTAACTTTCCAACGTAACTATACTCGTAGTATGACGTGATGATGACAGTATGTCATACAAAATGTTCCAAATTTCTATTGTTTTAGAAGAAAGAACAGTACTAACTAAGAAACAAATCCATAATTTATACGAACAAATAATGGTGCACTTTTCTAATTCCTCCTCTGTTCTTGATATACATACAATTGACCATGTTTTAAGGGTCAGAACTAGAGAAATATTCATTGCGTAAAATGTTGTATAATAACTTAATGGAGTTGACCCAAATAGTTGTTACTAAGTATCCAAGTTATACCTTACAAATTATGATTTATTATGTACTTCCAGTTCATTAGGAACAAAATAACTCCATAATTGTTGATACATAGCTTTAAAGAATAATATATCGTACCAACTCATAATTTTTGAGAAATCAAGTTTCTTGTTAATTATAACAGAAATTGTGCGTTTTGTTAAAATAACAAAAAAATCTCGACTTACAGAAATATATGAATGAATTAAGTCCTTTCTATATTATGGTAACGATATGTTGAATTTTGTAAATTGACCTTTTTATTTTTTACATTTGTATATTTAAAAATGGAAACAATTTCTCTCCATAGTCACAATTTCTTGTGGACATTTTATGTTCACCAACTTTTCTCAACTTTTCCGCGGTGGAGTACTTCCCCTGTCCGAATATAGCATGCAATGAAATGTATTAAATACTATTCACGATTCGTTGGAATGCTGTAAATAACAACAACAAATTACAAATTCCATCTGACCTCAAAAGTTAATGTTTCACGACCATATGCATGGGATGTAATCGATATTAATCAATATCTATTTAATACATGGATCAAATTTATTGTACAATGAAGATCGATTGATTTTTTTCATAAAACCATATCATCAATCAATTAGTAATCACGAATAATTCAGTAATTTAAATACCGTTTTTCGATTGGATAAATATGATATACAATAGTTGTATACTTTATGATTTGTTATAGTATTTCATGTAGTATGAACATATTATGGCAAGGTGACATTTATAACCAGAATGTCCATCTTAACATGATTTCTGCCCTGTGACGGCCTTCATCAGAATTTTCAAAAATGATCGATCTCAATAAATCAAAGATTCAATATTTAAACTGGTTTCCCTCAATGTGCAACAGATCATGAATAGCATTACATGTTGCTGTAACTCTAACTGGACCATTTCTAAAAATTTTATGACCGAACATACTAAATAATGAGACGCTATGGCCGGAGACCGGGCAGATACCAATCGACGCCGAAATTGATCGTATGGCTTCTAAGTTACAAATAAAATAATCGAGGGTATTCTAAGTTTCACTTTAGGTGAGTATTATTGAAAGTACTGCGAACTTTGAGTTGAGTGAATATTAAATAATTCTAAAGATACATTTTCTGAAATTGAAATAAAGTGAGGGGCCACAATATTGTTTCTGTACTTTGGAGGAAACATTTTAAAATGATGATTATGAAATTATCATTGCCCGAGACCGAATGCCGTGAAAGGACTATTTGTATTTCATGGTGAATATAAGCACGAAATTTCTATAAAATAATTAATATAGTAGTATCAGAACATGTGTTATATAGGCATATATATATTTGTATAAAGTGTAATGTGTAAAAAGCAAGCAAATGTGTTACAATATTTTACATTTTAGTAATTTGTTAGTAATTTAAAAAATATGTATATATTTTTCTGTTGTCATTATGCCCGTGAGTTATATGTCAAATTACATAAACAATTACAAATCAATGTATAACACACAAAATGGTTCTTTTTTGAAGAAAAAAACGTTTGTCAAACATCAAATGGACTCTTGTAAAATTTTGTTAGGCCAATTTCAAAGAGTTTATACATTCATTTGTAATTCGAGTAAGGAAGGGGGAAAGGATTGTTGTGAGGATTGGGAGATGGGGCCGTGGTAGTCGTCTTTTATAACGAGTCTATGTAATTTGGCATATATTTGTCTATTCGTGTAAATATAAAAAAGAGGTATTTTTTATATTGAGATTTGGAAGTTATATAGGCAGATGACGATTTGTTTATCTGTATATAACCATACACATTAAATTGAACACTACAAAACAAGTAAAACAAAACTTTAGGAGATTGGTTGGTGGTTAGCGGCGTGACAACATCAAGTGAGTCACTTTTATTTGTTTGAATTTTCTTTGAATTCGTAGAAGACAATATGGAAATTGTCAGTTAATGAAACACGTGCGCATGGATATTTAAACAGAAGGGTTTCGTTCCACTTTGTTATATGGGCTTGTTCTGGGACACTATTGCCTCATAAGTTATATGAGAAAGGCAAGCTTTATCAAGAGTTTAAACGAAATTGACTGCCTTGCGACGATCTTGACATAATAGTTTTGAAATGTTTGAAAAGTACTCAGTTTAGAGAGTGTAGAGAGAGTGTAAAATGGACATATACAACTTTTTGTTTTTGCATTCCAGTGAAAGTTGTTCTTTGAGCGGGGGATTTTCTCTTTTCTTTTGGTTTTTTTTGGAAAACACACACACACATACATATATTAAACGTAAAGTGTATAATATATATAGATAAATTACAACATTTAGTAATAGTAGAAGAGAATAAAAACAAACAACATCAAGAGAAATTAGGATCAAAAAACAAACAAGTGTTAGTTTTGCTTTGTTTTCATTTCCTTCTGTTTTTCTGAATTCTTTCTGTTTGGAGTAGTAGGTAGAGTAGTGGTGGTAGTAGTAGTAGTACGATACGATAGTAGACACAAACATTTACAAAATACGACTAGTAGTGGAAGAGAGTTTGAGTGTTTCTTTCGGGTAAAAAGTTGTAGTAGTAGATTTGTAGGTAGTTGTGGTATTTCAAATGTCTTTTTTGCGTTTTTGTAATTTTGTAAAATTTCGCACCTGGCATTCATATGGTAGAAATGCGATATTTATCTCCTTTAGAGTTTTGATCTTTCTTGCAGCGCACGATTTACACAAATCGTTAAATAATTCCTCCGGGCAGACTATAAATACATTATCGTATATATAATATAATAAAAAAATTTCCAAAAACAAACAAAATATTATGAAAGAAAATGTATAAAATAAAAAATCAAGTGCAAATTTCGTTGATAAAGATAAATTTTTAATTAAAAAGAAAAAACAAAAAATTATACAACTTTATGGTTAAAAAGGCTTTGGGGTTTTATAGCAGGCCTTTACTTTATATTCAAATAAAGAAGAATAGCTACGGGTTTTGTTTTTGTTATAAAAATACAATGCGTTTTCTTTAAAAACCTCTAAAAATGAACAGGTTCTATAATGCTAGAATTGTTTATTGGTTTTAAAGTAAAAACAAGTAAGAAATCGTTGCAAAACATCTTACCCATTTTACTGAAATTCTTAAGTTTAGTCATCAACAATTTTCACATATTATAGTAAATAAAACAATAAACGAAAGAGAAAAACTGAAAACGTCTACGGAAAAATAAGATTAAATTTTGTTTTAGCTTTTTGCCTTCACCCTAACCACAAAAGTTTATTGAAACTGCAGATAATCGTTGCATACCTTTAGGCGTTTTCATCTAAATTTACAGAAACTTATGTAATTCCAAAGGATATTTTGTTGGTAATTGTCACACCGTGGCACATGTTTATCACTATTTTGAATTTCATGAAATGGCCATTGGGATTATGCCAAGAGGATGATCAAAAGCGTTGCCTATATATGGGGAGACACAAGAAAGTATGTATGTCATAGCATACATTGAGGTTTATCGTGTAACTTTTTCACTGCTACGTATACAAGTTGCCATCTTGGGATATTTTAAAAGTATGTGCGACTTGGAAAAATTCCAATTTTTTTGTTTGCCTGGAAAGCCTAAACAATGCAGGTTGCACCTCAAAAGAACACGACGAATACCACACACATCTTTATGATATAATCACATCACATGTATAAAACAACAGCGACAAATGAACACTTAGGTATGTACGAGAATGTATATATGTAACTATCCATGCAGCCAGCCAGCTGCATCATAAGACATTATTAGTTTGCCAATAAGCTGTGATGTGTGTTAGACTTAAATGTACAGCAATTAGTGTTAGGTGATGGTAAGCAAGCCTTTTTCTTCGCTAAGGCAAAAAGACGAAACGGACATACACACTCACACAAACATATGGATTATAGAATATATATGACTGGGTGGGTTGGTTGGTTATTTGCAAAATATGAACAGAGATACACGTAAAATACAACAATGTTGAATTGGTTTTTCTGTTTGACAAACTTTCAACACGTCATAAAAGCTGGGAGGGTGGTTTTAGTATACCTGATTCTCAAGGGCTAGAAAGGCAATATTGATTTCTTTAAAACAACTTATATGATTGACTAATTGTTTTTCGGCTCTGATCATTTCGAATATATGGTCGGGCACAGCTAAACAAAATAAAAATAATTAAAACAAAAATAAAAACAAAAATAAATAAAAATCAAACAAAGAAAAAAGGAATTTAAAACTTAACAAAAATTAAAAAGAAATTAAACCATTCTATAGTTTTCCGAAGGGCCTACTAACGGACTTACCCTCAGTGAAGAACACATGGGCATAGCGATACATGGGACGAGCTGGATTCTCAAAATCGCGTATCAAGCCAGCCACTGAATCTTGAGATGGTGTTATCAAATAAATAGCATCCATAGATGGCAAAGGTTCGCGTTTCTTGTTGATGTCTTCGACCACTGTGAACAAGAAAAGAGAACAACATTCATAGATTATTAGGGAGTGAGTTGGCCGCTTTACTTTGCTGGTACTTACATGTAATCCCCTCAGCACTTATTTCGTGCATTTTGGTGCATGCTGATACCATACGCATGCCCAACTTATCAACAACCAGCACACGCCAATCCATGTTTGCCTTGGAAGCTGCTGCAGCAGCAGCAGCTGTGCCTCCTTTTTTGGGAGGTGGTGGCTTATACTTCACCACCTCGTTCATAATTTCTGCAAAGGGAAAAAAGAAATCAGTAAGTGAATCGTATACTTATTTCTGAGTAGGCAAACGTAAACTGAATATCCACGAGATATTCAGCCAATTTCTGGAGAAAGAGTTGTTTAATAAAAAATTTATTTTTTTAATTTGTTTTGTAGCGATTTTCGAGTAATTTTTTTTTTGTTTTAGCCTCCTTTAGGTAATCCGACATAAAGTTTTTTTTTTAGTTTTACTATTGAATATATATAGAATGGACGATAGCAGCCGCCAGAGTCTACATGAAATAAATTATTGTCCCATTTAAGATATAAAAAACAGCCGAGACATGACTCTCGAGGATATATCAAGGTACCAACGAACATATCCTTTAATAACTCGTACAACAGTAAAATTCATCTTTAGTTATTATCTCTGGAGGCACTTACAAGTACATTATAATTTTATTCATTGTAAGAACTGATGTGAAGAAGCACAGTGGATTTACGAAACATCTCTTGCTGGGGCGGCTGAAAATTTAATTTCCTGTGTTGGCTGTCGTGGAATTACACAATGGATCACGTGTTTTACCGAATGTATTTGTATACTATCCTTCATGAGTGGGGGTGGGTCCATATCAACAGTGGAATTGAGGTTTTTTTTTCAGCTGCGCAGATGAAATGTGAGGCAAGGCACGTTTTTGACGACAAGAGAATCGCATACATTTCTATACTTTACTCTGATCTCTGAATATATCGATGGCTTAGCATGGAAAGGTTTGGTTCCATTTATCTTTTCTTTAATTGGTTTTCAGCTCGGATCACTGTAATCAGTTAATACATACATTCTTGTAGCATCTGGGCCAAATTTTTAAGAAACTTAATGTTTTCGCCATCCTTAACCAACACAAACTGACAGCTATAACAGTTGTTTAGCTCTAACTCCAGGTTAACCAGACTTAGTGAAAATAGGGGTTACTCGCAAGGTCGTATGGACGTTGTATCAAGACATATACATAATTCTGATTCAAGATAATCCTAGTATCTCTAAAAACAAACATAAAAAAGTAGAAGGTTGCCGGTCTTAGGTCAGTTCCAGCTCAAATTGAAAATACTTTTTTCTTTGTGACTTCTTAGGACTACATTTGTTTTTAATGTTGTTGTAGTAATCACATGGTGTATATTCGGCCAAGAAACGTCGATTTCCAGGTTCATAAAGTTGGCGACCTCGATGGGTGTGTCCATAGAGACCTGGACGAGAGGGGTTGGCAGGGCAACGGAAAAGGTGTACATTTAAAAGTGGAACGCCTCCAGGTCAGTTTCAGTTTTTAAACTTAAAAGAACACTTTGACTCTTGAAACCGGCATTTAAATTCCTATACATGAGAGAGGGTAAACAAGGTCTACTGTGTTTGCTGTGTATAAACATTTACATACTATGGATTACACGAAATCCAATAAGATTTATAGAAGAAATTCGGGAATTAACCACATCATTTTACTAAACAAGAATACGATTTGTACTCTACGTGTTACAAACTCATGGAAATATAAGCAAAAATAATGTAGATGATTCAAGCCTTTATTTTTAGTAAAACAAAACATTCAAAGTTGAGAATTTGTAATAATATTCTGCATCGTTTTGTGTTTTGTTGTTTTTTATCAGAGTGCGAAAGCAAGAAAGCCAAAGCCGTACAATAAAGAAACAACTTGTGAATCTTATGACTCACGACAACCTGAGAATAATCAGAACACAAACAAAAATGCAGAAAAAAAACTAATAACTCATCACACGACAAATATATTTGAAGCAATGTGATGACAAGCATGATGAAAAACTTAATAAACTCAACAATAAGAGAGTAGGGTATTTTGTAAACAATAACAAAACGATGACACCTACTGTCAGCAGTGACATCACTGCAAATGTATCGTCGTTTTGACAGTTCCAGTTCTCTCACGAGTGGGAGGGAGGACTGGGTGGAATATTTCAGGAAGTCCTACGAGCCCTTATGCCAAATGGACGTGGATGCGTAATACAAGATTTCCCCATTGCGATGACGTTTCGCGCAATTGCGCACTCGCTAATGAGAGAAGGGAAGGGACATCATATTTTCGGTATCCAGTGCAAAAAACACATACAAATGGGGGAGCAACGCTTAACAAAAAGGTCAATCTGGGGGGCGTCACAGGCAGGCACACCAATACACAACTTACATGAAAAATTGAGAAAAATCAATAGACCGATAAGAAGAAAAAACTGGAAACCCTTGATACATTTTTCCGATTTTCCATAAAATGTGTCATCACCGCTTCTTTAATCCATTTTTTTTACTTGTTTGTTTTAATTTCAGCATACTTTTGCTAAACTTTTTATCATCACTTTTTCTTCAAGGTGGAGTCAACTCCACCAATTAGCATAGATAAGTAGTTTTCAGTTTTCATTCTTTTTTCACTGAGCCATTTCATGTTTCAATAGCTTTTCAGGGGTTTTCCCAACAGTTCCTCCAAGTTACTTACTTTGTCCAACCAACATTTTCAAAGCCATTTTGATGCAGTTTTTGGAGCTATTTGGTTTTTATTTCACAACACTCTTAATTTTTACTGGCCACCGACGAATTCGATCTGTTCCGTCACACAAAAAATTATGAACCCCGTTTGGTGTTGGTTGTGTTTTTCCACAGGCGCCTCTATCTACGCGTCGTTGTATTGTATTTTCTACAAAAATCCCCAATCCCCTAATGAAAATGAGAAAATAATGAGAAAAAATTACGACACTGAGCGTCCACGACCAACCTCGTTCAATGAAAAAAAATCACTAAAATTTGAGGAAAAAAGAACGAGTGAGTTGCTAAAAATTGGAGTAGAACGAGATGTGCAGGGTTGATTGAAGAAGAAGTATAGAATGGAAGAATCTTCAATGTAAGAATGAGAGAGAATGGAGGGCAGCGCGCTGATTTCACTACAGAAGTCTCCACAAGGTATCCAAATAACAAATAACACTCTCCACTCTCCAAATAACTGACTGCGACGCAAGCAGCAACTGCTGTTGAAAATCGACTTTTTTGCAGTCGATTTTGTCTTTTAAAAAATCGACCAAAATGGATATTGCCATACCGTTTTACGACTTTTTTAAGTAAGATGTCGATCGACGGTTTCGAATCTGTTATTTCAAACGTTTTGTGGTATTTAATTTTTTCATTTAAAATATTTTTTGTTAATTTTCAGTTTGGCATTATTAAAGAAAAACAATAATAGAAAATCTGCAAGACTTAGACGTTTACTGTGCATGGCACAATTCATTTATTGTGGATGACAATAAAAAATAATAATACATAATGGAAAATGGACATCCCGGTACGAAGGGAAAACTTTCTGCCCAACATTGTAGCATTAATATCTCCGATAAATTGGGTTTTCATATCCGATATCTCCTCTTACCCAGTAAGTAAGCTTTAGCAGACTTTAATACCCTCTAAAAGTCTGAAGTTTGTACCAAATTTGGTTATCTTAGCTACCTTGAAACGTTAAATAATTACTCCGTTTCGCCCTTACTGCTGTTCGTTGTCCCTTTGGGAAGTAGTTCAAAGACCAATAAGCAACATTTTGATTCATTTTTTTGGGTTTTGTTTATTTAATGGATATTAAAGGATATTAAACTCAACTAATTTTACTAGATGGCAAATGACAAACATAATAAAAATAATAAAAAAGAGATATTAGGCTTACTAGCATAATTTTCGTACGGAATTTACTCGCTTAATAAGAAAGTAGCTTACTACTCTCTTAGTTACCGAGTAAGGTGGTCCCAGATTTTTATCTTTGATTTATTTAAATAAAACCAATGCATAAAAATGTTGCCACCTCAGCCTCCGACTGTTTCTTTACTTAGCCGACGCCGTCGACAGTTTAACATCGGCTTCGCGTTTGAGCTTATTTAAGGAAGAATTAGTTAGTACCGTAACGTAAATCGTAACGTTGCTGTAACCGAAATTGAAAATTGATTTTACTTCTTTGAAGACAGAGGGAAATATTGTTTATAAGAAAAAGCTTAAAATTTTAATTTACTCTAATATATTTTGTAATCTAGTTATACAATAAATCTTCATGTGTTAACACCCCTTATGGGCATGATCGAATATCTTAACAAAATCTTTTTATTCGGTATTTCGTGAAGAAATATACAACCTCCATACAAATTGTAACATGCCCAAACATAACCAAGAAATAAAACAATAATAACATCCAGCAGGAAGAGCATAATTGGTTTAAAAACCAATTCAGACAGACACAGTCGTAAGTCGATTTGACAGTACTGTCCTCTCTCTCACCTATTCAAATAAGAATGTGCGAGACTGCACTATTACCACAGCTTCTGTCATGTCGCGTCTGTCTGAATGGCCCTTTAAGACTAGTACTCTGTCCCTTAAGGCAACAACGCATTTATTTTACAAGTATCCACTCCCCACAATTGTTTTTTTTTCAAATTTTTGGATTTATTTTAGATGAGAATATTACAAAACAAATTTGTACGCAAAATTCTTGAAAATACTAGCCTGTAACTGAGATAAGCCGATGTCGAACAAAGTTAACTGACAATTTGACAACATTCAACATTCGATAACTATAAATTATCACTACTTTGTCATCACATATTTCATATTTTGTTTACCACCCAACAGTGTTGAATGTGATAGATCAGTAGATAGTAGATCAAAAAATAGAATAGTAATAAATAGATGAGAAATTTGGATCGTAATAATAAAAAGCAGAGTAATTTAAAAAGTGAAAAGTGTTCGTATTAAATATAGTGAAAATGTGTGCAAAATAAGAATGCGGAATCTTGTTCAATATTAAAGTGAATACCTAAAGAAGCAGTAAATAGAAAAGTGTGTGAAAAAAGGAATTCGGAATCCTATTTAATAATAAAGAAAAAGTGTGTGTAAATATTGTGTGAAAATGTGTGAAAAAAGGGATGCGGAATCCTGTTCAATAATAAAATGAATATCTAAAAAGGCAGTAAATAGAAAAGTGTATGTAAATGTATGTGAAAATGTGTGAAAAATTAGGAAGTAAATAGAAAAAGTGTGTGTGAATATTGTGAAAATATTGTGCACATTGGAAATTGGTAAGTTTGATAGTTGAACTCCATACATTCGTAGTACAGGGAAATTCAATGAAATTTCATCACATGTTTCTAAACTTTATGCCTTTTTGGGGTGAATTTCGGGACACCCTTTCCATAATGTATAATGTTGCCTTATGAAGGTTTTCCTAATGTTATTCCGTCTTTATCTGAAAATCCTTTGAACTAAACCTAACTAACCTATATTATCTTTCTTTATTTGGAGGGTGGTAAAAGTAAAAGCGGAAGACAGACACATTTTAAAATGCAAACAATGGCTTCTTGATTGATATATTCATGCATATGCATGCTGCCAATAATTGGATATGTGTGTGTATGCACGCGTACGTAGTTTTGCACTTGTTGTTGGATTTGTAAAACAAGCAAAATATTAGGAACACATAGAGACCAGTTGGTTGCGGAACGCAAGAAAAACACATCTAGAGTACACACGTGTGTGTGAGTGTGTGTGCCGTGAGTGATGATTTGTTTGTGTTTGTTGTTATTTGTTGTGGCAAAAGCGTAAAAGCAGAACAAATAAATAAACATTCACCTGCACATACATACATGTGTATGTACCAACTACATAGATACACACATAAATACGTGTGTAGATCTGCAGGTTAGGGTTGCCGCAGTTACCTTGTTACAACTGGTCCGAATGTATATTAAAATCCCATTTTATCCTGCTGTGAAGGCTTCGAAATTCTTTAATATTCATACCTATAATTGAAATGGTTTTTGGGGTTATCACACGTTATAGGTACCTATGTATATTAGGCTGGGTCTCGGTCCTTGCAAATGGAAAAAACAATTTCCAGTCAGCCCACGATAATAAAGTTTGGATTGTTTAAGGATGATTTGCAAATCCTTCCTAGATCAAGCCGTCGGCGAACTAAACACTCCTAAAACAACCCTCAAAACTATGTTTTTCCCGTGTAATCTTTTATGTTGCATTTTTGTCCCTTTTTCTAAATTAATAGACCCTCGGAAGCACTTTAAATATAAATTTTGATTCTTGTCTTAGAGTAAGTTATTGATCGAATTATTAGGCGTTTCTGGTAATTTTTTCTTTTTTTCTTAGTGGCAACTGAAAAGTTTTTCGTATTTTGTGTTAATAGCTTTCGAATGATGCCAATGTTTATCATACATTGGAAGGAAATTGACGTCGCAGCGCTCATTTTTGTACAAAGGGTTTGAACATTTTTGGCTCTGGGAATCCATCTCTTGTACTAAATTATTTCACAAAAAAAGTCAGTGACTTAATTTTTCGATATTCATCATCTAGGCATCATTCGAAAGTTATTGATTTCTTCTGTTTATTTTTCAAATCAACTCTCACAACATTTTCCCAAGAAATATGATAAAATCTTTTATTTATTGAAAAAATACAAAAAAGTAATCTAAACGTCCAATAATACGACCAATGAGTTATTCTAAGACAAGAACAAAAATGTGCTTCTAATCTAATCAAAAAAAAAAAATATGGACAAAAATACAACGTAAAAAAAATTACCCAGGAAAAGCATGATTTTTAGAGGTGGTTTTCAGGAGCGTTTAGCTCACAAACGGCTTGCTCTAGGCTTTGAATAACATCATTAAACAATCCAATCTTCATTTCTGGGGGGTGACCGCAGCAACTTATTTTCGTGACCCATTCTAATGTATATACGGCCCTTGCAAAATAATTGAACATGAGTCATATTAAAGCATCGGGTACACCAAGGTGTCTTTTCCGCTTGACGCCGGGGTAAAAAAGTATGTACACGTGTGCTTATGGCAGCCTTCACAACGAAGCGTCATGAAAATCTATGAAACTCATGAACTCTATGCGTCTATACCATTATATAATCCTTTGCTTCTAATAGTAGTGATCCTCCTCTGACACCTGAACATGAAATATACGATGGCAACTCTAACTTGAACAATTTTTTTCTTTCTTCTAGTCAGTGTTGGTGTTATTGTTGTTGTTATTACCTTAAGGGTAAACAAACAACAATGTTATTGTTTAAAACAAAATGTTGTTGTTATATTTCGACAGATGTACAACAACAAAACAACGTGGCTAACAGAATTGAGTAGATAGGTAATGATGACAACAATAACAACATGGCTTTTTGCAGCCTTTATTTGCCGGGTTGTTCGTTTTTTTTTTATTCTTTATGTTCGGGTGGGTATATCTCGCTTTTTCTTGTTGTGCTGCGACGTTGATGATGTTGATGCCGGTGCCGGTTGTTGTGGTTGACGACCATATTGTTGTTTTTGCAAATTCTAACAATACAAAGAGACGGTAGTAACAATCGTAACAGCAACAACATCATCGTCAACATGTCGTTGCCTACGCACGAGTTGATTGGTCGGCACATAATGCCAGCATCGTGAAGTATTTCTGGTGTTTGTGTTAACACATTCAGTTGCACATTTTCCCGCCTGCCTTCTGCCTCCTCTCCTCAGCCAACGGCCATTTCAGGAAATTTAAATTCGGTTGTATTTATTTGTCAGTGTTCGCACCGTTTTATATTCGGTTCCTTTTTAAGTGAAGTGATTTGCGGGTATCGCATTAAGTACTAACGAACAACGGCCGGCCCATCATCATCCAATGGCAAAAACATCCCAGACATTTTCCAGAAAATAACCGAACTAATAACTAATAGGCTCCCAGCATTTGGCAGCAAGGCGTCTTTTCTCTTGTGGCGTTTGGAGACTGCACATTCACGTTGAGAGAAAAAATGCAAACAGAAATAACAAGCAAGAAGCACTTACTGTAGCTGGGGGCTGGGGTTTGTATGGAATTGTTGGCAAGTACATACATAGATATATGAATACAGTGGTCGCAACAGTTATTCATACATCAACGGTTTTAGGGTTTATACAGGAATTAAACTTGGCATAATATTTATTTACAATAATCATTTTTACCCAATTTGTTCATAGTTTTTCTTTCCAATTTCCTGAAATAGGTACACTATGACACAAAAGTCTACAAACGATAGTAAATTATGAATAAAATAAGACTTGTTGTTGTGGATAAAAGGTAAAGGTCCATATAATTTTTTGTATGTGGTTATGGAGGGTTTTAATTATATGTATACTGTTAGATCGAAGTTGAAGTATAATCTCCAGTATTCTTAAATAAATAAAAGATAATATGCAAGGGCGTTTGTAGACTTCAGTGACAAAATGTCTCGCCTTACCCTTTTTGCATGAAATAAAAAGTGTGCTAATACATATTGGAACCACTGTACATGACATGATACTACGACAATACATTGAACTAGCTATATAGCAGTAGTCCAGTGGCGCTGTAAGCACATCCTTTACCGAACAGAGACAAGAATTCAGTTTAGTTAGTTTCGCCGAATTTACAAATTCCTTTTGATCATTCTTACTTCGTCTATACATTTTTTGTGGAACGTTCTTTGTATAATGGATATTTTTCCACTCCACTTGCACCTTGAATTGATTTTTATTGATGTACAATTTGTAGATTGATAAACCCTGAAGTGTAAGGATCAATTCGTAAAAATGTAACAACAAATACGTTTCAACTGAACCGAAAATAGAATAAGTTAGGACACATGGGTTGACGTCTGGATAGATAATACATATCAATCAACTGTATGAAACACATCGTCCACTTTATATTTTTATTCCTCTGCTAATATTTCAAAAGATAGATATCGCTCGAATGTGTCCTTAACTACATAGTCGTTAAATCGTGTATGTATAGGGTGGGTCATTTAAAATTTTAAATTGGAATCGGCTATAAAAAAGTTCTGATTTTTTCAAATTTCTTGTTTTGTTGGAAAGGTTGAACTTTGTCATTTAATAATGGATCACAATATTTATCATTCTTATCTATCAAACCAATTTATCAGTACAACCCAAAATCAAAACCATACTACAGTGACTCGTTGTGGATCATTAGCTTCTCAATAGTCACGTGTGGGTTCTCTGTCATATGCGGCAATTTTGCTTATTGGCATAGCCACCGCGATGAAAGTGAGCTTCATCTGAAAACACGAACAATTTCCACGTAAATTTCTTACAGTTCACTCACTCACTACTTTGGATGTAAGTTTTTAATATTTCCCAATTTTGTTCGAAAAACCTGAAAATAAAAATAGAAATGCAGTTCATATTTAAAATGTTAAATTGCCCACCCTATATAAGAAGATTTGTAAATCTGTCGGGTTTTGACTAATAACTTTATACAATATTCCCCAAAAAAATCCTGAAATTAAAGTTTGATGATTATGAGAACAAGGAGTAGTGTTTGTGTAGCAACCCTTTTACTAATTCCTCTGCCAATGTATTCTCTGTAAATTGTGTTTATAATAGGAAAGGGGCAACTTTGCCCTCAAATAAAGATACATCTATATATATAAAAGAGTTGCGTTACTGACTGACTGACTGACTGACTGACTGACTGACTGACTGACTGACTGACTGACTGACTTATAATTGACCAGCCCCCAGACCAAACGGCTGAAGCCAGGGTCATGAAATTTTCAGGGTAGTTCCCAAATATGACGTAGACGTCGACTAAGAAAGGGTTTTACGAAATTCGTACTTTTAGGGGATAAAATGGCCCAAAAAGGGATAAACATCGAACCTTCGTCCTGACTAAACGGCAGTAGCTATAAACATGAAATTCAGTGAGTTCCTTGCAATGACCATGCAGACGAGCTACAAATAGGGATTTTTCGAAATTTGTACTTTTAAGGGCCGAGCGGGACAAAAAGGGATAAAAATGGTACCAACTAAAGTATTACAGCTAGAAACGTGAAATTTGGTATGTAAATTCCTCTCACCATATAGAAACGAAGTAAAATTGGATTTTTCGAAATTTGTACTTTTAAGGGGCGAGCGGGACAAAAAGGGATAAAAATGGTACCAACTAAAGTATTACAACTAGAAACGTGAAATTTGGTATGTAAATTCCTCTGACGATACAGGAACGAAGTAAAATTGAATTTTTCGAAATTTGTACTTATAAGGGGAGAGCGGGACAAAAAGGGATAAAAATGGTACCAACTGAAGTATTACAGCTAGAATCGTGAAATTTGGTATGTAAATTGCTCTGACCATATAGAAACGAAGTAAAATTGGATTTTTCGAAATTTGTACTTTTAAGGGGCGAGCGGGACAAAAAGGGATAAAAATGGTACCAACTAAAGTATTACAACTAGAAACGTGAAATTTGGTATGTAAATTCCTCTGACGATACAGGAACGAAGTAAAATTGAATTTTTCGAAATTTGTACTTATAAGGGGAGAGCGGGACAAAAAGGGATAAAAATGGTACCAACTGAAGTATTACAGCTAGAATCGTGAAATTTGGTATGTAAATTGCTCTGACCATATAGAAACGAAGTAAAATTGGATTTTTCGAAATTTGTACTTTTAAGGGACGAGTGGGACAAAAAGGGATAAAAATGGTACCAACTAAAGTATTATAGCTAGAAACGTGAAATTTGGTATGTAAATTCCTCTGACTATATAGAAACGAAGTAAAATTGGATTTTTCGAAATTTGTACTTTTAAGGGACGAGTGGGACAAAAAGGGATAAAAATGGTACCAACTAAAGTATTACAGCTGGAAACGTGAAATTTGGTATGTAAATTCCTCTGACCATATAGAAACGAACTAAAATTAAATTTTTCGAAATTTGTACTTTTAAGGGACGAGCGGGACAAAAATGGTACCAACTAAAGTATTACAGTTAGAAATGTGAAATCTGGTATGTAAATTCCTCTGACCATATAGAAACGAAGTAAAATTGGATTTTTCGAAATTTGTACTTTTAAGTGACGAGCGGTACAAAAAGGGATACAAATGGTACCAACTAAAGTATTACAGATAGAAACGTGAAATTTGGTATGTAAATTCCTCTGACCATATAGAAACGAAGTAAAATTGGTTTTTTCGAAATTTGTACTTTTAAGGGACGAGCGGGACAAAAAGGCATAAAAAAGGTACCAACTAAAGTATTACAGCTAGAAACGTGAAATTTGATATGTAGCTTCCTCTGACCATATAGAAACGAAGTAAAATTGGATTTTTCGAAATTTGTACTTTTAAGGGACGAGCGGGACAAAAAGGGATAAAAATGGTACCAACTAAAGTATTACAGCTAGAAACGTGAAATTTGGTATGTAAATTCCTCTGACCATATAGAAACGAAGTAAAATTGGATTTTTCGAAATTTGTACTTTTAAGGGGCGAGCGGGATAAAAATGGTACCAACCAAAGTATTACAGATAGAAACGTGAAATTTGGTATGTAAATTCCTCTGACCATATAGAAACGAAGTAAAATTGGATTTTTCGAAATTTGTACTTTTAAGGGACGAGCGGGACAAAAAGGGATAAAAGTGGTACCAACTAAAGTATTACAGCTAGAAACGTGAAATTTGGTATGTAAATTCCTCTGACCATATAGAAACGAAGTAAAATTAGATTTTTCGAAATTTGTACTTTTAAGGGGCGAGCGGGACAAAAAGGGTACCAACCAAAGTATTACAGATAGAAACGTGAAATTTGGTATGTAAATTCCACTGACCATAGAGAAACGAAGTAAAATTGGATTTTTCGAAATTTGTACTTCTAAGGGGTGCGCGGGACGAAAAGGTATAAAAATGCTGTACAATCGTGTAAAGGGGAATGAATGTATTACCAAATAAAGTACATATTTTTAGGGAAGCAAAAACACATGTTACCTATAGTGATTTTTCAAAATGTGTACTTTTTGGGAAAGAGGTGCAAAAAGTTATAAACTGGCTGGCTGAATCTAGAAACATGAGATCGAGGATAGAAATGGTTGTAATTTTTTGTTCAAAACTTGGTAGAAAACTATACATACGAAGTAGTTCATATAAAATAGTGCATATCGACAAGCACATTCCTTTGACTGTGTGTGAGTGCTAGCTAATAGGAGGTTTCCAAATTACTATTTTAGATTTATCTATATCCACCAAAAATTAAATAATACTATCCAAAAACAGAGACGGATAAAATTAACGAATAACTTTCTTTTTCGCGTGCGAAGCAGCGGGTACTGCTAGTTTTATATAACAGGGTAGGGTAGTTATTGCATTGTGTTGCATGCCTGTTTTTAATTAACGAAAGAGTTTTAAACCACCCTTTATACATACTGCAAGAATGAAAGCATAATCCTATTAAGCAGTAAGCTAAAAATTCAATTAAATTTCAATTCAAACGTTAATAGCAGATTGATTGGTACCTACTTCCGGATTGATTTCTACGTTTATTTTTTTTATGAATTAAATTTAAAAACAAATGATCCCTAACTCTCTTTTTACCATCTCCAGCTATAAAATCCCATAATACACTTGAACCAGATGATATACTTCTGAAACTATAGGTGAAATGGAGTTAATTTGCATTTTTAGTTTTTCATTTCCTCTTCCTGTTGTCTCTACAAAGTTCCAAAGTTAAAATTTTTCAATTTTTTTATTCTAATCTATGCTATCGGTATAAATTTCGCATTACTAAAAATATTTCAAATTTTAAGCTGCTAACGGCATTAGTTTAGAAATAATAACCATTTCAAGTTTTCCCTCTTAAAACGTAAATAAGAATAGACTAAGTAAACTATGGTGTAATTTTGAAATTATGGTTAATGCTGAACTAATATAGATAGAAGAATTATATTTGAAGTATTTTTAACAAATTTTCTCCTCTTTAATTTGACACCAATACCGTTAGCATGGGTTGCGAATAAGTATTTCCTGTGTCCTAAGTCCTGTGACGGGGCAACAGGATGATGAAAAGGAAAAGAAAAACGTCAATTAACAGATGACATAGTGATGCCGGAAATATATAAAAATAATAAGGATAGGAAACTTGTGACAGCACCTTCTATGGGTATCCATTCATGAAAACACTACTCTGAAAGAATTATCTTCATAATACAGGTTGCGGCGAAGGGGTTTAAAACAATCGTAACCTATTTAATTTTTAATTTAAATTTATTTTTCTTACAAAATAATAAAATATAATATCTGTAGATTTTTTAAATTTATGTGTGATAGATTACGTCACGTAAGTGACCACCATTTTCAGCCGCTCAAAGTTGAGCTCTTTCAAGAGCATTTTCCATGACACGAATCAGAGTATCTGGCTGCAACGCTCTTATTTCGGCTCGAATATTCTCCTTCAGCTGTTCAAGTGTTCTAGGTTTATTGAAATACACACTCTCTTTTAAATATCCCCAAAGGAAATAATCAGGTGCTGAATTTTTTGGAAATTAAACCTTCAAATTGATGTTCAAAATAAAATTGTATGATTTTGTTTCGTTGGGTAACGTTGTAACTTTCCATAATTAGTCTCCCAGATATATTTTACAAGTCCTAAAAAGAAAAAGGGGAAACAAGTTAAATTAGAAAAGTTATTAATTTTTCAAATTCCTTCGCGAATTTTGCGGCCCCCTATATATAATTTTGTCGTAACCTCAGTGAAAAAATACATTAAAAAGTCGCCAAAGAAGCACTTCATAAAATGTATGAAACATGTTTCATAAAACACAAATCAATGAAAATATTAATTGAATTTCTGAAATATTTTTTTGAAAGTATGAACTTTTGTCTTACAAGTTCTTCATAAATTTTAATAATTTATACTGAAGTTTCCAATATAAACAAAAAGCTGATCACCATCATTGCGAGAATCTTTGCAATAAATCTTTCTTTGACATAAATCAGGGCACATGTCAGAGTTAAAATGGGATAAATGAGTATTGCTAGCATTCAACTGAATAAGTCGACACACTAAAAATCTATTTGTAAGTTATGAAAAATGTTTCATCAACAACAACAAAATACTTCATTATATTTATAAAGACATTTCATGACACAAATATTTATATTTCATAATATTTAATAATTTGTAATTTAATTTAATTAAACTACTCATTGATTTTATGAAACTAAGTTCCACTAATTTAATAATTGTTTTTTCATGAAATGTTTATGAAAAAGGCATATAAATCATTTCATTTTATTTATAAATTTTTCATTCATATCACAAATTCACTAAATTTATGAAATCGCTTCATAAATATTATCAAGGAAAATTCTTTTAGTGTACTGGGACGTCCTTTGAGTAATTGGCGTGACCCCTTGCCACCAGCTATGCAACTCTTTCCAGCGACTTGTTTTAGTTTTGGTTTTTAGTGAACTTTTTTATGGACTTTTTTATTGGATTCGTACTTTCTTTTTTTAACCATTCAAATATTCCATGCGCAGAAGCTATCATACAGATGTTCACATATATATGTATGTACGTATGCACGCTTAGGTATGTTGTGACGATAATGAAATGATGGTGATTACTGCTGTTAAACTCAATTATGAGTGATGACCGTGTGTTCTGCTCTTCCATTGATATCATCATCAGCAGCGCCATCATCATCAGCATTAAAGTCAATCATTATTGTTATTATAGCACATCATCGTGCACGCACACATTTAACTACATTTATGCAAATGATTATCAATTTCGAACAGGAACACAGAGCCATTCGAACAACGAAACTTTTTTTGTTGTTTAGTGACGGTTCTCATTTCACATTTCCTCCCCCGGCACGTGCGGCATCTCTGGCTACTCTAAAATAAAACAGAAACAAAAGAATTCCAATGGAAGCAGAGCCAGCCAGCCAGCAAAGCTGCTAAATGAGGATGAAACATGAAAAAACACACAGAATACCAGCAACCATCACTGATGTTGAGGTGTGGAAAAGTAAAGTTGGTTGGCTGGATGGCCACAGGGGAAAACAACAATAACAACAAAATAAACTAAGCCATCAACACGCTGGAGTCCAACACCAACAACACGTTGTCAAGTTTAAGAAAAAACGAGAGACCAAAGTAAATCAGGATGTGTGTTCCTGATGAGAGGAGAGCCGGTTTCTGTCAATGGATTGAGGCCATACATTAATGAATGAAAGGATGATCAAGGCTATAAGGAATGCAGCTGAAATCGATGCTGACCACTCCTGCCCATCCCTATTTTGAAGATGGAGGATACAGTGTCTGCTTTCATTGCAAACAAACACTGCTAATGTTACTATTTTGTAAATAATACTAAAGCATCCTTTTTTAAGTCAAGAAAAAGGAGCTGTTGGCAAAATTTCGAGTGACCCAAAAATCTTTAATAGTCCGAGTAGTATTGCGGAGACACATGCACACACACACACTGTAGATACTTCAGCTCTTTGCCACAATTGCCATCTCCACAATGATTATGTGACAATGGGCAAATTATCTCTGCACTCGCTAAGCCGCCAATGGCATTTCATTGCAAATGCTTCTCGAAGCCTTTTCCCAATCATCCAAGTATCCAGTCAACAAACGCTTGCCATTTATTTTGAACGCCTGTCATTTATACACCGTTAAAATAGGCCTATTTTACGCGCATATGTACGTACTACCACTGAAATGTGCTACGCGAGGCGAGACACAAATGGCGATACTGAAAAAATCTGCCTGGCAGAGCAAAAACGAAACTAAACCAGTTCTGATATACAAACACCTGTATGTTGATATGTCCCTTGTGTGCATAAATGCAAATCAACATCCTGTTTCCTGGAGACGAAAGCCGAATGTTTCTGAGAGCAGTTACTGTTATCCCATTACATGGGGAAGTAAAGACGAGTGTATGTTTGCCAGATGCAAAAAAGCACACGCCCATGACTGTTGACTGTCGCCAATCGGACCCACTAACCGATTGGTGTGTGTACAAAAAAGGGTATCATCCCGTTGAAATGATGGCATTCCAATTGAATCCAATGGAATCGACGAACATCGTGAGTGAGATCTTTTTGTAGAAATAAAACGCATAAGGAAAGGCTAAGGACGGGCGAGACCGACTCTATGATATCATACATCTATCTCTGCGACAATTCCATCCGGACTTTATTAATATGTCAAGCCAATCATATAATTTTTTGAAGATTATTGACAGTCTTGTGTAGGAAATTTAAAGGGGTCGCGGGCCATACAAATGGAGAACAATTTGCAGCCACCCCATCCAATAAAGTTTGGATTATTTAATGAGGATATGCAAAATATTTCGTCACTGGATCAAGCCATCTGTGAGCTAAACGCTCCTGAAAACAACTCCAAAAATCAGGTTCTTCCCGTGTAATTTTTTACGTTGCATTTTTGTCCACATTTTTTTCTGAATTAATAGATCCCCGGAAGCACTTTAAATATAAATTTTGATTCTTCTGATGGACGTTTATAGCATTTTTTTCGTTTTTTTTTCATAGTGACAACTGAAGTGGTGTCAGTATTTAATAAATGCACATATGATGGACATCGGAAAGAAATTGACGTCGCAGCGCTCATTTTTGTAAAAAGAGTTTGAATATTTTCGCTCTGAAAACCAACGCCAGCATTAAATTATTTCACAAAAATGGAGTCAGTTACGTCATTTTTCGTCCGATATATATCATTTAGGCATCATTCGACAGGTATTGAATCTTTCTATTTATTTCTCATAACATCTTTTACAAAATGTTACCAAGAAATATGAAATATTTCACTTTGAAAACCCAAAAAAAAAATCAATCTAAACGTCCAATAATAGACCAATGAGTTATTCTAAGACAAGAATAACAATTTTTATTTAAAGTGCTTCCAAGGGCCTAATAATTCAGAAAAAAATCGGGAAAAACATGATGGTGTTTTCAGGAGCGTTTAGCTCCTGATCATCATTGAACAATCCAATCTTCATTTCTGGGGGCGTATACGTTATGTTGTGTACGGACTATTATATTATTTGCAACTGAGAGAATAGGTAATCTCAGTGGCAAATAATATAATAGGCCTGTTCGATTGGGCTTACTAGCTAAATATTTGTGTGGAATTTACTCGCTTAACAAGAAAGTAGCTTACTACTCACTTAGTTACCGGGTAAGGTGGTGTCAGATTTTTATCTCTGATTTATTTAAATAAAACCAATGGATAAAATGTTGCCACCTTATCACGACTCTTAATTGTAAGCTAGCAAGCCCAATCGAACAGGCCTAATAACACTGTCCGACAGTTCATATTACTCGTGAAACAGATGATATGCGTCTGAAACTATATAGAGTTAATTGGCGTTTTTAGTTTTTCATTTTCTCATCCGGTTGCCCCTTCACAGGACTACAAATTTCCAAAGGATATATTTTTCCAAAAATTATTTGTAATACTTATTAGCAACCTATGACACCGATATTAACAAATGATGATTTAAATCAATACCAATAAACAACCACTTTTTGTACAATTTAATTTTATTCGAATAAGAAAAAAAGAAACTGCAGACTATCCGTCTCTGAAAAGGAACAACATTCTTCAATTTATATTTTTGCAGAGAAAACTGCAATACTATTATTATAGTTTGATATTGTCCAGTGCTTTCTTCCATCACTGATTCCATCCTATTACGGAATGCACTTTTTGATAGTATTACCATTTTGATGGTGATCTTCCTGATGGATCCATTGACCGTTTTTCATCTCTAGAAGACAAAAAACTAATAAGCTGAAATTGTGTAATTTAGTTTGCATTTCAGATGGGCAAAATACAAACCATTTTCAGCATTTCGTCAGCCATTATTTCAAATATGTATCCGTCCTCCCATAGAGCTAACAGAACACATACTTGGTCTAGAGTCCATTTTGTTTTCTGCATATAATGTCGTTTTTTTCCTGAAAATTTAATTAAACTAATTAAATTTAACAAACACTTTTAAATATTTCACATTTATTACTTATCTTGTTCCATTTTTGAATTGACAGAGAAATTAGAAATAAATGTCACATTCTTCGTTTTATTATCCTATAGTTTAGACACATAACCATAAATTGTTAAAATAATTGTCTAAATATTAGATTTCGAGGTCGATTACTAGATTTAAGGTCGGCTCGAAATATAATGAAACTAGATTCTCCCTGCAGTCTGACAAGGCTATTAAAAAACAAGATATAAATAAACTAGAAAAAACTAAGGAGTACATTTGAAATATTTTAATTATTTTTAACAGATATTCTCCTCTTTAATTTGACACTAATACCGTCATCATAGAGTGCGAACAAGTATATAAAATAATTTTTTGAAAAATTTTGTCCTTTGGAACTTTGTGTAGTCCTTTGAAGGGAAGGGCAACAAGATGAGGAAATGAAAAACTAAAAACGGTGAAAAACTAAATGCTGAGCTCTTGTTTCCTGTGGATTTTTGTGTGAAGCTTTGCTAAAAACAATAAAATAAGGAGGTAGTGAAAAATGCTGAAAATCTGCTTAGGCAACTTAATTATCATAAATTAAAGAAGGCTCGCTATTTTGTATTTTATGTTGACCTGTTAGTTCCATAGAGCAGCTCGTCAATTTTGAATTGAATGAAAAATTGTCATGACCACGCCCACTTATAAAGCAGTCCAATGAAATTATTTCTATTTTCTATATCAATATTTTAAACTTTCAAATTGGGGGTGGGTGGTTATTCGAGTTCGAAGTTTCGGAAAATAATACTTCAATTCTTTTACACTACAGCTGTAGCTAAATTGTAGTGCCAACCAATGAATGCTATATAATTACATCCCCCTTCACTCACTCACTATGTATGTACATATGTACGACTATCTATCTATCCATCCCATTCTTTGATTTGTATTTGAAATTATCTAACATTTATTTTCAACTCCTGTTACAAGCTGAATGAGCACTCACTCTTCTTGCAAACAAATGAGTAAGTAAGTACCCGCTTTTATTTTGATAAATAATACGTTTGTGGGAAGTGTTTTTTTTTCTTTTGCCTCATTTTTCTGCATGCCTAATTGAGTTCGTTGCTGTTTCGATGGAAGCGTCGCATCATCTCGTATTTGACGACATGCCGAACAGAGCCCGACGGCAGCAACCAGTCATGTCAGTGAGTCCACTGGCCAGTCGGCCAGTACCATACCTTGACTTATTCTACCCAATCCGCATTTATTATTTCACAACATCAACATTCGAATTATTCGCTTAATACCAGGCAATCAGCAATAACGACACGGCTGAAGCGGTAACAGCTATTTGGTCGGCATGCAATTGGCATCGAAGCAATGTAGAAAATGTCAGACAGAGTGTGAGTGAGTGAGTGTGGTGGGGTGTGTAATTGTGTGTTGTTTGTGCGAGGGAATGGATGTATTTCTGTCTATGGACTTTTGCCAGAACAACTTATCTCAAGGCTCAGAACATTTTTTTGTAAATACACTAGTAATTGGACCCGGCGTTGCACGGGTCCTTTTTCCCTATTCCCTACTTCGTATACTTTGGAATATAAAATGTATAATTTTTGATAGTTTTAAAATATTTTTTGTGTGGGAGGTACCCCCCCTGGTACCCACCTTCCCCCCCCCCCCCCCCTTTGTCCTATCATGACCTAATATATCCAGGAACTTCCTCGGTGTCAGCCTTTACCTTATAGCATTTTCATACTGCATTCGAAATCTAGCTGAAATGACATAAGGTCGATTTTCAAATGTCAAATTTGTATATGATCTGACATTTGTCAATCGATCTTATGTCATTTCAGCTAGATTTCGCATGCAGTCTGAAAAGGTTATTAGCATCATTAAAGTCAGGTTTAGCTATTCTGGAAAAAAATATTGTATATAAATATAGGCTGTTTTGACAAATGAGCACAGATATGACGTTTTTCTGTTTTCTCTTCAACCACAATAAAGATATTCGCATCGTCTGTATGTATTCGCATTCATATATACAAAATGTGTGTGAATGAGGGCTTCATTGTAAATTTGTAGATTATTTTCTCTCCGTATCTCATTTAAAAAACTCTCTCAGTTAATGTTTTGTGTAAGTTGAGGGTGTTTTTGGCACTTGCAAATTCTTAAAGCGGAAACGCACAGTATAGCGTCATGGGGTATAGGAGGACAGCAACAACAGTATTTTTTGTGTAAAGGTCATTTTAAAAACATAAAATATTTGCGCAAAACGCCGCTTTACAAGAAAAATTTTTATTTGTGGGGAAATTCCAGAGTTATAGGTAGTTTAGACACAACAAATATTTGGGCAAAAACGTGTTTTACACAAGGGGAGTTTAGACGTACCAAATATTTGCGCAAAATGGCTGTTGGGCAAATATCTTGAATTTGTGGGGGCGCTTTTGTGTTATTGTGCAAAATTTTGAATTAAAATACGAATTTTTTGACTTTTGCTGAATTTGTATTTGTACACATGGCAATTCTCATGTGTATGTGTGAGTTAAAATACATAAAAAGGAGAAAGCAGAAATGAAACAAAACAAATTAAAGAGAAAAAATAATTTCTTTTGACTAATTTATTGTAATATTTGAAAATGCAATAAATAAAACATGGCACTCAGGGAAATGGTAAAAATGAAAAGCACAATAAAAATATTTTGAATTGGTGTGGTTCTACATTCCCTGCACCAAATTCTTGTTTTTTGATTTATTCCTTTTATTCTTCATCTTGTTATAATAGTCGGCTCTATTTGAAGAAAATCGTTTAAGGTATGTGGTTTCTGCAGCGGTTAACCTCAAATCGGGGGGCGAAATTTGTATGGGAGCTACAGTGGTGGCCAAAACATATGCAACTGGCAGTTGCAATTGTTCAGTTCGTTTATAGGAAGAGACAAATGAGTCTATTTTCACAAGTCTGCTCATAAAATTCTCCGTCCGATCACTTATCCTTTGCGGTCAATCACTGCGGTGTACAACATCAATTTTTGATTTCCTTTAAAAAATTAGCAATAATGCGAAATATTGAATTTTTGTGAACATTATATTTCTGGACAATGTCTTTGTGTTATATTCCACCAAAATAAGCAGTGATAATTCGTTGTTTGAGCTAAGATCATAATTTATCCGATGCCATTTCAATACAAACTCTATTTTAACTTCAATAGAAAAAATAACAAAATAAAATAAAATTTTCTTATAAATTTCTTTACACAGGCTTTTTATTTACTAATACGAACAACAACAAATCAAAATAAATATCAAAAATTCCGTTATTTAAAACAAAATTGTCGAGTTGCATATGTTTTGTCCACACCGATTTTTATAATTATCAACAAAAATGTCGATAATAAAAAAATTTTAACAGAATATGTGAATTTTATTAATTATTTGAAATCTTAATGCTGTATTAATATTTATTTTAACAACATTGTTCCCTTTGTCATTTAAATTTACAAACTTACAGAGCCAAATAAAGTAAGTCACACTTAGTTGCATATGTTTTTTGGCCACCACTGTATATCTAAATCTGAACCGATTTGACACATTTTTGTCCCACTTGTATCTAGTTAAAATATGATAAAATATTGATCAAAATCTGTTTAAATTTAGGGTTTCTAGACCAGAAAATGTCAAATGGGGAGCGAAATTTGTATGGTGTCCATATCTGAATCTGAACAGATTTGACCCATTTTCACCACAGATGTTTCTAACTTAGATATAAGGTGTTGTGCAAAATTTTATTAAAATCGCTTCAATTATGTGGCTTCTAGAGCAGAAGAAGTCAAATCGGGAGCAACATTTGTATGGGAGCTATATGTAAATCTGAACCGATTTGCTTCAAATTAAATAGAGTCCGTCTTCGGCATGCAAAAATCAGACACACAGGGTTAAATCGATTCAAAAAGTGATTCTATGTCGTCGATCGGTATAATAAACGATGAGTCTATCTCGCCCCCTTTTGGGTGTTACAAACAAATGCACAAAGCCATTGTACCCTGTGGTACTTTGTTTGCATTACGTATACTTAATTAAAATGTAATAATATTAAGTATACGACCACGTAACTCTCATCAAAATCTCAAAATCTTATTCCAATGTCAATCATATGAAAAACATACCAACACATCTAACACCGGGGTACGTATACGTTATTATGGCATAATATAGGGCCCGCCATCTATCGTTTTTTTTTTTCAACTATTCAGCCGTTGGACTATTACACTACTCAACAAAATGAAAAAAATTTCATGTACTCCGGATGCGATAATTTTTTCTGTGTAGATAACCTTGACATGAGCTCGAAAAACGCAATAAAAATTTTTTTTTTCGTTTGGTTTTTTTTTATTTTTTTTTTTTAAATTTAAAAATTTTTTTTTGGTTAATTTGTTTCGTCCGGCATAACTCGGGAACCACTAGCCCGATTTAATTGAATTAAATTTTAAAAAATTTAAAATTACAATTCCCTTAATCTGTTCATATATTGTTTTCCTATACAAGCAACAGTTTCCAAGTTAAAAATGAATATATAAAGGAAAAAACTTATTTTTTGCCTAAAGATTTAAATTTTTTTTTTTTTAAATCCATAAAAATCCAAAATGAAAAAAAATGTCAAATCTTATTACTTTTACGTAGTCACATAACCTATAAGCAAAATGAGACAAAGATCATGAAAATCGATGCACGCGTTTCGCTTTTATTCGCAATTGAGTAAAGGTATGAATTTCAAAAATTTGCTCGACATATGCACAACTTTGTCTATGGTAAGGTTTTTTCTTTTTTTTGATTCTCAGAATTAACAAAACGGAATAAACAAAGGGTTATTTAATTTTTATGATTGCGTAAGCAAAGTAATAAACGCTAATAAATGTGCGTGAACAATTAAAAGGAAAAAAGGAAAGGGGACTTTTTTAATTATTTGGGTTTTCCGTTGGCTACCTGTATGATTTTTTTACAGAAATGCAACCCACATTTAAGGGTGGTCATTATTCGGAAAATTTAAGACTCACACATGGTGAAACAGGTATGTAGCCACCGTAAAAAAATATACACCCATTTATAAGTACCTGTCAGTAAAATACTAAACAATACACAGTATAAATAGGTCTTCATTGATCGATTTTACTCATTCAACAAGTGTCGACGAACGCGATAGTTAAAATGAGCAAACGTTCGCGAGGATTTGAATGCAATACCAATCCAAGTAATTTTTGTTACATGTGCGCCATGCTCGTCACTCACATCGCCCAGGTTGTCCGGAAAGAAGTCCAAGTGCGAGTGTAGAAAATGTATCTTAAGCGACATATTTGCTCTAATTTTTTTATAATTTTGGAGTAGTTGTTCGACGATCTCTCTGTAATTTGAGCTTTTGTTGTTTCCAAGAAATCCGGAAACAATTTGCCGAAATGAGTTCCAAGCTGCAGCTTCATTTGGTGATAAAATGTGCTCAAACTGTTGGTCTTGCAACAACTTTTTAATTTGCGGACCGTCGAAAACGCCTTCCTTAATCTTTGCCGATGAAAGGTGAGGAAAAATGGTTTTTAAATAGGCGAACGCTTCGCCATCTTTGTTGATAGCTTTCACGAAGTTTTTTATGAGTCCGAGCTTTATGTGAAGAGGTGGGAGAAAAACATTTTCCTTTTTTATGAGTGGTGTATATTTCACGTTGTCGCTGCCGGGGATGAAGTTAACTCTTTCTGTCCAACTCCTCCTGGTGTAATGATGTTGACGATCGCGGCTGTCCCAAAGGCAGAGAAAACAACAGTACTTTGTGAATCCACCTTGTAATACACAAAGGATACCGATAACCTTAAGGTCGGCACAAACTTTCCAATCGTGCCTCTCATAGTTAAGGCACTTTAGTAGATTGTCCATGACTTCGTATGTTTCCTTGGTGTCAACGGCATGAGCAATTGGAATCGAAGGTTTCTCGTTGCCGTTGTGCAGTAAAATTGCTTTAAGGCTCTGCTTGTTGCTGTCGATGAAAAGACGCCACTCTCCTGGATCGTAAGAGTACCCGAGTTCACCAAATAATCCGGGAATGTCCTTACAAAAACAGATGTTGTCTTTTTTTGTGTAGTACCTTGCGTATGGTTCATGACGCTTCCTGTAGATTGTTATCACCACACCAGGAGCCAAGAAACCGAACTGTTGCATGCGCGATGCATGCAACTCTGCATCTTCCTTGGAGAGTTTCAATTCTCTAACCCAATCGTTCAGTTCTGCTTGGGAACATAAGCGTTGACCTCCATGCAATGTATATGTTGACTCGCATTCTGATGTGGTTTCTACTGTCTCCGGATCTGATGTTGGATGTATCGCCTCATTATTAGATGCCCATCTTGAAACGGACGGTTGCGGGTCCACTGGTTCTTCGGAAAATGGCACTGGAAAATTCACTGTTGAAACAGCAGCGTAAGTCCATCGTATATTTTTTCCCACGCCTGTTTTTTTGCTAAGACAGAAGTAGCAATCTGTTACATGGCAAAGCGGAGCTCTCCAAAGCATTGGCATGATGATTCTCGGCTGTCGTCTGAAAGAATTTCAATAATAAGTTATATATGTTCTTGAATTTCGTAATCTACACTTACCTTGAGTCAGCTAGCTGTACGTAGCACCTTGGACATAGAGCACTTGGTGTCCACCGCTCATCTATGTTTGAGACCTTTAAATTGAAGCTCTCTTCAAATGAATCTCTCAATTTAGGTGAAAAACAACGCTTGTTTTTTCAGAAACGTATTCTCCGCACATGTAACAAAAATTACTTGGATTGGTATTGCATTCAAATCCTCGCGAACGTTTGCTCATTTTAACTATCGCGTTCGTCGACACTTGTTGAATGAGTAAAATCGATCAATGAAGACCTATTTATACTGTGTATTGTTTAGTATTTTACTGACAGGTACTTATAAATGGGTGTATATTTTTTTACGGTGGCTACATACCTGTTTCACCATGTGTGAGTCTTAAATTTTCCGAATAATGACCACCCTTAAATGTTGCATTTCTGTAAAAAAATCATACAGGTAGCCAACGGAAAACCCAAATAATTAAAAAAGTCCCCTTTCCTTTTTTCCTTCTAATTGTTCACGCACATTTATTAGCGTTTATTACTTTGCTTACGCAATCATAAAAATTAAATAACCCTTTGTTTATTCCGTTTTGTTAATTCTGAGAATCAAAAAAAAAAGAAAAAACCTTACCATAGACAAAGTTGTGCATATGTCGAGCAAATTTTTGAAATTCATACCTTTACTCAATTGCGAATAAAAGCGAAACGCGTGCATCGATTTTCATGATCTTTGTCTCATTTTGCTCATAGGTTATGTGACTTTACGTAAAAGTAATAAGATTTGACATTTTTTTCATTTTGGATTTTTTATGGATTTTAAAAAAAAAAATTTTAAATCTTTAGGCAAAAAATAAGTTTTTTTCCTTTATATATTCATTTTTAACTTGGAAACTGTTGCTTGTATAGGAAAACAATATATGAACAGATTAAGGGAATTGTAATTTTAAATTTTTTAAAATTTAATTCAATTAAATCGGGCTAGTGGTTCCCGAGTTATGCCGGACGAAACAAATTAACCAAAAAAAAATTTTTTAAATTTAAAAAAAACCAATGTTAAATAAATACCTAAACGGTGTTAAGAATAATTCCTAGGAAGTTCGTATTTTCTAGAAAGTTGTTTATTGAGATTTAGGTGCATTTTTTTAGTTGATTGTTTCCTTGAATTTTGAACGGTTTGGTACCTATGGACATGAACAGGGGAAAAAAGATTAAAAAATATATGTTCACATTTTTTGATCTTTATGACAAGAGCTACAACTTTGCCTCAGGGAGTAAATCAAAATCTTTGGCAGCCCATAAAAAAGTGCATGGCTTTGGGCAAAACTGATAGAAACGGGTCTTTTTTTGGTCTTTTAAACACATAGTGGCGTCCGTTTATGGTTATATTTTGCAAAAAATGTCCACGTAAATATCTTAAAGTTGGCGTTAAAGACTCACTACTTTGGGAGTAAGTTTTTAATATTTCCCAATTTTGTTCGCCATTTTCCAAATGACAAACATAAACCAGAAAATAAAAATGAATATTATTCTACATTTCAAAGTCCAAGTAATCGGAAGTTCAAATTTGAAATGGCTCACCCTATAGGATTGGGCTATGAACGTGGGTTATTCGATTCACATTATAGCGATTACTGGCTATAAGGGTTTTAGTCACATGATTCAATGCCTGAACCCTAACTTAGAATATAAATTTATTATTGAATCCATAATAAATAAATAAAATAAAAACTCCTTATTTTATAAATTTAATTTAATTCCTATAAGGATCAAAGGACCACAAAATTCGATGTTGCCTTCAAGATATTCAGTGGAAATGTTTCGAAACAGGCATTTTAATTATTTTTCGAATATCCTTATTTTCATCAACTGGCAAAATGTCATCTGATTGGATATTCGCACACCACGCATATCACTGTGAATGGGGGAGGGGTGGTTCAAATTGGAGTAGTGTATTACTACGCAAGTCCCTTGAGATATGTCAAACTAACAAAAATAATGGGTGCTAAAGCACAAACAAGCGTTTCGTTTGTATACAATTTAAATTGTACTTTAAACTTTACCGGGTGGTCTTGGTTGTGGGTGAACTTTAATTGCATTCATGTAATATCCTTTTTGGAATAAATTAAATTGATTATTTTTGCTGAATAAATTATTGGACACACCGTGGCCTGCATCCTGACGTAGACTCGTCGAGTTCAAGAGTACAATTTCATTGCGCTTCGTCTGTATATCTATTGATAACCTACATAGTAGTAAAGTGTCTGACACCCAGTACATGTAATAATACTTACTACCTCATATCTACATACATACATTGTCATTACCATACCTACCAACCCCCTACCAACCCCATTGATGATATCTTTATTCAACCAAGCAAAGCAACGAAACCTCCAGAAAATGTGTAGCATCCCCTAGCTTAGCTTACTGGGAGCCGAGTAGCAATTGTGTGTTGTCATAACTCAAATGCACGTCACGTCGTAGTGGACGCCTGTATCTGCCCCCTTGGCGGAGGGTCTTGATGAAAGTCCGTGATAACAGGTGGGTGTGTACAGCCCCTATTCACTTTCACGAAGGCGGCACGAAGGGTTACATTTGTTATATGTTTGTGGTCATAGCAGACTTATTGATAGAAATTAAATTGTTTTTCACTACATAAATCGAAAACATTAAAATGGAGCAATAAATTGACGTCAATTGATGGGAATTGAAATTGAAAATGAAAACAATTTGCGTGTTATACGAGATGAGTTTGAGCTGTGGTGGAATGGTGGTCGGTGACTATTCGTTTGGTTAATGGGAAGCACTAAAAATGCACTTCAATGTACATAAATGTGTGCCAACCACAATGTTTGGAAATTAGAATAGAAGAGGAAAGGGGAGTGTATGTACATAAAGACATTCACAAATATGGATTCTTTTAATAACCTTTAAGATGTTCGAATAAGTAAAACTTGGTCAAATGGTGTGGTCACCTTCAAAAATTTACATGCAATGGCGCATAGGGTCACGGAAACTTTGAATTAACTAATTTTCTAAGAAAATTGCTAAGATTAAAAAATGTTCAACCTTTGGGTATTTTCAAGGACATTTCTTGCCTCGTTGTTTCGATTAGTCCACTTTTATTGTAGAAAGTAGCACTGAATTTATCCACGATCGAGTGAATATGAAGTCCTGAATGAGAAAAATCACTCGTAAACTCAGTAAATATCTACAAAAATCACTTCTATCTATTTGGTTTCTTCGAGAATTTCAAGTTTTTTATAAAGTCTAAATTTTCAGGAGACCCAAAAATAATTGTTTTTTAGTACGTTTCAGACTTTTAGAAATTCGTAAAAAGGGGTATTTTAAAATAAATCTGACCAGTTATTCATAACTTTTGCATAAAAACTCAAACACAAGATTGGAATAGATGCAGTAAATTTATTAAATTATAATACCACTTTTTGATTTGACTTTTACACTCTACAAGAAAATATTACAACTTATTTAGATCATTCATATGCTCCATATTTGTGCCAGATAGAATGATAGTGGTCTAAGTCAAAAATCAAAGAAAAAAATCGAGATATGTCAATTTTTCTCTTTAGTTTGAACAGATCTAATTTAAAAACTTTTATTTCTGACATTTATAAATAATGTACCCTTACAATGACATTTCTCATTTTATACACACCAAAATTGACTTTAGTGTTAGTTTGAAAGTGGCCTAAGTCATACTATATCCACTAATATTGAAGTGTGGCGATGCAAACAAACATTTTTTTTATTTATAATGTCCATTTTAGGTGGTTTAGATAATTTGAATAACATATAAAATGAAATTATTTGAAAAGTAAAAAATAATTTCAATATAAATTTTCTAGACGAACAACCTGTAAATATTTGCATTTTTTTCCAATTTTTTTTGAAATAAAATATTTTGTGTTTTCTTTTAACTTTTGCGAAAAATTAAAAATTTTCAATTTTGAGAAGAATGAAAGTGGTCTAAGTCAGTGCGACCTCTGAAAGTAGTGGTGGGTGAGAGCTACCAACGTTGTCGATTTATTTTTTCATAAAAGTTCGATATAGTAGTAGGATATTCTAAGAAAAATATTGTGCTTCGGTGGAAAAATATTTTTTAATAGACTCAAACTTAAAACATTGTATATCTCAGAACGGATAAAGTGTGAATTACACCACTATAATTTTAACTGGCACATTTCATTCCTAAGTGAAGGAGGTGCATGTTTGGATATAGTCCCCATACAGATGTTCCTTCAAATTTGGTTCCTTATCTCTTTAAATGACCGATATACCTGATTATGGTCAGATTTGCCTTATACCATTATATTTCATTTATTAATATCTGCAGTATAGCCCCCCAAACAACCACAAAGTTCATATTTTTTGTGTCAAATAATTCATAATATTTTCACTGACATTTTGATCATGTTTGTATGGCCATAAAAACCTTGTAAAGGGACTGAGATTATCGACTCCTTTCTTTCTGACGAGTAAATCAATTTAAAAATAAATGAAAAATTTCAAAACTCGAAATCGCCAAAAAAAATGCGGTTTGAAAATCGTGCGATTGGCATCACATGGCCGAATATCATAATATCGTTTCTTCTAATTCGAAAGATTTGAAATATTTTCGATATTCTAAAAATTGCAACCATACAACTCTTCAAGAAATTCTAAGACGATTTAGCCTAGCTGATGTATTGCTAGTGACTATAATCTACTCATTTTTTCAACTGAGCTGCAGTGCATTAAAGAGAAAACAAATCGCTGTGTTTTTTAATAATATATATGTTTTATTTTATTTATTTATTAAATACTATATAGTAATATTTATATTTTTCACAATTATATAGAATTTTAAAACTTTAAACATTACAATTATACACTCATGTCTCATGTATAGATTAAAAAAATTGGCAACATCAATTATATTAGGGTATATTGATTTGTGTTTTTTTATTTTTATTTTTCTTTTTATTTTATTGACCTACCATAGGAAATAAAAACTAAACAACTAATTTATAAAAAAATATATTCATAAAAAGTACATTGAAAAGGAACAAATTTCAAAAACCAAAGATTCCTCCAGTGGTTAGATGTGAATTTGTAAAAAAAGAGTCTAATTGAAATCAGTGTTTTTTGAGATTTTTCAAAAGGAGTTCGATTTAGAATTTGAACCTTTGATAGTAACATCTTTTGTTTGGTTTTGTTTTGTTTTTTGTCAAAAATTAATAAGTACCACAAAGAATAAGAAAAATAGCAGCATTTGAAAAGAAATAAACTGAGATTTAGCCTCGGAAATTAACAACGTCTATATAAGTACATCGATCGGTTATAGTTTGTTCTCAATAAGCACTACGTTTAATGGGGAATTTATCCTGTTTGAAATGAGTCCCATAAATTCTACCACCCATCGCCAGATTTCTCTCCATTCGACCGGCACTGGTGCTACTCATGGGATCCATTAGGTTGCTGGCGCCGCTGCTGCTGCTGTTTTTAGTTTTCCTTGTTGCCCCTTGTGTAGAGGAGGGGAGTGTATGTTAGAAGAGCCTCTTCTCGTAGGAGAAGAGACCATGTACATTACCCTCCAATTGAGCGGAATGAGTACGTTTCATGAAACGCAATTTGCCAGTGTAGATGGAGGAACGCAACTCGTCGATGGAACGCGAACCAATATCTTGCAGACTGTGCTGCAGACCCACTTCCAAGTAGGGCAGATAGCGTAGTACGGAGCCCTTATCGACAATACTGCCACTCACACCCTGGGCCACTTTCAATTTGTCCATGTCGTTGTGGTAGTAGCGAGACATGGCTGCGCCTTTGGCATCACGTCTTTCCATGGCCTCCAGGGAGCCCATGCCGCGGTATTTCTTGAGACGTACACCATCCGAGAAGAAGTATTCACCGGGAGCCTCCGAAGTGCCAGCCAACAAGGAGCCCATCATGACAGCACTAGCGCCCAAGCACAAAGCCTTGACAATGTGACCGATCGACTGGATACCACCATCGGCGATAACGGGAACACCAAACTGTTTGGCATATGTGGCCACCTGATAGACGGCCGTGGCCTGGGGACAGCCGCAGGCCATTACTTCTTGGGTAATGCAGATCGAGCCGGAACCCATACCAATGCGCAAAGCATCAACGCCAGCATCAATGAGATTCTTAGCCTGGGCACGGGTGACAACTGCAAGTAAAAGGTGGTGGGAGAAAAAAAAAGAGACCAAATTGTATGTGGTTAAGATGCGGTGGTGAGTGATGTCAAATGCAGTGAAACTTAAGATTTCGTATTTCAAAAATATTATTATAAAAATTGAGAAATCATGCTCTGTTCAACCATGCGGAATGACACATTTCTAAAGAGAGAAAACAGAACTAACTAATAAGCTAAAATATTAGGAGTTTCTGACGACATTTTTGTCTAATAGTTTTAAACATAGCAATTCCACCATTAACAGCTCTAAAGGCCACTCCCAGTGCACAAATCATTTAGCAATTGAAAGGCATGAAATTGTTAGATCGATACCTCATTAAAGATCACGCAAGAGTTGCAAATTGAATACTGAATGGTAAATCTAATGTGTTATCTGGTGTCAAATCATTTTATTTATTTTTATTTTTCTCTATGGGATCCGGAGCAAGTCTGCCTAGCCTCTAATAGTTCTAAACATAGCGATTTCACCAACAACAATTGTAAAGGTCATTGCCATTACTCAAATCGTTTAGCTATTGAAAGACATGACATCATTAAAGATCACGTAAGAGTTGCATATTGAATAAAAAAGGGTAAATCTAATTTATTATCTGTTGTAAAATCATTTTATTTATTTAAAAAAAAATGTGCTTTCTCTATGGGTTTCAAGATGGAGAAAGCCAGCCTAGCCTCTAATAGTTATAAACATAGCAATTTCACCAATAACAACTGTAAAGGCCTTTGTCATTACTCAAATCGTTTAGTTATTGAAAGATATAGTTAGTTATATATAGTTATTGAAAGACATAACATTGTTGGATCCACACCTCTTTAAAGATCACTTAAAAGTTGCAAATTGAATACTGAATGGTACATTTAATAACACGCTTTCCATGCACTGACGGAGATTGTAAAAAGGAACCGCGTTAAATATTTGTTTACAATTTCTTCACATAATCTCCCTCCACTCATGGGAATTTTGTGATTTTTTTACAACTACAATACATGATACGACCGATCGACATACATGCATGCATTTGTATGTATGCATATTATCGACAAAATTTTACGTCATTGACATGCATGAAAAAACGTGTAGAATAAAAAAAACGTGGTCTCAAGAATTTTCACACAAAACAGAGCAAAATAAATAAACTAAAGCGACATGGTAATCATTAACAATAGAAATATTGAATTGAGTTGCAGATACTGCTTCAGTTTATTATTTTTGTCAACAAAAATGTTCGAATAATCAAATTTCATTCGATATTTAAACGGTTTTGTTTATCTGCAAGTCTCTTCTAATGTAAACAACTATTTCTTTAAACAAAAGCCAAATTCCTCCATCAAAAAAAAGAATATTCAGCATTTCCTTAATAAAACTTCTCAATTTACAATACGAGCAACATCGTTAGCAAAGTTAAAAAAATCTACATAAATATGAATACAGCCAAAACACTCACCATTTCCGCCAATGACTTGTAAATCTGCATAGGTATTTTTAATATATTTAATCATGTCAACTTGATATATGGAATTGCCCTGCGATGAATCCAAAACAATGACATCGACACCGGCGGCCACCAACAGCTTGAGACGATCTTTGTCTTCGGGCCTTGTACCAATGGCTGCTCCGACAAGCAATTGCTTGTTGCTATCTTTAGAGGCATTGGGATAGGAACGAGCCTTTTTCAAATCTGTGCGAGCTATAAGGGCCACCAATTCGCCATTCTCATTGACAATGGGCAATTTACCCTTTTTGCTCTTTTCCAAAATGTCATTAGCCATGGGTAGGTTAATGCCATTGGGAGCTGTTATCAGATCAGTGGTCATTATGGTGCCCAATTTGATGTCAGGCTGATTTTCACGGAAGTCAATATCACGTGACGTCACAATACCCATTAATTTGCCACCCAATTTGCCATTAGCCGTTATGGGATAACCGGTGAAGCCATTCTTGCGTCTGGCCTCCAAAACATCGCCGACCGTATTTTCGGGGGACATAACCGATGGGTCGCGAATGAAGCCATGCTTGTACTTCTTAACCTTGTGTACCTCGTTGGCTTGGTATTCGGGGGTGCAGTTGTGGTGTAAAATGCCAATGCCACCACCCAACTGAAAGTAAATAGAAAATGCAAATTTAATGGAATTTATATTTGAATAACATAAATTATTTTAATTACGGGCATTTGAAAGAGATAAAAATTGAAACAGGGAAATCTTCCATGAATTTCACTTTGGGCTGCAAAATAAATCTTTTATCTTTGGTTCAAGGTCCATAGATTTTCAATGAAGTTTTAAGCATTTTTAGATAAGATACGTTTCAATCATGTACATACATATATGATAAAACATTCAATATCATCGATATGGAATATTATGTTAAAAAATATAGGGCCGTGTAAAAATTTCGCAGACCAAAGATTTGCCATGGTAGTGGGATTATCATGTTATCGTTATGTTTTTGATAGAAATGAAATTGGCACAAATTACTGTCGATATTTGAAAAACGATGGAGTTTTGTCCAAAAATGTACGTTTTATTTTAAAAAGTAAAGTTTTTAGGTTTTTTAACTTTCAGAGATGCAAACAAAATACGAAAATTGCAATCGTCTCCTGCTGTTTTATCACAAATTCTAAAATTTCTCCACAAAAATGTATGTACATACATATGTTTCACTTTCTATCTACCCCTATATGACCCCCAACGCACGCTTTCCCTGTGGCACACAATCAACAAATTCCACTTACCGCCATTGCAATGGCCATGTCAGATTCTGTCACGGTATCCATGGGGGAAGACACCAACGGGGCACGCAGTCTAATTTTCTTTGTTAGTGGTGAGCTCAAATCAACTTCTTCGGCAGTAAAATCTATGTAACCGGGCAGTATAAGAAAATCACTAGAAAAAAGAGAAAGAAAGAAAAATAAACACCATTAAAGAAGACCACAACTGGTTTTGGTTTTCTTTATGCAGTGGCAGAAGAAACTGGAATACTCACTTGTATGTCAGACCTTCTGCGTTGGCAAACAGTTGGGCACATGACAAACCATCCTGGAGCTCATCGGCGACACCGTTGGTCGCTTTGAAACCATTTGTGGGTACAACGGCGGCAGACATTGCGTTGTTTTGTATTTGATTCTCCAGGTAACTGAACCTAAATACTTAAATATGTCTGTATAATGAATTTTTGGCACACAATTCCAATTTACACCCCAAGACGTAATTTGGTGCGAGAAGAATAAACAAAATAATTGTGTTTGTGGGATCTTTAATATCCGGCCGGATAATTACGATCAAGATTTTTCGGATGCCGTGGATGCTATTTCTAAAGTTTGTATTGCGGAGATGTAAATAAAAACAGAAACGTAAAAATATGTTAGTTACTTAGTTGCAATGCACACAAGGAAAAATTTAATTTTGTTGGTTCGGACACATTTCAAAAAGCACATTTTTTCACTGCAAATTCACCTTCTCTATAGACGCGTCCGCTCTCTTCGACGAATCGACACAAATGAAAATAAAATATAAAATAATGACAGCCAAATGCATGTACATCATTAGAGCCCGCCTGAATATTCGGCTTCGGCCAAAAATTGTTATTCCGCCCCGCTATTCGGCGTAGAAAACCCGAAGAACCGAATAAATACATATTTAGATTATTGTTATCGCAGCTTAGTTTTCCAGTCTTAAATAAAAGATCATACATATGACAACCATGAATGGGTCGGCAGTACCTCATCCGATCTACCCAATTTTACAGTACAGCCCAAAATCCACACCAAACAGTGACTCGTTGTGGATGCATTGGCTTCTCAATAGTCACGTGTGGGTTCTCTGAACCCCATAAGCGGCAATTTTGCTTATTGATATAACCACTGTGATGAAAATGAGCTTCATGAAGGTCGAAAATTGTCCACGTAAATTTCTTACAGTTTGCGTTAAAGACTTACTACTTTGGAAATAAGTTTTTAATATTTCCAAATTTTGTGCGAGCTCATAGCGACCCATTTTGCAAATGACAAACATAAACCTGAAAATAAAAAATATCGTTATTTTAGCTTTCAAAATCAAAGTAATCGGTAGTTCAAATTTAAAAAATAATTATTTTGTTATATGAAAATGTTTAGAAATTAGTGCGCTAAAACACTATCTTTTAAGAGAGATAATTAGTTTTCTTTTTATCAAAATTAATGGCCTCAGATGTAATAATTTATCAGATTTATGATTTATTTTATACTAGTGTTTTGTACCCGGCGTTGCGCGGGTTTTTTCCCTATTACCCAACTTCGTATGCTTTGAAAGATACTTTTGTGAAAAAAAAATGTGCTACTTTTTGCTTTTTTGTGCCACTTTTTTCATTTTCTCGTATCCTGGGAAATTCGAAATTCGTACGGCAATCCCACGGGAATTCAGTAGAAAATTATTTTACATATTTCTTCCATCACGCACCTTCTAGTACCTCTATAACCTATAAATGCTAGAAGGGCTGAATACGCCATTCAAGCCATCATAAAGACCACTTACCCCCTAGGCCCAGATTGAGAGTGGGGGCTTTGATCCTGACAGCAGTAGTTTGGTCCTAATGTCGACACAATCTGGGGTGAAATGATAACCACAGACTCGGTCGGACGTAGTTAATGGTCTGGAGATTCCAGATTCCTATAATCTCCTTCCATATCGCCTTGTTCGCTAAGGTGAATTTGTACATAGATACTCCATCACCTCGTCGAACTTTGCAGCCTTTCACTGCACACTTTTCTTTGTACATACTTTTGTTCATAATTAATTATTATTTAATTAATCACATTTAACGGGCGCGGGCTTTGGGAGCTTTGCTTTACGCTTGCTTTAAGTGGAAGGAGTTGCGAGTTGCTAAAAAAAGGAGTAGAAGCAGAGCGCAGAGTGCAAAGTTGAGTATAGGGGAGTATAGAATGGATTAGAATGGGGAGAATCTGCAATTTAAGAATGAGAGAGCATAAAGACAGCGCAAGTGGTGAGTTTGCTGATTTCACCACAGGAGAGCACAGAGAGTGAGAGCCAACCAGTGTTACCGTTGTGCCAATAAAGTGGCAATTATTTTCCCTGTCAAGCCGGGAAAAATAGATTTTGGGCGTGTATCTGAAAGCCAAAAATAAAGAATTTAAAGTTTTCGAAGCGACAGGAACAATCGTTCTCCGTCGTCGAGGCTAAGTCCAATAAAGTCGACACAAAATATTTTTTTGAAATTTTCTTTTGATATTTTTTTATTTTGAGCAAAAAAGTAAATTTTTTTTATTAACGTTTTTGTTATCGCAGCTTGTTATCCCGGCTTAAAGAAAAACAGCCCTAATAAAATTATTCAACAAGAACTGTCAACAAAAAATAAGATATATTTAAAATTTATATTCTTACTAAACAAAAGTTTTCAAAGTGAGACTTCACACAAGATATAGTTTCGATGACAAACAACTTTTTAAAAAACATTTTAAAAAACAGTTTATAATGTTTACAGAGATATCGATTATAAAAATATTTTCAAGTGTTTATATAAAATCGCGTTTTTCTAAGCTGACAATAATGAAACATAGGTTCTGATCTCATTGAAAATTATGGGAAAGAAGTTACCAAAAAGTAACTAAAAATAAATACCAAAATGTGATTTAATTTATTTTTTAGTTTAGTATATATATATATATGGGTCACGAAAATGAACTGTTGCGGTCACCCCCCAGAAATGAAGAAGGGATTGTTTAATGATAATCTCCTATTTCGTCACTGGGCCAATACATCTGTGAGCTAAATGCTCCTGAAAACACCTTTAAAAATCATGTTTTCCCGTGTATATTTTTTTATGTTGCATTTCTGTCCAAATTTTTCTATGAATTTATAGACCCTTGGAAGCACTTAAAATATAAATTTGTCATTCATTTGTCATATTATTGGACGCTTATTGATTTTTTGTGAGTTTTCAAAGTTACAGCTAAAAACTCATAATTCTTGGAAACAGGAGATGGTTTTTCAGATCCAAAATTCTTTTTACAAAAATGAGCGCTGCGACGTCAATTTATTTCCGATCTACATGATTTAGGTTATTCGAAAGGTATTGACGACAGGTATTTATTTTTTATGAGATACTACCACAAAATACGAAAAAGTTTAGAGTTTGCAGTTTACAGTTAGTTATATATGTATACAAATGAATTGTTTTTGCATGTAATCTGTCTAAAAAAGTGTGCCACTTTTTGTGCCACTTTTTTCTAACAAATGTGCCACTTTTTTTGAAGAAATCCCCTTTTTGTGATACTTTTTGAAATTTCTCAGCGGTAACACTGATGACAGCCAAATGCAGGCAACGCAATACGCAATGTACATCATTAGAGTCCGGCCGAATATTCGGCTTCGGCCAAAAATTGTTATTCCGCCCCGCTATTCGGCGTAGAAAACCCGAACAACCGAATCCGAATTGCTTTTATTATTTTTATACCCTACACCACTTCGTGGTCTAGGGTGTTATAAGTTAGTTTCGCGCCAAATGTTTGTAACACCAAGAAATAATCGAGCTAGACCCACCTTTAAGTATACCGATCGGCTTAGAATCACCAGCTGAGTCGATTTAACGATGTCTGTCTGTCCGTCTGTCCGTCTGCTGTCCATCTAAGCTTGTTCGCACTCTACAGGTCGCAATTGTTGTCCGATTGTCATGAAACTTGGCAGAAGTTATTTTTTCTGGCCAAGGACCATCGGTATTGAATTTGGAGGAAATCGGTTCAGATTTAGATATAGCCCCCATACAAATGTCGGTCCCGATTTGACATTTTCCGCTCTAGAAACCACATATTGTACCCGATTTTCTTTAAATTTGGTACAACATCTTATAATCCAACTTGAAACACGTATGCCGAAATTGGGTAAGATCGGTTCAGATTTAGATATAGCCCCCATACAAATGTCACTCCCGATTTGACATTTTCTGCTCTAGAAACGACATATTGTAACCGATTTTCTTTAAATTTGGCAGATCATCTTATAATGCAACTAGAAACACGTATGCAAAACTTGGGTAAGATCGGTTCAGATTTAGATATAGCCCCCAAATCAAATCGCTCCCGATTTGACCGCTCTAGAAACGACATATTGTACCCGATTTTCTTTAAACTTTGCAGAACATCTTCTAATCCAACTAGAAACACATATGCAAAAATTGGGTAAGATCGGTTCAGATTTAGATATAGCCCCCATACAAATGTCGCTCCCGATTTGACATTTTCCGCTCTAGAAAAGACATATTGTACCGATTTTCTTTACATTTTGCAGAACATCTTATAATGCAACTATAAACACGTATGCAAAAATTGGGTAAGATCGGTTCAGATTTAGATATAGCCCCCATACAAATGTCGCTCCCGAATTCACTTTTTCCGCTTTAGAAACCACATATTGTACTCGATTTTCTTTAAAATTGGAACAACAGTTTATAATCGAACTAGAAACCCCTTTCCTGAAAGTGGGTATGATCGGTTCTGATTTAGATATAGCCCCCCATACAAATGTCGCTCCCGATTTGACTTTTTCCGCTCTAAAATCCACATATTGTACCCATTTTTCTTTAAAATTGGCACAACATCTTATAATCCAACTAAAAAACCGATGGTGAAAGTGGGTAAGATCGGCTCAGATTTAGATATAGCCCTCATACAAATGTTGCTCCCGAATGTTTAACCGATTTTGGCCAAATTTTACATATTATATTTCACCAATAAACAGACATGGTGAAAGCGCGTCACATCGTTCCTGGTTTCAATATACCCCCATACAAATGTCCTTTCCGATTTAACATTTTTTGTCAAACACATACATTTACAGGATGCAAAAATCCTTCCCGATTTCAATTTTTTACCGAATTGAATTGCAATGAGAATTGTTTGGGTGATGCCCATCTGTCCATAATTTGTTATGACTTAGGTATACTTCTGTATAATTTGTATTTGTCTGTCGGACAATTGGATCAAATACCATATTATTTACCATATTCGTTAAATTTGACTAAAGATGAATTTATAGCATATAAATTATATTCATATAATTTATATAATTTGAATTTGAATTTAAAATTGCTCCCATGAAATTCCTGGGTTTAGTAATCAAAGCGAGGTACATACGCAGGGAGTGGTGTAGGGTATTATATAGTCGGCCCCGCCCGACTTTAGCCTTTCCTTACTTGTTCTTAATACTGCATTCGTATATGCATCCAGAAGCCACTTTGAACGGATTGCAACAATTAACAATTGCACAATAAATGTGTAAACGGGATGAAATTGAATGTGACACAAGTTTTCGTCATAATCTACTTCCAAATCTTACAGTAAATCTTCGTGTGTAAGAACCCCTTATGATTCTTCTTCGTCTAACCCTTATGATTGAAATAAATGACAGCTTATAGACTTTTCAGACTGCATGCGAAGGTCGATTTACAAATTTGACATTAAAAATCAAACTTATGTCAATTTCAGCCCGATTTCGCATGTAGTCGGAAAAGGCTATTATAAATATATAAATTTCTGGCGTTGCTAGTAAAGGCCCTGATTCACTATCATACAAAGTCTTGAGACAATGATTGTAAAAAGTCGGAAAGAATTCTCTCCCACTTGAGAAAAATCGCACAAAAATCTGTTATTACCGCCACATCAGCACACAAAAATGATGCAAAAACATCTGATTTCGCGAAGGTAATAAAAATCAGCTGTTCGAATATTGTACAAAATAACTAAAAGTAAAAGTGGCAAAAAAAAACAATGAATTATTTTTCAAAACAAGAAAAAATTAATATTTTGTCTGCCGTACTTGTTATCGCACAAGTATTAATAAAAAAAAGATAAAAGATAAACGTGATAAGAAAAGAAAACCCAGACAATTTTGGAGTCGTGAGTGGTTGTTACGGCGATATAGTGGAAGGGATTTGACCCACATGGTCGATAACGAACTTCGCTTGGAAGACCCGGAAAGCTTCAAAAACTTCACAAGGCTCTCCAGAGAAAGTTTTGATAAGCTGCTTTGTTGATTAATTTCTTGATTTTGCAGAGCAGAAAATACAAAACAACGCAGACAAATAGAATTCAAATTATTTAAATGTCGCGTCTATTTATTTTATCAGCTGATTCATTCCTCTTTTGTTTTTTTTCATCTGTTTTGCACTGAATCACAAAATACAACACTGATCGCAGAGAATACATATATTTTTTGAGAAATTTCAAAAAATCTAACAGACCTGTCAAAATTTTTGCCGATTCTCTCTCCCACTCATACATATTCTTGTCCAGACCTTCCGATTTTGTCTGCACACAAAAATTTTTTGACAGATCTACAGACAAAATCTCATAGTGAATCAGGGGCTTAAGCAAGTATTCTTACTTAGCAACAGCAGATTATTTATTGGATTTAGTTTGCTCGTCTGCAATATAGTATGACCAAAAATCAAGCATTTATTTTTTTATTCCATTGCTAAATTGATTTATATTTTTAATATAAATTTTATATGATACTTTTAGGTTCAATATAATTGCCAAAATCCCATTTTTTGTAATATAACTAATAGAATCAAATTTTTAATAAAACATTCCATATTGATGGAATATTTTACTTCAGCCGAATATGAGAATTTGTGCTGAATATCTATTCGGCTTCAACCAGTAATACACGCTTCGGTCGTTCTCTAATGTACATAAATGATGGCGTACGGCGCAATACACGTAAATATGTATTTTTTCTCTCCGAGAGTTTAAACACAATGCGACACGCTGGTGGCGACGGCAAAGTGAGCATAGTTTTTCGAAAGTATTTGAACAACTTGCAATTATTTAACATTTATAGTTTGGGGTGTACGTCCGTAGAGAAGATCACTTAATCATGGCACGTCCGTCTAGTTTTTTGGCAGATACTTAAATATATTCTTTAGTTAAATCTTATTTTCATTGATTTTACATATGATTTAATATAACATATGTATATATTATGAAAAATATAAAATCTGAATAATGTACATAGAGCTAAACCGTAATTATACTCGACATTAATTGTAAAATTTCAATGGTATCAGCCGTCAGTGTGAAAAGCTATTGTCGAAATCATGTTGTACAGTAAATCTTGTGTGAACTCCCCTATCAACACAACCACATTGTCGAAATACCAGTTACTCGGGTACTTTATTTTCTCAACACTAGTTTGTTCACGGTTGTCAAAAACTGAAAGCTGTCAAACCAACAAAACATATGTTAGTACGTTCTCTAAATAAATCTTGTAATTTTATTTGGTGTTTGTTTGCAACTTCAATCATTAAAGTTCGATTAATCTGTGAATATGACTTTACCACCAGCTTTATTAGCCAGATTGGCTCAGCGCGGTCTGGTTAATAAACAAAAATCACAAAAAGAAAATGGTAAGAGGTGTTCCAGTGGCTTAATGGACATTAGATTGACACTGTGTTATTTCAGAACCGCCTATTCCCCCAAGTGTTGACAATGAGGAGGTTATTGCCGAAGACTATGATGAAATGGATGCTGAAGCACCACCGCAAACCAGTTCCGATGATTATCAGTATCCCTCGCAATATGATCTTGACCATACGATACGAAAACCCACGGAAGACAACAATTGGTTGGCCCAAATGAAGACACGTATGGGCGAAGCTAATTCCACTGCGGGCTACAAGTGCTGTCCCAATAAGTACAATATATGGCACAAATGCACTCTGTATTGCGTTAATCGCTGGTCGGAGGGAGTTCCCAAGCCATCGGCCGAGTATATGAAGCGATATAGGCGATTGACACGCAAATATCCTCTTCCGAAAGGTTGGGTGGAGATGTATGATCCGGGCTGCGGCTGTTATTACTTTGCCTGTGAAGCAGACAATGTCGTATCATGGCTACCACCAACTCACCCAAAATCGGAGGTAACTAAATGCGCAGCAGCCGTAAGAAGACAAATGGAAGAGTCGTCTGGTGATGCTGTAGCTGACAGCGATGGCGAGGAACAGAGTGACAATGAGGGCGAAAACAATGCTAAGGAATCTGCTCAATCTCGGCATCATCGTGAGGTAGACGAAATCATTAGCGCCTCTATGAGATCAAAATCTCCGCGAACAATCGACTCTCATGATTTCCCCTCGTTACAAGAAATGGCTGACAGTCCTTCCGTACCGCTGCCACGTAAACAGAAATCTCGTGATTTGGATCGAGTACGTCAACGAAAGGATCGTGAACGTGGAGGAGATCGTGACCGAAATGATAGAGATCGTGATCGAAATGATCGTGAAAGAGATCGTGATCGTCGTAATGATCGTTATTCTAGTTACAACAGACGCCGTCAGCGTGATGAAGGTGAAGTGGATCCCATGGATCCTAGTGCTTATTCTGATACGCCTCGTGGCAAATGGGCTGATGGCCTTCAAACTGGTGGCGGAGGAGATGAACGTAAGAAGAGACCGGATGACCCATCAACGAAACGTGACAAGGGTGTTAATCGAGATACGCGGCGTTCCCGTTCCTCCGATAATTCAGACGATGATGAACATGATTATCATTAAAGTTTTGATATAACAATAAATTTAATCTAAGTCCAGAACAATTATTTACGATTGTATTTTATTCAACAATTATGAGATTAAACTTGATGAGATTTCCACTGTCACTGTGGAAACATTTTTAAGTACAAAATTATTGCACTCTCGTTCAAAGGTGGGGTACGTGTTGGAAATAGTATTTAAATATCTATCTACATATGTATATATAATTCAATGTGTGTCTGTATGTTACGTATATGAACTTCTGGGCAAGGAATGGTTCCTGGAAATACTAGGGCAAAGGGGGTGGTACTTCCCACACAAACAATATTTTAAAAATACCAAAAAATATTTTATTTTAGTAACCCGTGCAACGCCGGGTACAAAATACTAGTCAACTATATATTTATAAATAACTTTGGCTTTGCTTTTCAATACCTAACCAAAGCAATGTTGCTCGAATCATGTGATATTTCGAACTGTTGGTGGGTATAATGCAGAAAATAAATAAGGCCAAAATCAAAAAATGATATCAAACGCACGACTTTAGCAAGAATCATGTCGTATGATTGATAAATATATATTAGTGTTGGTCGCGATCAAATAGTGAAGAAACATCTCTAAAAATGTAAAAATTCCTACTTGGAAGAGGGAAACTATTTGTAAAAAAGGAAGGAATGAATACCTTTCGAATGATTTTTAAATGATAATTATCGGACTAGAAATTTTGTAAAAATTGTTTAACGCAAAAGGAGGTTGATCAGAAACAAAAAATTCAAGAAAGTTCGGATATTTGTTCATTTCTCACTTTGAAAAAGTAGGAAAATATTATGAACGTCCAATAATTCGACCAAAATGTTATTCTAACACAAAATTAAAAAAAATATATATGATGGACACAAAAAATATATAATGACAGTAAAAACAAGTAAAAGCGGCGTTACGTTCAGCCGGGCCGAACTTTATATACCCTCCACCTTGGCTTGCAATCCACAGTGGCTGTAGATTTTTGAAGAAGTGCAGTGACATTACAGGGATAGTGGAAACATTTTCAGCAACAATCATTTGGTTGGTTGTATTTCCATCCTATTTTAATTCCGAAAGTACAAAATTTGATAATCCATTAATCTCCCATGTACACAATACAAGATAACCTATCTTCATGATTCTACCCATTTTTGCCGTAAAAGTAAAAATTACGAATTTGGAAAAATCATTTTATTTGTTCGAGTCTATGCAGTCAGAGGAATCTATACACCGAACTCCATGATTCTAGCTCTGGCCATTTAATTGGTATAATTTTTATCCCCTTTTCCCATTTTACCACCCCCTTAAAAGTATGACTTTCGAAAACACCGAATTTCATCATTCTAGATGTAGCCGATTAGTGGATACCATTTTTATCCCTCTGTTCACATTGTATCCCTTGAAAGTACGAATTTGGAAAAACATATTTATTTATGGTGTCTATGAAGTCAGAGGAATGTTTCCTCCGAATTTCGTAACTCTATCTTTGTATTTTGTATCCCTTTTTTCATTTTACCCCCAAAAAGTACGAATTTATTTTATAGAAATCAGTTAGTCTGCCCTTTAAGATATTTATGGTTGTCCCAAAAGGCATTCTTTAAAGTACCATATACGGCAATTTTGTGCTAAATTATTGCAAACTTTATTTCGTATCCTTCGTATTTTTCAACATAATCTCATTTAAGATCGATGTTCAATTCCTTTAATCAATCCATATTGTAGAATGATTCGCAAAGTTATTAAAATATGCATCTATTTCTGAGGTAACAATGAAGTGATGCCATAGCCAATACCCTGTTGAGCCCATTTATCCAAAACTTTTTCCTGCTGTCATTTTACCATCCATGTTTGGAAATGTGAAATTATTGGAGGGAGCCAACTTCGGAAAATATGGTGGCGGAGTGCAATTCAATCGATCTTGGCGCTGGAACGCAGCACCACAAACAATTAAATGAATTTAGCCCTAGAAGTCCTGTGCACTCATAATGATGTATGTATGTTCTATATCAAGTAATTGATCTGCATACTTCAGCAATTTGCGATCATAACAGGTCCTTAATTCTGTTCACAATTTCCTCCCGGACAGTCATCGGGAACATATCGATCAACCCTGCTACTATTGAAATGAAACAAATCACCTAAATCATATAAAAATTCTAGATATTATACCTATGTATACCCCAGCCGCGCAATCTAATCTATATACACCTATGAGTTCCGACGACACCCCCCCCCCAACTTGAGGTAACATATGCGGCCATAAATTGAGCATAACGCCACACCCTCTGGTGCTAGTGTAGGGTATACCAAAACAAAGTAAAGCACAAACACACAATAAAAACACACCCTCATCAAATACCAACAAAAACAACGAGGAGGGGGCAACAACAATACGACGACAAGCAAATGTGAACGAACACAAGAGCCGCAGCAGCAGCGCTGCTACAAAACCCAACAACAGCAACAACGACGTTGACATCAACAACAAACCAACAAACAAAACAAAGAGTACCATCTCCCAGCCATTCGAAGGCGAGGCAATGTTGTTGTTGGATGTGTGTGTGTGCGCGAGAACTCTCTCTTGCTGTGCTGACAATGCTGCTTTCCTGTTACTTTTGATGAATTTGAGGCGTATCTAGGGCGTGGTGGATGTTGGCGACCTTGGGTGTGTTATTCCGCTATCGTACAAGGCTGGATTTCAAATTGTTTGTTTATTTGCCGATGATGGCTGACTGAATGGCTGGCTGGGCCGCCGCCGCCGGCCTCATGCACACAAACAGGAAATAAAACACACAAACACAAGCCTCATCGTCCGTCCCTAAAACAAACTAACTATTCCACCACCTCACAACGCAAACTCAAGTGCGTGAGAGGGAGAAGGGGTTCAGGGTAAACAGCTGACTGGCTAGCCAGATTGGTTTCTCTGCCCGTTGTTGACGTGCCGTCTGCCACCGCACTTTACCATTAGGAACAACACAACGTCATCGCCACACCACCAACTAAGTGGGCTCTATCGATTAAATTGTCTTGTATAATTGAGAGGGGGTACTGGCACTTCTTCTTCTCCGGCCATTGGATAGCAGCAGCAGTAGGCCGGCAAAAGCACTTTCCTTCACCCCGACACGCCACAACAAGACGCGCTCAACAAATGAATGAATGAATGAAAAATTTGTGCGGCGGTGGGTTTGTTCATTATTTGAATTTTTCAAAATAAGGGAAAAAGGGATAGGCCAAAAAATACACGCGTTTAACGCCAAAAACGTGGATAAAAATGGATACTTCTTAGTGGAGTTTTGAAGAACTTTCATCTGCTTGGCTATCGATGGCTAATGCTAATGAAAAAATTAATGAATTTCTTAAGAATTAACGAGACTCTGTTGTTGTGTTGGTTTCATGGCGCACTTGTCCATGGGGTCTGCCTGTATGTGTGTTGGTTGACGACGTTTAGCTGAGTGGGAGTGATTGTTTTGAATATTTCATCTCTTTCTGTTTTTGGTTTCTTCTACTCCTCTTTTAATTGTCCTGTTCATTTCACACCTCCCCTCTGATTGTGTGTGAGTGTTTGCTAGTGTGTGCAACATTACTCGTCGTCTTGTGGAGGTTCACACAAATTTCTTCAGCCATGTACGACTGTCGCTCAAGCACCCTACAGCAAACTGTTTCGTTTTTGTAGAAAAATACACTAAAATTTTTATTGTGAAGATATTTACTCATCGTCTCATATTTCACATTTTTTGCTGCTAAATTCAAATTAAAAATAAACTTAAATTACGTATGGACTTTCTGGGTTGGGTTCCAAGCACATATCCTTAATTTAGTCCATTTTTATATCATATATATTTTTTATATATTTGATCTGGGACAGAAAAAAGTGTAACGCATTGAAGGAGTGACTTAAGACCCCAAATATGTTTGGACCAAATCCGTTTCACGACTTTTTAAGTTGTTTGAGGCATGTCCATCCGTCCGCCCGTCTGTCTGGCTGGCTGGTGTACTCGATAACTCTCGAAAGGAGTTAAGGATTCAATTAAAACTTTGCAGATTGTAATATTTAGTTCGAATAATGGCGAAATTGTCACGCCTCTTCAGGTATCTCCAACTCAAATGACCCATATTCTTAAGTTAAATTAAAACTAATGTAACTTCCACACAGATATTCGGAATTAGCTATATTTTGGTATTTGATAATGCTTTTATAATCACTTTGCCACGCCCCTTCCAGTACCTCCCACACCCAAATCACCCAAAGTACGTAAAATTAAATCTGTTATAACTTATATACTGATGATCGGAATACTGTGAAATTTGATAATTGGCAATGATTTTATAGATGTTACATTCGCATGAAATATGGGAGGTATTGCCACACCCTTCTGGTACACAAAGTGGCATAAATTAAAAAAAAATATTTTGTGTTGATTTTTTGGACTTCGATTACCATAAATTTGACTTACACTGGATAATTTCCAGGCTAAGTTTAAAATTTTTAACACAAAATTATTTTTTCAAAATTTGTTTTCACACACACATTGATATTGCTTTTGGCGACAATTTTAAAAAAGAATTGTTTGTTTATTTTGAGTGAAATTGTAATATTTTATTTAGATATTTTGTTATCGCAGCTTAGTTATCTAGTCTTAAAGAAAAATATTTGAAGTATTTTTAAAATATATTCTTCTCTTTCATTAGGTACCCATGCATGGCTCGTTAAAGTATGAAAATAAATTATTTAAACATCTATATCCTTTGGAAATCAAAAGTCCTCTCCACAAACACACCAAATATTAGGGCGAAACGTTGCGCAAAATCAGATAATTTCGTTTCACATACTCTACTGTTGCACCACAAATGCCCAAAATTTTTTGTGTGGTTAAAATGGCCTTAAAGCCACCGTTTGTGATTTGTGTTAAGGCCTTTTTAGACATACAAAATATTTGCGCAACATCCGCTTTGGACAAAGTTTTGCTTTTGCAGGACAACACCAGAGTATGTAAGACGTATTATCTCATATTTCGCACAAACCGTTTATGCCCAAACATTTGGTGTGTCTAAACCCCCTTCAAATGCTTTTAGTATATTTCCATAAATTAAATCAAATTTAACATTTTCAAAAAACCCCCAAGTTATTTGACTTAGTCCAATTACGCGAGTTGTCAATAAAACACGACTAATCTTCTTTACATTAGTCTTTTTTCTCGTAGCACCACTCATCCATTAGCATATGTAACAAAAACACGCCTACTATGTCGAAAAAAGGAATCGTTTATACTTTATTGCCCTACTTTTTATTTGACCAAAAACTGAAACAATGAAACCGTCATGGATATATTTACGGAACAAATCATGGTTTTATTTCAAGTGCGGACAACCGCATATTTTTCATTCATTCAAAGCGACCCGGTTTAATGTAAATACGTATACGTTCAAAAATTAAGTCAAATAAGATCGGCAGAGAATTCTTATTAATGAGTTACTCTGTAACGTTGACTATGTTCGCAAAATAACACTTTGTAATAGATTTACTAAAAAAACGCTACTATTAAAACAAAAAATACGGTGTGTATTTCATTGATGTGGGAGGTGAATCATTTAAAATGTTTCTTTTCTTTGCGATAGCCAATGATGGACAATAGGGAATTGTGTAGAAAGGTGGGAATGTACAAACAAACACACGTACTTCCCATTCATACAACACTTGCAGGTTCATGACATTGAGACATTCCTTTCCTTAGCTTTGTGGGCAATCACCCATCCATAAAAACGCTGTAGTGGGGTGAGGAATAAAAATGTAGGTAGGCATAATGGGTGGGCTACGGCTTTGTTAAGATGGTGGGACGGGCGGTTTGATTGCATTTAGAAAGAGATGGCATGCTTTTGAGTACAATAACAGTTGTTGCGATAAAAGAAAAGTTTGTTAATGGGCTTTAAACATATGTATGGATGTGTGCGTGCATGCATGTATTTAAAGCGTTCCAACACATTGTTTGCATGCATATTTTGTGCAACACCCTCCCCCTTGAGTGATGATGGTGGTGGGTGGGCGTTTGGGTGGGTGTTAGTGTTCATACATGCGCACACATAAATTAACACGTAACACTCGACAGCAACAACAACTACAACGTAACAATTAAGCAATTAAAACTTTTTCCAACCCACCCAACCTTTTGTGGTAATAAAATAAATTGGATTCCTTTTTGTCGCTACCGATGGATGAGCGCGGGTGATGCGAGGCAGACGGCCGGCCGTACCGCAGGGCATTCATTAGTTCAATGCACAGGTTCGTGTGTCTGTGCATGACGGATGGCGGGCGGATGGAATGTGTTGTGTCAGGATTTTAATTAAGAAGATGTTTATGTACTAGGTTCGAAGAAGCGACAATGGCAAAAGCGTAGGTTGATCTGGTCTGATATTTTTGCTAATGAAGAAACGTTGTTGCTTGCGTTTTGTTGCTGCTGTTGCCTCTCCTCTCGACAAATTTCACTAATTGGCAAAAGTGGTCTTGATGCAGTATCTCAAACAAGAAGTGGCGGCGGTATGTCGGTGAGAGGAGTAGGCGGTGCCAAGGGATTTGCTGCGAGATGTGCATACAGCAGCAACCAACAACAGCTGCAGTGCACTGCACTCACTGATACACCTATACCATATAGGATGCAAAAAGTAATTAAAAATATGACAAACACGAAAGCAACGACACAACGTCGTTCATTTGTACGAATAGACAGACAGCCAGACAGTCGTCGAAAGCTACGCAACGCCCTGTGTTTGCGAGAGTCTGAATGATGACGAAGCAGAATCAGAAAAGACATGTAATGGGGGTTGGGGTAGGACTGATGCCGGGCACACAGGTCTGAGTCAAGTTATAGCCAGATTTACAACCGTTTCTTCAATTAGTAACATTAATTAAATAAAAACCCCCGAGATTCTGCAACACGCCAACACGGCGTAACCAATTAAAATATCAAGTCCCCACCCAGCAAAATCAACAAACCTCCTCCATAACAAAGGTACGAACGAGGTAATCCACGAAATGCTGCTATAAACGAAAAACTGAAAATATTATTCTTCTACTTTACCGAACAAGTACACCACGGACGGGTACCCTTTCAACAATTTGAGGTACCCACCCAAAGACGAAGAAGAAAGAACACGCGTTACCACCAAGGCACCAACATCGCCAATACACGACACGACAAATCAAACTGTGACAGTGACAAGAGAAACAAACAACAACACCACACCAAGCACCAACAAACGACGACGAACAGCATTCAAACTTTCAGGGGCCTTTCCCAGTTGCTATTGTATCAGGTTCTCAAAACTGCGGAGAAAGTAAACCAAAGCAAGCAAGCATTGGGGCTGTGCACACACGAATGCCAAAGAATAAACTCTTCGTCATCGCCTCTTCGTTATGTTGTTGTTGTCGTCGTCTTCTGTTTGTTTTTTGTTTCTTTATTTTACAATCACGCCAAATACGAACGTGAGCGAGAAACAGCATTGAAATATAATAATAACACACAAAGTTAACAGCTATAAATTCTGTAGAGCAACGCCCGCCAAAATATTGTGAGGTTATGTGATGGGAGATAATAAATTGCAAAAAAACGGTACACTAATAAAAACGACGCAAGAAAAATAAATACCATCAAACATCAGGAGGAGGCGGAGAAAGGGAATGTGCATTAGGAGTGTTTGTGAAGGAGAGAAAGAGATGGTAATAGTGACATGGGGAAAGTGCATGTGTTAGAAAAGGCGGCCGCAACAAACAGTCAGCAACAGTGATGGCTGTACGAATAACTCCCGGTTGAGTAAATTTCGACCAGTAACATGAACTTTATTGTGGATTTTTTATGATTCCAATTTGTTAATTTCTTGTCTTTTCACACTGGATGCGAAATCAATCGATATCGACAAGGTCGATTTTCAAAAGTCAAATTTGTATGGAATCTGACATTACGTCATTTAAGCTAGTTTTCACATGCAATCTGAAAAAGGCTATAAGGAAAATCTTTAGCAATTTATGAATGTTTTAATGAACGTGTGAAAGGTGTATTTGTACCCTACACCACAGGGTATAATGTCTATCTCCCAAAAGGAAGCGAGATAGAGGTGTAGAATTTGTTTTGTGTTTTTTTCTGGCAAATGACTTGCAACTATTAAAGGAGAATTATGAATATTTAAAAGCAAATATTTCTGTTTTTAACCTATTACTATAAAACTTTTACATTTAAACAATTTCTTTTTTGTCAAAAGTTTTTTATATGTTTGTACTATGTAGTGAGAAATTGATAATAGGTACAAACACACCTGATAATTTGTAATAATCGTTGTAACCAATTGAACCCGTCTTGCCGTCTCTCAACATCTAGCGGCGGCTGTAAATACAAACCGCTGACGAGGGAATAACTTAATCGCACTCTAGCCAGCACATGTTGCTATTTCTTTCTAACTTGTGCAATGTTAAATGTATAATTTAGGCAAAAGAAATTGACAAGTATTGTTATTATTATTGGCAAAAATAAATAATTTTATACCAATTATATTATGGAATAGCTGCTGTGAATGCTGAGACCCCACGATTAAAAACCGTTTTTTATACAAGGACATTGCCATTACAAAAAGTTCTTCTCTTAAGCAAAATGCCCCGGTGTACATAGATGGCCGGCCGGCTAGTCAGAAGCAGCACACACCCAGCGGGGGCCAAATCAATCTCCCCGATTCTAAACAAAGAAGACACACACTACACTGACTGCAATGGTGGCTGAATAGAAACAACAAACCTAGAGAGTTGAAAATTGCGCGCCAAAAAAACAAAAAGTCTCATCCATCGAGAAGAACGAAAATCGACGTTCACTTTAAACTTGAACCCCATGAGCCGTACGAAAAAAGAACACTTGCACCTGCTATGTGAGTGAGACCGAACGAACGAATCTGGTTCAAACCATCTGGTTGAACCTATTCCACAGTACGTACTCTCACATCTTTACAAACACATGTGTGGAGTATGTCACAACTACTTTTGCGCAGCCGAGTGTCAAAGATGACGCCGTTAATTATTAGACGCAGCTAAAATGCTTTAATAAAATACACGTTTTCCACCATTTTTAAGATTAATTAGGGGACACTTTCTTATGACATTATTCCAGGTTCTACCGTGAATTACTCTTCTTTAAAAAATATGTATGTAAAAGTGGAAATTTGAAGGAAACTTTAACGTTAAGAAAGCATTGTCCGGTCGTTTCCATAGTTTACATTTGTGTTCAGTGTTAAGTAAGGGGAGTGGGCTACCGGGAGAATTTAAAAGCTATATGTAGTTCTTAAAAGATCAAAAAATCAGATGTACAAGTCCAGAATAGGGAATGGAAACAGTAAAAGGAAAGCACACAAGTAAGGTTTACTTAAAACTCAGAATATAGCTAAGAGTCTAAACCCAATCAAACAGCCGCGGAGAGGACTTCTTCTGCCCATAAAGAATTCACGTGAAACAAGAGTGTTTTATTGGGTTTAGACTCTCAATTTTCTACGTGTAGTGATTTTGATAGCAATACGATATACGCAGCTAATCAGAGCAGAAACTATAGGGTGGGCCATTTAAATTTTTAAACTAGAATCGGCTATAAAAAGAACAGATTATTTTTTCACATTTTTGGTTTTATTGGATAACTGCGATAACAAAAACGTTAATAAAAATTAAATTTTTTGCTCAAAATGAAAAAAATATATATTTTTTCACATATTCGCCAACTACAATATAAATATTTGTATCAAATCAAATTTTCAAAAAAATATTTTGTTATGACTTTTTTGGACTTAAATTTAATTATAAATTTAACTAACACGGGATAATTATCCACGCTAATAGCCTTGTCCCACTGCATGAGAAATGTACCTGAAATGACATAAGGTCGATTTTCAAATATCAATTTTGTATGACGTCTGAAATTTGTAAACCGACCTTATGTCATTTTTAACATAAAATTATTTTTTCAAAATTTTGTTCACATAAACACATTGATATTGCTGTTGGCGACAATTTTAAAAAATATTTTCTTTTGTGAGTAATTTTTTATTTAAATTTTTGTTTTTCCAGTCTTCAAGGAACTGGGTCGGCAGTACCTCATCTGATCAACCCAAATTTTACAGTACAGCCCAAAATCTACACCAAACAGTGACTCGTAGTTGATGCATTGGCTTCTCAATAATCACGTGTGGGTTCTCTGAAGCCCATACGCGGCAATTTTGCTTATTGACATAGCCACCGAGATGAAAATGATCTTCATGAAGGCTGAACTGAAGGCCAATCTCTTTTCAAAAAAATACTTACAGTTTGCGATAAAGACTTACTACTTTGGAAATAACTTTTTAATATTTCATAGCGACACATTTTGCAAATGACAAACATAAACCTGAAAATAAAAATTATCGTTATTTTAGCTTTCAAAATCAAAATAATCGGTAGTTCAAATTTAAAATATACTTATTTTGTTATATGAAAATGTTTAGAAATTATTGCACTAAAACACTAACTTTTAGGAAATGACATGTTTTCTTATAATTAGTTTTCATTTTATCAAAATTAATGGCCTCAGATGTAATAATTTATCAAATTTATTGTATATGTTATATTGTCTTCGATTGATGCCCCCATTAATTTTACAGACGGCTCTTCAACGTCTTCGTCGTGTCAACCGACTTCGAGGCTTGTACGTACTTCTTTTGTCGCCTCCCCCTCTACACTTTCCCTTCTTGATTGTATTCGTTCACGCCACAGACAAACTGTGTTCAACAAATAAATGTCAGCTGAGTTGGTTTACTTGCTGCACTATTTTGAGAACCTGATTAACGGCCAGCCGTTGGTAGGAACAAGAAAACGAAAGTGTTATCGAGTCGCGTTGCTGGTGGGTGACATACAAAAACAACATACACGTACATGTGTGTGGCTGACTAAACGAGTTGCCAGTTCCAATGGGGACCACTACTTTTTCACATTGTCAATGTACGAGAAGTAGCCGTATGTGAATGTTTCGAATTTTTCGTTTATAAAAAAAGCAGGAAACAAAAAGTATGCATACGGCCATTCAGCTTGTAACCTCACCACCCTGTCTTGAGGGGGGTGGCCACCGGTCGGCAATGTTGACATTGATTGCCCCAGTGGCCACATGTACTTTCTTTGATTGGGAGCACACATGGATTCTGCGCTCTTTGCTATTGAGAGCTGACAAAGAGAGGCTAAAAAGGTAACGCCATATGTTGTTTTTCTGCCGAGTGGGTTGGGATTTGTCAGGAATTCGAAACACTTCTTTGAATATTTTACATCCATACAGATGATGGTGAGGGTGTTTTTTTACAAATACATTGAAAAAGTTAACATCTACAGTAAGATGCGCTCCTAACGTATAAAAATGTGAATTTTTTAAAATCTCGCGAATTTTGCAAGGGAACGAACGAACGCACAGGAATTTATTTTTATTTCCTTATTTTAAAATGGCACTGCTGGAATTTCCTGTTGGCAGTAGATTTACTGTGAAATTCTTCTTCACTGATATCATTTCTAGGAGCACCAGAGTCAGTTTTGTGTTGGGGTAAGTTCAAAAGAAAATAACTTGGATTCGTTGTCCACCAAAACAAGATTCTGAGTCCTTATTACTTTCTAATAAAGATGTCAGATTGAGATGATAGATAAATATCGTCACGCCGGGTAGTTGACAGCACGAAGAACTGACCAAGTCAATTTAAACGAATGCGAGGACTTGCATTAATTTTGTGTATACAAAACTTGGGCACGTACGTCCACAAGAAGAAATGACTAAATGGCTGTTGGTGAATTTATTCTTTGAATTCAGACTCAATATAAATTCGGAAATCAGGATTCAATCTAAAATACGTGTGGTTGACCATTGCAGCTAATGATAATGATATCCGTCCCTTTCTATACAACTCTGGATTTACACTTTGACAGTAATTTATGGTGCGAACCCAGGGATGTTGCATTTTTCAATGAAATTATTGTTGTCAGTTGCCATCATACTTGTTTACATCTGAAGCATTATCGAGATTATACTGATCTTAAGAATACACGTAATACTATTTATAAATAATCTTCATTATTATTGATTTCCCTACCATTTTCTTTGTACAATTGAACGAAATATGTATTATCTTCTTATTTCCTCTACCTTTGACTACAACCAAACAATATTCATAAATAATAAACGGAATTTATTCAAAGTTGAATTTTCCATCACAACCCACTGTCCCCATTTGCACACCAAAATACCCACTGTTCACAGTACGTACTACACTAAGAGGCAAATACAAAACAAAATGTCTCCCGTGGCAGCTTTCTGAAATTCCTGTTCGCCTGGCACTTTAGTGACTTACATGACGCGATTTCGACACTACACACATGGCGTATTGTTGTGGTAGCCAGCCGGCAGATAGAGGTAGTCCAACTAAACAACAAACAAACCAACCAACGAACCGACAACAACACTCCACCATTTTCAACACATGACGTTAGTGAGCACCACACACACACAACTAGCGTGAAAAGTAGCCCCCCAAACAACTCGACCATTTTTCATGGCAAGTTGAGTGAAAAGAAGAAGAAAGAAAAGAAATCGCATGCAAGTAAGTAAAGAACAGCAAATTGTTTTGAGATTATCTGCACAGCACACATTCAGGCGTTGTCCCGTTTACTCCGCTGGCGTTTAAAGCGTTCACAACTAGTGAGTCGTGCAGCTGTTTCACATCACCGCTGCTGCACCATTCTGGAGCCCTGATAATTTAGTGACTCAGACGACGCGATGTTTTCACATTTTCTACACAAAAAGTTCGCTGTGAAAAGAAGACAGAAGACACGCGCGCATGTATCGTCATCACTATACACACCCCATCCCAGAGAAAAAACTAAACACTAAACAATCGGCAAGCGACCGACCATCATCGCAACACATCTTCACCAATTTAGTCGTGCTCGACTGTTTGCTTGCTTCTTCATGCATTCAGAAGATGTTGAATACTGTTGTCGTTTGCGGGTTGTGGGTAACAATTGCTGTGATGCAGTGATGGCCAAAAATTTAGCACTATTTAAGTAGACTTTCAATATCGTGTCCTGAAATATATCCTGGCCATCATCATATACCGCTTCAACTTACGTGACGTTGCAAAATGTCAACCGAAACTACATAGGTATAGGGTGTCTCTATAAAATTGAACAATTTAAATGCTCTGGCAGTTTTGAAATAAACAAATAACTTCGTAGAACACTAGTAAAATCAAGAGGTCAAAGCGAGTATGTTGTCCCGGTGTGCTGAATTCTTTCTTCGGCGCGTCGTGGAAGCCTGAATGTTGTCTCGGATTGTCGAATTCTTTTAAGTTTTCGACGCGCGACCTTTATAATACGACGAAACTCTCTTTATAAAGTGCTGATTACATTTTAAGATTTATTGAAACTTGGAAATAGATTAAGACTTCATTAACTTAATTTAGGATTTTTCGATGGATAATAAGTTCTATGTGTAACTTAAGACTTACATTTAATAAATGATACCATATTTTTTATCTGAAAAACCATGACGGAACTAGGATTGGATTTCAAGAATTCTAGTTTTGTAAATGCTTTCCATATAAAAATATTGTGTAATATAGTATAAGCCTTAAGTTACAGATAAAACTAATTTTTTATCGAAAAATGCTAAATTGATTAAAATTTCGTTATATGTAATCTATTTTAAAGTTTTTATGTTTTAGTTTTATTTTTAATCTAGCAAATGGTCATACAAGCGATAGTAGCTTGTATGCCGATTAATCGATATTAATAAAGCGAAATCATTTGGCAACATTGACTGAAACTACTAGTGCATACTTGTAAAAAAGTTGATTTTTTACATAATTTTAAATAAAAATAATGGAATGCATAATTTCCCCCTATTTACAATATTTTTAGTCAACATTCATTCTGTTTTTCTTTAAGACAGGATAACTAAGCTGCGATAACAAAAACCTAAATAAAAAAATCAAATTTCACTCAAAATAAAAAATTGTCGCCAAAAGCAATATCAATTGTTTGTGAAAAAAAAAATTAAAAAAATAATATTATGTTAACAATTTAGGTCTTAGCCTGGATAATTATCCAGTGTAAGTCAAGTTTATGGTTATCGAGGCTAAGTCCAAAAAAGTCAACACAAAATAATTTTTTTTTTCAAAATGTGTTTTGATACAAATATTTGTAGTTTGTAGTCGACAATGCGAAAACATATTTTTTGAGCAAAACCTTTTAACGTTTTTGTTATCACAGCGTGTTATCCCGGCTTAAAGAAAAACAGCCCGAATATCTCGAAAACGCCAAAAATACAATCAGGTAACACAGAAGTGCACAATCGAGTAAATAGCCTTTTCAGACTACATGCGAAATCAATCCATTGTAGCTTGAAATGGCATAAGGTTGAATTACAAATGTCAAATGTCTGAAAAGGCTATTTGCTCGATTGTAGATTTCTCATCCAGTCTGAAAAGGCTATTAGCGAGTAAAATGTCATCTCCTAATTGGAATGTTAATCTAGCAAGCTGAAAAACCAGCCTAATAAGTGTAAACAGCGCTATACACACCGATTGACTTCCCCTTCTGTGAATGTAAATTGCCTCCCGCGTGCGAATTTTCCTGATCCAATAATAAAATTTTTTTATTTCACGGTTTGCTATAGTGTTGACCTCCACTGTAAAACGGTTTGTTTACTCTTTGTTTTGCAAAACACTCGAACTAACAACACCGGCCAATCACAAAGCATGGCGGCAAACGATAAACGGTCGCAGCAACCAACTAAACTTCCTGCTTCCCTATCAACTTCGGGTGGATTTTACGCGCGAAACCAAACGTACGTACCGTACCCGTCCGTACGTACGTGTACTTACTGGCAAAATCGGTGCCTGCCATGAGAGAAACACGCGGCGACGATGGTTGTCGCATGCAACAACAACTTGGGAATTGGGTGTGCTCGTCGCGTCTCGTCGGTAGTTGTGTCGTCGTGTCGTACTCATGTTTCTGCCAGCTGACTGATGGCTGAGAAAAAAAGTACCCCTCCGTGTCAGTGCCGTTTTCGACCAATGATTGTGGGAAGGCTTTTTGCTTTATAACATCACTAATTTTTTCAGTGTTATAAACGTTTCAATTGTTTGCTGTCGTTGTTTTTGGTGTACTTTTCATGGTGTGCAGTAGAGTGTTGGGTTTGGAAGCGGTAGTGGCTGGCGTAGCTGGTTTGTTGTTTTTGTTTGCAGTGTTCACAAACGAGAGATCTATTCATTGGGGCCGCAGAAATTTCAGCATAGCCACGAAATACTCGAGTGAGTCGAGTGACGCACACACTCAAATAAACAAAGGCAGTCGAGGTAAAACAAGAAAGCTTTTCTGCTTTATTTCTATATAATTCCCCATTGCGGTTGGTTTTGGTGTTGGTGTATACAGAGCGGTATTGAAGCGAACAGAAAAAGCCACTGCAAAATCATCACCCAGTTTCCCCTAGTACGACGACGTACAGATATTTCCTTCATCTAAATAAAAACACACATGGTATGGTTTCTTTGCCTGCTGGTTGGCCACGGAAATTCACTTTGGATGGAGTACGAGAAACCAACCGGGCCAACCAGCCAACCACCATTCTAGGAACTAACTTGCCCTAGATGCATAATTAGGCTAGCAGCATTTCCAGCCAGGCGACGACCTAATTTGTTATTATATTTTGTTGTTGGGGTTTCTTTTATTCCAACATTTCGTGTGGTTGTGTTATTATGTTGTTCCTTTTACTTATGCGCATGTACTATATCCATCTCTTTTGCTCGCACAGTTCTTTTGCGTGAGTTGTTGTTGTGGTAATTTCTTGATAGAGAGAATAGTTTTTGGATTGAGGTAGGTTCATAGTGTTTAGCAACGTGTAAACAATGTCGTGTAAAGAACGTATAATTTCGGGTGAATTCTTAAGGGGTGTTTACACATGAAGATTTATTGTATACAACTCGCATTCGATGTTACTTCTGTGAAGGAAAAAAGGCGGTTTTTCTTTAAGACCATATACTAAGCTGCGATAAGAAAAACCTAAATAAAAAATAAAAAATTCACTCAATAAACAGCGATATCAATGTGTGTATAAAAATAATAAATTTTGAAGAAATAATTTTATATTATAAATTTTGGACTTAGCATGGATAATTATCCAGTGTAAGTCAAATTTATGGTTATCGAGGCTAAGTCCAAAAACGTCAACACATTTTTTGAAAATTTGATTTGATACAAATATTTATACTGTAGTTGAGTTGAATAAATATTTTTTTATTTTGATCTAAAAAAAACGTTATTAGCGATAAAAGCTTTTTATCCCGGCCCTAATAATGCTTTATTTAGTTTCTACAAGTAAAAACATTAATAAAACCGAGTGTAGGTCAAATTCCCGTTCCCTGAGCGAATGCTTAATATTGACAAACATAATTTACACGCCAGAAATATACTGAAATTTCACAATTTGTAGTGAACATTTAAATGCAATCAACTCGGTGGTGGGTAGTAATAATTTAAATTCAATAAATGAACGATGAATGAGAATACATATTTCGATTTTTTGAGATCGTTTGGAACATAAATCGAGAACATTTGAATTTAATAGCCTTTTCAGACTGCATGCGAAATCTATTTTCAAGTGTCAAATTTATATGAGATCTGACATTTGTAAATCGACCATTTTTTTCCTGGTTTCAAATAGAAATGTCTGAATTTTCTCAATTTCAAATGAAAATTTAACAATTTCTATTGGAATTTTCTCATTTTGATATGGAAATTCTCAATTGCAAATGGAATTTTCTCAATAGGCAATGGAATTTCTCAATTTCAGTTGGAATTTTCTCAATTATAAATGGAAATTCTCAATTTCAATTGGAATTTTCTCAATAAGAAATGGAATTTCCAAATTTCAGTTGGAATTTTCTAAATTACAAATGGAATTTCTCAATTTCAGTTGGAATTTTCTCAATTATAAATGGAAATTCTTAGTTTCAATTGGAATTTTCTCAATAAGAAATGGAATTTCCCAATTTCAGTTGGAATTTTCTAAATTACAAATGGAAATTCTCAATTTTAATTGTAATTTTCTAAAATTGAAATGGAAAATTTCAATGTCAAATGAAATATTCTCAATTTCAAATGGTAAATCACAATTTCAATTGGAATTTTCTCAAATTGAAATGGAAACTCTCAATTTCAAATCGAATTTACCCAATTTCAATTGGAAATGGTGTAGTTCTGATTGTTAAATTCGACATAAAAATGAAAACAAGTTTTCCGTTATCTATTACTCAAATATCGATATGTCCCAATGTTACTTCCCTGCGTTTTTTGATTCTCCAAACAATCGCTTATAATTTTCGAACTGTGCTTTCCTGCCGCACATTGCTCACTCACTCACCCATATTTCTTTTGTTTTTGTCTATTTACATATGGCTGCATATCTATCTGTTTGTTCATCTCTTCATACGCAGGTACACAGACATACATTCGCACACATGTTCATATGTATGTTGAAGTGTTGGATGTGTGCGTGCGTGTATGTATAGGGTGCAACAGTAAAATGTATCTTTGTGAATATATGAAATGCTCTAATTTTGCCAGGCGATCATAAAACGCGCGAGAGAACTGTGTGAAAAACTGACGCCACAAAACCGTGAAGAACAAAGTGAACCTCCCCCCCGCCAAACAACCACACAGTCAACCATCCAGCCAGCCATCCATCCATCCATTATTATGTTGTTATCCATTTCTTGGATGTTTCTTCGTGTTATGGGACTCTTTTGTTTTCTGTTCTTCTTGTAACGTATGTACGAGAGTAGAGTACATACAAATGCATGTACGAGTACGAGTACATGTATATTTATTTGTGTGTACGTAACGTTAACGTATTTATGTACCTAGCTACGCACATAAATATGTAAAGATAATAAAAATAAATACACAACGAGTACAACAGAGTAGCAACAAAAAACTGCCAATTCAATGTCAGTAAACTTTATATCTAGCTGCGTACTTGTACGTGTGTTCGCGTAGGCAGCAGACTCGGCCAACGCAACGTACGTACGTATCCAGGGATTATGCTTGGCGCTTGGCTGCTTCTGGGATTCCCGATTCTCAGTAAATGTACAGAAATATGTGCGACACACACGTGCAACATACTGTAGGTGGGTGTAATTGCACATTGTACGAGGGTAGTCTTGAAAGTGGGCAGGCAATCTGAGAACTTCTCGACTTGACGTATAGAGGGCGCTCTGTCAGTTGTGAAAAGTGATTATTTATGCTTATAGTTTGAGGTTACCATGTTGTTGAGGCAAATACTCACAATGGAATTTAATATAGACAACGTAAGTCTGTCTGTTAACATAGTAACATGAAAGCTGTCGGTAGATGGCGTTAACAAACTGTAGCATAAATGAATTCCCCGATTTCTGGAAATATCTGCTGATTTTACCAGAAAAGCGCTACATTTAAACATTTACAGCCGATACTTTCGGACTTTTTCTTGATCTTGTCGACTTTAACCCTTAAACGCCCACCATACACGCCCGTTATGATGGGTAACGAAAATAAATTGTCGCGGTGACCCCCCCAGAAATGAAGATTGGATTGTTTAATGATGATCTGCAAAATATTTCGTCACTGGGTCAACCCATCTGTGAGCTAAACGCTCCTGAAAACACCTCTAAAAATCATGTTTTTCCCGTGTAATTTTTTATGTTGCATTTTTGAGCAATTTTTTTTTCTAAATTAATAGACCCTTGGAAGTACTTTAAATATACCATTTTATTGTTGTCTTAGAATAACTCATTGGTCGCATTATTGGACGTTTAGATGGATTTTTTGTGGTTTTACAAAGTGACAGCTAAAAACTTATATTTCTTGTAAGAATTATGTAGAAGGTATTATGGAAAATAAATAGAAGGAATCAATATCTTGCAAATGATGCCTAATGGGTGAATATGGGATGCAAAATGACGTGAAATGAATTGTGAAATAATTTAATACAGAAAATGGATTTTCAGCGACAAAAATGAGCGCTGAGGCGTCAATTTACTTCCGGTTTTCATAATTTAGACATCATGCTAAATGTATTGACTGCAGCTATTTATTTTTTATAAAATATTATCACCAAATACGAACAAGTTTTCAGTTGTCACTGTGAAAAAACACAAAAAATCCTATAAACGTCCAACAATTCGAACAATAAGTTACTCTAAGACAAGAATCAAAATTTATATTTAAAGTGCTTCAAAGGGTCTTTTAATTTAGAAAGGAAATTTTGACAAAAATGCAACTTAAAAAATTATACGGGCATGCCATATTTTTAGGGGTATTTTCAAGAGACGGCTTAATCTAAGAACAAAATATTTTGCAAATCATCATTAAACAATCCAAATTGTATTTTTGTGGGCTGACTGGAAGTAGTTTTCCATTTGTATGGACCGCGACCCAGCCTAACGTCCGTTTACACTATTACAAGGTGGATTTTCCAAAAAAAAAAAACATTTTCATGTAGATTTTATGTTTCTGGCAATTTCGTGGCATTATCAACTTGTTTTTACTTTTCAGGCTTTTATAAAATGCCCATAGAAATACACAGTGCAACACGAAAAAATATAACCATATACGGACACCACTACGTGATAGAAGACCAAAAAGAAGACCCGTGTCTCTCAGTTTTGCCCGAAGTCATGCACTTGTTCATGGGGCCCTACAGATTTGGTGCCTCCGTGTCAGTTTTGCAAAAAGCTATCATTTTCTCAGGCTCTTATCTTTTAAAACGTTTGGAATTCGGTTGAACATTTTGAAGGACAAAAATTTTGAACATATAAAATAAAAACTTCATCTTCAAGATCAAAATCTAAAAAAAAACTTAAAAAAATCAATTTATTAACCTTTTTCTGAACTTCCTAGGAATGATTTTTAACACCGTTTAGGCAGGAAAAATATATCTTGCAGGACTGTTTCTGTTAATGGTCAGTCCGAATACAGTGCGTATGAGTGATATTATCCTTAATCAACAGCACGTATACGCTACCTACCACACTACAGCCTATACGATTTGTTCGACGACATTTGCTACAACTTTGCCTCAGAGAGTAAATCAAAATGCAAAAGCCTGAGGAAATGATCACTTTTTTGCAAAAATGACACCGAGGCTCCAAATCTTTGGGGGTCCATAACTTCGGGCAAAACTGAGAGACACGGGGCGTTTTATCACGTAGCGATGTTCGTAAATGGTTATATTTCCCTGACTTAACAAATTACATACAGTGTTATCCAAGAAAAGAATAAAACCTGACCTTCAGCTTAAGCCCACATTACACTCATTTTTTTGCGACCTTTTGTAGATAAATTTTCTTGGATCCAGATACCAACAAATATACAATTTGTAAACAAATATACAATTTGTAAACAAATACTTTGCAACAAATTAGAATAGAAAACAATGAAAAATAATTACAATTTATTTTCTTAAGTTATATTTTATTTATTTACAATTTCAACATCACAAGCAGACTAAACATTTTTGGAAGTTGACAGTCAGTTATTTTTAAATTTCCTAAAACCTTCTTAAGCAAAAGTCGTTTTTCCTTGTCTTCAGGGCTGTTTTCTTTAAGTCGGGATGACAAAAACGTTAATAAAGAGTTTATTTTTTACTCAAAATAAAAAAATCACATTGTCGTCAACTCTAATATAAAATAAATTTAAAAAAAATATTTTGTGTTGACTTTTTGGGACTTAGACTCAATAACTACTGGATAATAATTATTCAGACTAAGTTCAAAATTTTTAACATAAATTTATTTTTTGTAATTTGTTTTTATACACACATTGACAATATTAAAAATATTTTTTGCAATTTATGTGAAATTTTAACTTTTTATCTACGTTTTTGTTATTGCAGCTTATTTATCCAGTCTTAAAGAAAAGCAGCCTTATTATTAAAATACCTTTTTACTTTTTTTTGGAAACGTTCCCTATACATCGCCCCTTTTCCCAAAGTAGGACCCCCAAAGAAGTATCAACTGCAAGTGTTGTCAATGATATCGAACAGTTCCCTTATTCCATCATTCCTTTTCCCAACATTCCGCGGCGTAAGCCGGATTTTACGCAACATAATGAAATCCTTTTTCACACCTCAGTACACAAGGAAGCGGAAAAGGGAAAATGTATGTGTGTGTGTATGTGCTTGCACCCGAGCACTTACTTGCAATTACACTCACTTTTAAAATGGGGCACTGTTCCCATCACTCCCCCTTCCCCCGTTTCGGTAGAGAGATTTTAAGTAGATGTTTACTTAAAAATAAAATGAAGTTGTTCTCATTGTGTAGCTCGACCCCACGCACGATGAAATGGCATCAGTGGAAAATGCGATTTACTTTTGGGAGGAAAATAAATACGCTTCGAGTGAAAATAAATCTTTTAAATTGCACAGTGGCGTCGGAGTAGATATAGCTTCTGACGATATTGGCTGAGGGCAATTAAAAAACACTACAATTTAATAGAGACGATCAGGTATATATATATATATATCTATATATATGGGGCATTCCACGACAAATCGGACAGTTCAAAAAAAAAATATATTTTCGATTTCCTCAATTTTTTTACATTTTTTAGTACCCACTGAAAACACCACCTGGTATACTCGTTAAAAAGATATAGCTTTTTTAAAAATCACTTAAATATTAGTTCTTTTTCAGTCTTTTGCTCATAACTTCGTCAATAATGGTCCGAAATGGATAAACTTTTTTTAATACTTTTGTTTTTTGAAGTATTTTTCAAAAAAAAATATTCACAATGTTTTTGTATACAAATTTTGATTTGAAATGAGATATTGTCCTGGCTAAAGACCATTTTGCATCTATATTTAATAGAATGATTCTCACAAACGAACGAGAAGCACAACTCACTTGCCGAATTTGCGTTTAAATTTTTTTTATTACTTGGTGCGATTTTTTAAACGCAAATTCGACAAGTGAGTTGTGCTTCTCGTTCGTTTGTGAGAATCATCTCCTTATAGAGGCCGGGTTTGATGTTGAAAAGTCGCTGCTGCGAACCCACTTGAAAAGACTTTTGACATGGTCGAAATCATGATCGTGGTAGTCTGCAGCCAAGTAATAAATGTCACCATGTCATTTGTAAATAAATTTGCATTCTATTAAATATAGAAGCAAAATGGTCTTGAGCCAGGACAATATCCCAGTTCAAATCAAATTTTGTTTCCGGACCAAAAAAAAATTGATTTTTTTAAATTAAAACTTTATTTTTCGATCTTCTCGAATTTTTTATTTAATCATCTATTTAATCTGTACATTTGAAATTGGGCCTATAACAATTAATATTTTTTTTTTTAATTTTTTGAAAATTTGGAAAAACCAAAAATAAATTTAAACTTTTAATTTTTAATTTTTTGTACTCTTCGATTTTCTCGAAAAAAATTTATTTAAACATATATTTACTCTGTAAATTTTTAGGCTTGGTTGAAAGAGGGCCTATAAAAATTACTCGAATAAAATTATTCGAATTTTCTCGAAAAAAAATTATTTAAACATCTATTTACTCTGTAAATTTTTAGGCTTTTTCGTGTTTCCAAATTTTCAAAAATTAAAAAAACATAGTAATTCTTATAGCCCCCCTTTAAACCAAATAGTCCTCAAATCATTTTCTCGCTTTTTGGGAATATCGGTCGATTTTACGAGGAAAACGCTACATTTAAAGACGGACTTTTTCTTGATTTTGTCGACTTTAAATTATGCTTCTAACCACTGTGCCATCCAGATCTCTTGTTTACAACTATTTAGCGAAAAGAAAAATCTGTTGCCTTACACTCTGCAACTCCAGGGCTTCTTGTTATCATTGCACGTTTTCTTTAGTTTATTTTATTTTCTTGCTTTAACTCTGACGCACTGATGAGTGACTGGTGGTGGTGGGCGGGCGGCTTGCATTTTAAAAGGTTTTCATTTCCGATTAAACGAATGAACTTCAATTACAAATGAAAAATATTGAAAGAAAAAACGAAACGAACGCATACGATTTTAAAAAGGGCATGTTTAAATTGCAATTCTAACATTTTAATCTTTTGGTTACAGTGGTGGCATGCGAAAAAAACCGACCAAATAAATGATAAACTCAAAGAAAAAAGTTTAATAAATTAAATTAGCAACTAGTCGAAAACCTATTGTGAAGAGAATTGTGGTCGATATTAATGAAAAGATTGGGATGAACACCAATAAAAAATTACATATTTTAACGTTTCCTTGGGAAATTGGTTTTTTTGTTTGGAATTTTAGAATGTAAATCGTTATTTCTGGCACCTAGTTATAACTCACTTTTACTCATATAACTAAAATATTATTTAAAAGAATAAACTGTTTTCTTTAAATGCTAATAATGTTTAAAAAATTAAATCCCTCTCTCTCTATCTCTTTTGCAGTTATTATGGGCCTCCAAAATATGTGGAAATGTTAAATAAAAAGAAAACACCAAAAATGAAAAAAACAATGTGAGTACATATTTAACTTCGATTTTAAATGTTGTAAAATGCGCTTTGCTGTAGCCAAGGCAGTTCAACTGTCGCTGTAAAGCCCATATGATAGCGACTTTTCTCCGGCATTTTGCTTTTCGTAAATATCAATACAGATCTATTTCTATAGAAAATGTGAAAGAAAGTGTGTATATTAAAAACATATTGGAAAGTAGTGAACTTTAAGTCAGAAACCAGAGACTTTAATTTTAGCAATTTAGCGCTTTTTAACTTAAATCGCCCGATATTCAGAAAAAGCGTCACTTTACTTACTTTTTTTCGCATTAACTAAAGCAAATAATTCCGATGTATTTTCTGTGTGATTCTGCTCTGATTAATTGTGAAAAAAGTATTTGTTTACAAATTATATAACTGCTCGACTCTAACATGATCTAGATGAAAAACAAAAACGCTAGATCTACAAGGAAAATGGCTAAATTGGCAACACTGACTATAACTCGAATTTAAGCAAGTTAGCATAAAAAGAGCGAGATTCTTCTCTTGCCGTTTTATGCTCTTTGATTTTCTCTCTTGTGCTCAGCACTATTGTGCTGAAGTCATGGCGTATGAGTTATTTTAATGGAATACCCTCTATTCATAACTCATACGCCGCACAGGTCCACTATATGAATAGATTGTATGGTCCTTATGTATAGGGTGGGCCATGTACCATAATAAACTAGAATCGGCTATAAAAAATGTACTGATTTTCAAATTATTGGTATGGATTGGAAATGTCGAACTTTGTCATTTAATAATGGAACACAATATCATTCATACCACGACTGGCTCGGCAGTACCTCATCCGATCAATTCAATTTTTCTGTACATCTTCGATTGTTCCGTCTCGAATCTCTTCAATGGCAATTTCGATTACAAGTTTCAACGCTTCCATTGTCTCAGTATGGTTTGCGTAGCAATTATCCTTAATGAATGCTATTCTATCTTTCATAGTCGAAGTAAACGGTAGTTCAAATTTAAAAGTTTAAATAGCCCACCCTGTATATTAGGCTGGGTCGCGGTCCATAAAAATGGAAAACCAATTTCCACTCACCCCAGGAATATAAAGTTTGGATTGTTTAATGAAGATCTGCAAAATATTTCGTTTCTAGATCAAGCCGTCTGTGAGCTAAACGCTCCTGAAAACACCCCTAGCATTATTGTCAAAAATTTTTTTAGACCCTTGAAAGCACTTAAATAAAAATGTTGATTCTTGTCTTATATTAACTTATTGATCGAATTATTGGACGTTTATAATATTGCTGTGTGTTTATTCATAGTGAAAAATGAAAACTTTGTCGAATTTGTTGAAATTATTTTATAAAAAATAAATAGCTGCAATCAATACCTTTCGAATGATGACTAAAAGATGAACATCGGATGGAAATTGATGCCGCAGCGCTTATTTTTGTAAAAAGAGTTTAAAAAATTTGGCTCTGAAACCCATCGCCAGCATTAAATTATTTCACAAAAATGGAGTCAGTGACGTCATTTTTTGTCCGATATTCATCATCTAGGCATCATTCGAAAGCTTTTTATCCCTTCTTTTTATTTTTTATAATACCTTTTGCAGAGTGTTTCCAAGAAATATGAGTTTTTAGCTGCCACTTCGAAAACCACGAAAATACGACAAATGAGTTATTATAAGACAATAGTAAACATTTTTATTTAAAAAAAATTGGGCAAAAATGCAACATAAAAATTTACACGGGAATATCACGATATTTAGTGGTGTTTTAGGATGCCTCACAGATAATTTTGCCCAGGGACGAAATATATTGCAGATCATCATTGAACCGACCAATCTTCATTTCTGAGTGGTGACCGCAGCAATTTATTCTCGCGTGACCTAATCCTAATATATATATATGGAATGATTTATTCATATGTATGGAATATAATATATATGGAATATATAATATTGATATTTTTATTTATTTATAAATTATATTTATTTATATTATAATTTTAATATATATTTCGTTTTAATTTACATACGTAATGAATAGACAAATAATTTCCCATAAATAAGTAATCATTTAAAATGTCATAATTTAATAATATATTTTTACTGATTTCACATCCAAGAGCCGCAATTTTTAGAATTTGGCCTTGTTTAGCACCCTTTCGAAAGATTTTTGCGCGTTTTGGTTCCTTGGAGTTGGCAACACTACTGTGCTGAAGTCATGGCGTATGAGTAATTTTACTGAAACAAACTCATACGCCACATAGGTCATAATGTTTGAAGAGAGGAAACTACTTACACTATCTGAATAGATTCTTGGGCCCTTACGTGTCATCTTTTACCTTTAATTAGATGTTTTCAATCAAAAACCTCCTGAAGATCATCTATTTTCCCCCTTCAGTTGAATGTTTTAATTATACACGCCTATTGGGGATAATATTTCATCGGAATGAATTTTTTCAGCAGTAAAATTCCTGGGAAATACATGATTTTCAATGGGATCTCATGGAATTTTAAATATTTCCCCTCCAGATTACAATCGTGAATTTGGATTATTTTTTTGTAAAATTCCCTGGGAAAATCCAGTAAATTTTCTATGGAATTTCTTGAGATTTTAGATATTTCCCCTTCAGATTAAATCGTGAATTTGGTATTTTTTGGAAGTTTAAAAAGGGCATGTTTAAAATGCAATTCTAACATTTTAAATTTTTTAATCCAGTAAATTTTCTCATGGGATTTTAAATATTTCCCCTCCAGATTACAATCGTGAATTTGGTATTTTTTTCGAAGATTATCTTTTCGCTTCCTACTACGGTTTGACTGCTTCTGTCCTAAATTATTGTAATAATAATTTGAAAAATAAAAACTCGGAATATATCTATTTTATCAAATTACACATCCAGGAGAAAATTCGCCGGAAAAGATCGAGGTGGCTGTATTCTTCTCTCGTACAGTAGAGTTTGCAATTCAGACCCTCTTGCAGTTATCGTATTCGTTCTCCATTTTACAACAAACGTTTTTCTTCGGGTCTTCACTACATAGTGCATACATAGTCCATACACTAAAATAGTATTCGTTGGCCATTGTTGTTGGTTGAGCTTGATGCAAATGAAAAGGAAAAAAGAATCCATTAAAATACTTGAAATTATCATTATCATGCATACAAATGGCAGCAGCACCGCTGCCACCATCACCACCTCCACCACCAGCTGGTGGCAGTGGCAAGAGCAATTGGTAACAGAATGCAAACATTTCATGCAACCATCTCCATCAAAGCCGACTCACCGACTACCCTATATAAGCCATTGAATTATGGCGCATTTTACTGAATATTCATGGGACCGCCACCAACTGTCACTGCCCAAATGGCCGGGTGTTGGGTGTCGGCGGGTGTGTGTTTGCGGCTGCAAATAAAACAACAATAAAACAAAATGCTTGCAAAAGCCACTTATCCTTGAAAAACTACCGCTTGAAAAAAAAGACTGGAAAAATGAATGCAAACGGAAGAAAAAGCTGCAGCAAAAATGAGCAAAACAAAAGGTTTTTCTTTTTCTGCTCTTTATGCGCTCTCTAGGTTTTCAATTGAAATGCAACATTCTTTTTCTAGATTTAAGTGCGATTTTACTTTTGAACAGAGGAAAAGAGCGCCATGAAGGGCACCACCAAACCGAACCGTGAACCATCTCCCACACACATGTGGAAGGTGCGATAGCTTCTGAGTTAGTATTTAAAAGAGATTTAAACAAATTTACATATGAAATGGAGAAGGTGGGTGGTAACTAATTTTCCGTTCGGGATGTGTGGGGGAAATTTATGAAAAAAAAGGAAAAAATAGCTCAAACTTAAATTGTACCAAAAGTTAGATGTAGCAAACTAAAGAAATATTTCTATTTCAAGTCACAGCCTCGTTGATAAGTTATTTTGTTCGTGAGATTTTAGGTTGAATGGAAAAGGTATAATAACACTCGGCCGCAGTGACTGAGATATGTTATTAGGCTTGACTATTCAGGACCAACAAATTATTAGATCGCCTATATATCACCTCCTGATATCTTGGTAAGGTTGTTATGTAGTAGTTTTACCACCGTCTTTTTATTAGAGCTCGTGGCATTATTTTTTGTGTTTTTAACACTGCAACTACAAATCTACACTAAAAAATTCCCTCATTTCAGGGAAACCCGGTTTAAAAAACCGGTTCGTAAAACCGAGTTTATCGAAAATGTGACATTTTGATGCAACAATTTTATGAAGTTTTCATAGTTAATAAGCTCGAATATGTCCTCAAAAAGTGTGTCGTTTTTCAGAAAATCGTTTTGAAATGTAAAAACCGGTTCTTCAATCCGAGTTTCTCGTAAATATGACTTTTTGATTTAACAATTTGTTTTTTTTTTAATTCTGCATGCAAATCTGCACTAAAAAAATGCTCTCATTTTTCGGGAAAACCGGTTTGAAATGTAAAAAACCGGTTCGTAAAACCGAGTTTATCGAAAATGTGATATTTTGATGTAACAAATTTTTTATTAAGTTTTCATAGTTAATAAGTTCAAATATGCCCTCAAAAAGTTTCTCGTTTTCCAGAAAATCGTTTTGAAATGAAAAAGAAAAACGGTTCTTAAAACCGAGTTTTATCGAAAGTTTGATATTTTGATGCAACAATTTATTTTTATATTTTGTTTTTCGGGAAAACCGGTTTGAAATTTAAAGAAACCGGTTTTTAAAACCGAGTTTATCGAAAATTGATGCAATACTTTATTTTATTAAGTTTTCATAGTTAATAAGCTCAAATCGGTCCTCAAAAAGTCTCATTTTTCAGAAAATCGGTTTGAAATGTAAAAAAAACCGCTTCTAAAACCGAGATTATCGTAAATATGTAATTTTGATTCAACAATTTTTTTGAACGCTGAATGGAAATCAAAACTAAAAAAATTCCTCTTTTCCGCAAAACCGGTTCGAAAACCCGGTTTGAAATTAAAAAAACCGTTTTCTTAAAACCGAGTTTATGGAAAATGTGATATTTTGATGCAACAATTTATTTTATTAAGTTTTCATAGTTAATAAGCTCAAATCGGTTCTCAAAAAATGTCTCGTTTTACAGAAAATCGGGTTTCTCGCAATTGTGACATTTTTGAGTAGCAATTTAATTTATTTAGTTTTCCTATAGAAAAGTGTGCAGTGTTGTTATTCTCCCAAATCAACAATCTTGAATCAGTCTCCTTATATTTTAATATTATAGCCAACAATTGGAATTTCTACATTTTAGAATTTCAACTGTCCTACCCACCAATTGCCGCGCCATGGATCAGTGCTGCTGTCATATCTGATTTCTATCTCTTTGTTTGTGTCATTTTCATGTTTCCGTCCATATTTAAATGTTTGCTTTAAATATGTTGAATTATTTTTATTTTTTATTTTTTTGTGTTTTGCGAATATTCAATTAATTTTTCTTTAGCATCTGGTGTGTGAAACCCTTTCAAAGTCATCATCAGCAAGGCTTTGTTCATTTCACCTTTTTCCGGCACAAAAATATGCAAATAAACCCGCACACACAGCCACACCTACACACCCACTCACATTCACAGCAAACACTTCGACAAAGTGAAAATCGTGGAAAATCTGTGAAAATTATTTTTCTTTTACGACAAAGTGTGAAATGAAACGTAAACCGGATTTCATTGTATTGTCCTACTGTTCGAGTCATTTCTTGTTTTTCTCGCAGAATGCTTCCCAAATCCTTGCTCCATGGTACACAGGGGGGAACTTAGGTTGGGAAAAAAGGAAACTCACCTTTTTTATGAATTATCACCAACATCATTATGTGCACATTGAGAAGGACGGCACGGTTGGTTGAATACAGATTTTTTGCCATATGAAAAATATTGATGATTCCAATATAAAGGAATCCAGTAGCCGATGATGAATGTTTTTGGTGGTGGTACAGATCTTACAAAGCAGCAATTGAGTCTGCAGCAGAAGGGAAAGTAGAATATAAACGAAACCTTCGTATTAACAGGACATATTTTGTTAAGTTTTATTGCAAATGTGACATTCGTGATTTGTTTTATTTAGGTTACCTTGGGAGAACTCAAATCTATACCGTTGTCGGTAAAACAGGGTTGAGATCTTAAAAAAACGGTTCTTAAAACCGGTTTCTCGGAAATTTGACATTTTGTCACATTTATGAGAAACACAGTTTTAAAATACGTTTTTTTAACATCTCAACCCGGTTTTCCCGACAACGAGGCAGACTTGAGTTCACCGATGGGACCTCAATAAAACCAATCACAAAAAATCTTCCCAAAAATGACACCCGTTTTCGGAAAACCCGCGTTGCGATGTCAAAAAATGAGTCTTAAAACCGAGTTCTCGTTAATATGACATTTTGATTTAACAATTTGTTTGTAGAACGCTCAATGCAAATCTACACTAAAAAATCTCTAATTTCAGTTTTCGAAAAACCGGTTTGAAATGTAAAAACCGGTTCTTAAAACCGAGTTTGTTGAAAATGTGATATTTTGTAACAACAATTTTTTTCATAGTTAATTAGCTTAAATTTGCCCTTAAAAAGTGTCTAATTTTCCAGAAAATCGTTTTGAAATGTAAAAAAACCCGGTTCTTAAAACAGAGTTACTCGCAATTGTGACATTTTTGAGCAACAATTTAATTTATTTAGTTTTCATAGTTAATAAACTCAAATCTGCCTTCAAAAAGTATCTCGTTTTCCAGAAAATCGTTTTGAAATGTATAAACCCGGTTCTTAAAACCGAGTTTATCGAAAATGTCATGTTTTGATGTAACAATTTATTTTATTAAGTTTTGAGCTCAAATATGCCCTCAAAAATGTCTCATTTTTCAGAAAATCGGTTTGAAATGTAAAAAAACCGGTTCATAAAACTGAGTTTATCGTAAATATGTAATTTAGATTCAACATTTTTTTTGAACGCTGAATGGAAATCAAAACTAAAAAAATTCCTCTTTTTCGGCAAAACCGGTTCGAAAACCCCGGTTTGAAATTTCTTAAAATCGAGTTTATGGAAAATGTGATATTTTGATGCAACAATTTATTTTATTAAGTTTTCATAGTTAATTAGCTCAAATCGGTCCTCAAAAAATGTCTAGTTTTCCAGAAAATCGGTTTGAAATGTAAAAAATCCGGTTCTTAAAATCGAGTTTCTCGCGATTGTGACATTTTAATTCAACATTTTTTTGTTAACTTTTCATAGTTAATAAGCTCAAATATGTCCTCAGAAAATCGTTTGAAAATGTAAAAACCGGTTCTTAAATCCGAGTTATTCGTAAATATGACATGTGGATTCAACAATTCTTTTTTTTTAATGCAAAACTACACTAACAAAATTCCCTCATTTTCGGAAACCCGGTTTGAAAAAAACCGGTTCTTAAACCGAGTTGATCGAAAATGTGATATTTTGATGCAACAATTTATTTTATTAAGTTTTGAGCTCAAATCTGCTCTCAAAAAGTGTCTAGTTTTCCAGAAAATCGTTTTGAAATGTAAGAAACCCGGTTCTTGACCCGTTAACGCCCAGAAAAAAATGTTGTTCATATGTTTTGCACTAAACAAGTGTATGGGGACAGAGGGTGGTAATGGGTTAAAACCGAGTTTCTCCTAAATATGACATTTTGATTTTTTGAACTACACTAAAATATTCCCCCATTTCAGGGAAAACCGGTTCTTAAAACCGGTTTATCGAAAATGTAATATTTTGATGCAATAATTTTATTAAGTTTTCATAGTTAATAATCTCAAATCTACCGTAATTTTTTAGAAAAACGTTTTGAAATATAAAAAACCCTGTGATTATTGGCCTTTTTTAAATAACCGCCACTAGGCCCATATAATAGTCAACGTAAGGCATTCGTTGCTTGAGATAAACATTCTTTTTAATTTATATATTCTATAGATTTTAGCCCTTTTCCTATAGGAATGTGTCCAGTGTTGTTATTCTCAAAACAGAAATCCGTCGTGCAGATCATCACTCTTCATGGTCCTCTGCACACTTGTCTCATTCTCTTCCCATTAGGCTGCCACTTTTGAACGGCATTGCAATTAATCTTTGTATGCCGGCGTTTAAATTGATGATTTGCATAATTCTTTTCATTTCCTCGAGGGCAGGAAGGACGAATTAAAACGATTATAATCAATTTCACCACAAAAGCGAGAAAAGCGAAAAGAAAAACAAGTGACAATTATAACATCCTGCCCTGCCCGGCCCGGCCAAAGTTAAATCTCAATTATGAGATTTATCTGAAATGTTTAGTTTTTCTATACTTTTGGGAAGGGGGGTATGAGAGTGGGTCATTCTCTAGTTTGGACTGTTGGTTTTTTGTCTTCCTGCGAACAGACGACATCCTTAAGCGGTTTCGGCTGATAACAATGCAATTGCAGCAGCAGTAGTCCATCATCATCGTTGTCATCATCACCATCATCATCAGTTTGGCCCCTCAATGGGGCACTATGGCCGAGGAGGAGCTGTTGTATTCTTCTTCTTTTTGTGCGGATGCTGTCGACGAGATGCAGATGTACTAGATGTGCTGTTGATGCTGGTGTCGGCAATGTGGTTGTTCTTGTTGTTGCTGCATTTTCTGTGGTTGCTGTCACTTAACTCCGGCTTTGTGACGACATTCTTCTGCCATTTTGCCGTTGTTGTTGTTGTTGCTGCTGCTATTGCCGCACCAGTAGTCCGGGCAAACGCAAGTGTCAAATACACTTTTCTTTCAGTCGCTTTCAATGTTCATGGCACAAAACCTCATGACGAAAAAAGGACTTTGTGCTCAGCCCCTCTCCCGCCTGCCACACGCCTCCACCAAACACAATGGAGGCCAAAAAGGAAAAGTGAAAAAAAAACGAAGGAAAGCACCACTTCCATCAGAGTAGAATAGTTTAAGTGCTTAACTTTTGGTAGTTGTGGGAGATGCAGTTTTCGCAAAGCTGGAAAAAGAGTCCTGAGTCGCCAGGATACAGGAACAGTCAGAGGATATTATTATGATGTTGAACAGTAAATATATACAAATATAATTTGTAGCTTATTATTCATTATTGCAAGTCATTATCTGAAATATATCATATAAATTATTCAAAGATTTAAAAATGTTTATGGCCCCACAAACAGTGCTTTAATGGATGGTTTAAAAAAGGAATAATCATTTTTATAATAATAATTATTGAATTTTAAAAAGAAAATAATTATTTTAATAATAATTATTATTGAATTTTAAAAACAAAATAATTATTTTAATAAAAATTATTATTGAATTTAAAAAAGGAAATAATTATGATAATTCATGGAACGGCTATAGCAATTCTGATGAAATTCCCCACAGACATAGTTAAAGCGTTGACATGCTTAAGTTCTGCAGTAAAACCCTCCAGGTGTAATAGGGGCTGCACAGTGGTAGGCTAAAGTCGCGCTAGTCAAATATGTCTTCATTTGTACCTTAAGACCAACTACAAAATATTTCAAAAGTAAATTTATTTTAATCCTAAAAGTATGCTTTGCAAAATACACATATATTCGAATCAGTCGTGAAATGTATACGAATGGTTTGTCAGGATATTTGGAATGATTTATTAATTAACGAAAAACAATGAGCCATTTCCCCTGGCGTCTTTTGCAAATCTTGAGCTAATATATTAAGGCTTAGTTTTTTATTATGTTATAAGAGCTGACTATTATCGATTAAGAAATACAAGGAGTTTTAACAGAGATTTCGAAATCGTAAAAAATAAAAATTTGCATTTGGGCGTTGAATGTGGCACTGACAATTTTCATTTAATTGTGGACTCATATGAAATCCGTGGCAATGATTTGTATTAATGTATATATAGGATGGACCATTTAAAATTTTAAATTTGAACTACCGATTACATTGACTTTAAAAGGTTCATTCGTTTTTATTTTCGGGTTATGCAAAATGGGACTCTATACGCTCCAACAAAATAGTGAAATATTAAAAACTTACTTCCAAAATAGTGAGTCATTAACGCAAACTGTAAGAAATTTACCTGGACAATTTTCGAGAAGAGATCAGCCTTCAGTTCATCCTTCATGAAGCTCATTTTCAACTCGGTGGCTATGCCAATAAGCAAAATTGCCGCATATGGGGTTCAGAGAACCCACGCATGACTATTGAGAAACCAATGCATCCACAATGTGTCAAACAGTGTGGATTTTGGTCTGGCGGCACGAAAAATTGGGTTGATCGGATGAGGTACTGCCGAGCCAGTCGTGGTAGTCATATGAATGATATTGTGTTCCATTACACTGTGCAACATTTTTGAAGTCATTTCAAAATAACCATATACGGACACCGCTACATGATAAAAGACCAAAAAAAAAAAGACCCGTGTTTTTTTTCCCCAAAGTCATGCACTTTTTTTATGGGCCCCCAGAATTTTTGGAAAATGTTTCACTTTTGCGGCTACCTAAGCGCTACCTAAACGGTGTTAAGAATAATTCCTAGGAAGTTCATATGTTCTAGAAAGTTGTTTATTGAGATCTTAGGTACATTTTTGTAGTTGATTGTTTCCCTGAATTTTCAGCGGTTTGCTACCTATGGACCTGAACAGGGGAAAAAAGGTTAAAAAAATCGAATTTTTTTAAGTTTTTTGCGATTTTGACCTTGAAGATGAAGTTTTTTTGATTTTATATGTTCACAATTTTTGTTCTTTATGACAAGAGCTAGAACTTTGCCTCAGAGAGTAAATCAAAATTCCGAACGGTTTGCAAGATATGAGCCTGAGAATATGATCACTTTTTTCCAAAAATTACACCGAGGCCTCAAATCTCTGGGGGCCCATAAAAAAAAAGTGCATGACTTTGGGGGAAAAAAAAAACACGGGTCTTTTTTTTTTGGTCTTTTATCATGTAGCGGTGTCCGTATATGGTTATTTTTTTTCGTGTTGCACTGTGTTATTAAGTGACGAAGTTCAACCTTTCCAATAAAACCGGAAATTTGAAAAAAAAAAAAATAATCATTACTTTTTTATAACCGATTCTAATTTAAAGATTTAAATGACCCACCCTATATAAAAATAAAAAAATTATGAAGTTTTTCATTGTATGTTACATGGGAGGTAGTATTAAAACAAAATCTTTTACTATTCCTTCCATTTTCCGCTTGTATGAAATTAAAGCACTGTGCATGGTTTCAAGTTAGAATCTATTGATACTTCAATATGAGTAAAAACTTGTTAACGTTTGTCTAAAAATAACGCCAGCCGTTCAGTTTTCAAACCCACTGAATAAGAGAAGATCTCCCTGGTATAGGTCTGGACGTTAGATATGGGAACTTTTTATATTTTTCCAGTCCAGTTCATAGCATTTTTGGAGTTTGTTAATAACACGATGATTAATATTATGGATTTTTTTAAAAGAAGCTTAACAAAGACGTCAAGAAAATCAAGGGATAACACAGTAGGACCTTCTAAGTAGACTTTATAATTTACAGACAAATGAGAAAAACACTGTCCGACAGTCCATATTACACTTGAACCAAATGATTTACGTCTGAAAGTAGGGCGTTTTTCATTTTATTTATTTTCAATACTAATTCGCACCCTATGATATCGGAATAAATGCCAAATTAAAGAAGAGAATATGTGCTAAAAATACTCTAAATTGATAGATTTTATATGCATTAGTTTAGCATTAACAATCATTTCAAGTTTTCCCTCTTAAACAGTAAAATATGAATAAACTAAATAAATTAATGTGTAAACTTTAAATGGTTGTTAATGATGAACTAATGGAGGTAGACGAATTATATTTAATATATTTTTAACAGATATTTTCCTCTTTAATTTGACACTAATACCGTTGTCATAGGGTGTGAATAAGTGTTTAAAACAATTTTTGAAAAATATTATTCTTTGTAATTTTGGTAGTCCTGTGAAGTGATGAATTGTAAAACTAAAAATGGGAATTGACTCAATTTTACTTATAGTTTCATATGTATGTTTCAACCTGTGCAACAACTTTTTTAAAAAATTGTCGTACGGTAAAATTATTTACTTATTTTTATTGTATGTTATTATGAATTATAAGACAAAGTAAATTTATATTTTAATTTCGGGTCCAGGTATTGAGCCGGGTTGACTAAGACCATTGTAGCTGTGAATTTATTTAAATTGAAAATGTTTTAAAAAATTGTTTTTTTTCTTAATATTTAATTTTTTAATAAAGGTGCTTAGATTTTTTAAGTTAAAGACAAACGAATAAAATTATTTATTTATTCATTTTAAATTATTTTTAAAAATTATTATTTTTTTTAATTTTATTACAATTTGAATTATTCCCAATACATAATTTTCTGAATAGATCTTTTACGATTTGTTTAATAACTTCTTTTCGTCTCTCTCTCTCTGTCTCGTTTGCCACGCCGTTAAACTATCGACTTGACTTTGAACTCTTCCCCACCGCATTACTGCAGCACTTGTCGCCCCCTATTTGTGTTGTTGGTATCCTTTGCATTCTATTTGCTGCTCTAAGGATATAGATATTGTCAGATTATGATTTACATTCTCTTCAAGTTTGTTTGACACTTTGCGAAGATGTGCGATTTCGTTGTTTTCGCTTTTATTTTATTACGAAAATCAAAGTTTTATTGCAGCAATTGTTTAGGGGTCTTCTTAGACGGGGCAGGAAGGCAAGATTCTTGGGTGGTGTGGTTGGGCGATTGTGGTTATGACTGCACACTTCCTGGCTTTACTGAGATCTCACGGATATGCGCATATAATTCTAAACGAGGAAATTTGAATTTAATTGAAGTTTTTGTCAGTATGCGAGAGTAAATCGTATTAGGCCACGAAGACAATGGAAACAAATGGGATTTGAAGGAATTATTGGAATAATTTAAGGCATGGAATTCAGAGCAATATTTAAAAGAAAATATAAATAATATTTGTAAAAAAGAAGAAGTCTCGAAAATCAATTTAAATCGAAAAGACTATGCTGGAGAACCCTTTTATGCTTCTCATGGCCTACAACCTTTTCAGACTGTAACCTAAATCGAGCTGTCAAATCGCTTAGAAATTTGAGACTAGAAATCTAGTTAAATGGGATTTGAGGGAATTATTAGAATAATATGAATTGAGAGCTTTATTTATATTTATTAAAAGGAAATATAAATAAAAGAAGAATAGGAAGTTTGAAAAGACAGACTGTAACCTAAATCGAGCTGTCAGATCTCTTAGAAATTTGAGACTAGAAATCTAGTTAAATGGGATTTGAGGGAATTATTAGAATAATATGAATTGGGAGCTTTATTTATATTTTTTAAAAGGAAATATAAATAAAAGAAGAATAGGAAATTTGAAAAGACAGTCTCGAAAATCAATTTAAATTGAAAAGGAGAACATTTTCTGGCCTTACAGCCTTTTCAGATAGTAGGCTGTCGAGCTGTCAGATCGCATACAAATTTGAGACTAGAAATCTAGTTAAAATAATTGCTATAAATAGGATTTGAACGAATTATTTGAATAATTTATGGCAAGGAATTGAGAGTGATATTTATATTTATTAAAAGGAAATTTAAAATAATATTTGTAAATAGAAGAAGTTTGAAAAGACAGTTTCTTTAAGAATTTGTATTTACTATAAATTTAACTTTGATATTGAGGAAGCTAAGATAATACACTTAATAATAGTTTTAAGTTTTCTTTTTGATTAACAGCCCGGAAAATAATGGAAAATACTACTCTACAGAACCTTTACAGAGTTTTTTGACTGTAGTCGAAATCGAGTTGAAATTGGCATATGGTCATCTTCTAATGTCAGCTCGTTAACAAATTTGAAACTAGAAATCTAGTTAAGCTCGATTTCGCTGGAGGTAGAAGAAGGCTATTAGATCCTAGCCCATTTATATTATAATTCAAGCCTGTCTTTCTGGGCAGTTTTATTTTTTTCCCCCCAAAACCGTCGCTCTGATCTGTAATTAAACATCACATTCATTATCCTCATCCTCATTTAAGGATAATGGTATACAAATAGCTTCGTCGCTATTTATTCATCCCTGTGCAATTGGAGCGTGTATATGTGTGTTGATCCAATTGTGCATTGATTTTTCACGATTCAATGACATTTTAAAAATAGTTCTTTTATTCTGAACAATAAGAACGAACGAACGAACCAACAAACATGTATATGCTGGACAGCTATAGTTTTGTTTCACTTTATTATGTCATCATCATTACCCATCATCTGGTGAAGAAGCAGCAGCGGCAGCACCAATCGCTTTTAATAAGACCAGTGTATGGGTATAACCAAGACCAAAGGATATGGATATGCTGTTAAATAAGTACATGTGGCCTTTTCAAAAAAGAGGAATGATAGAAAATTCTAAAGATTTTATTATTCAAAACAAAATAAAATAAAACATAAATCATAAAATAATATATAAAATATAAATAAATAATAAAATAAAAATATAAAAATAATAAAATAAAAATATAAAAATAATAAAATAAAAATAAATAAATAAAAAAATTCAAAGATTTTATTATTCAAGCCAAACTAAAATAAAATATAAATTCAAAAATAATATATAAAACAAAAAATAAAAATAAATAAATGAAATAATTCTAAAGATTTTATTATTCAAAATAAATTAAAATATAAATTATAAAATAATATATGAAATACAAATAAAAATAATAAATAAAACATAATAAAATACAAAAAGAACGTTAAGATGATGTAACGGTTGCCGGGGTTGTCAACCAAATTTAGTCGGTAGATCGCCCCATAATCGCAAACACTTCGTGAGGCCCAAAATTCTGCATTTTTACATTGCCAGTGAGGGTTCTGGTACGTTTTTTTGTTATATTCTGTCTAGGTTTGTCTGGCAGTCTATTAAAACTACTACTACCACTTTTAACAGACCCTATCGATGTTGCAACCAACTCCGTTACTAGGGTACCTAAACTTGATCCTGCACTCGTCAGCTCATTCGTTGTCCTAAAATTCCTTATGACCAGACTCAGTCTGGACAATTCCTCAATGCACTGACTTACTAGAGTAGATATTATCCAGTTAGATCTTGGAGACAAAATAACTGGTTAGCCATCTACAAAGATTTCTATGCTACCACTTGTGCCTAAAGAGGAATATTCACTTCAAGTTTCCTTGATTGCGAAGACTTCCGTATGAAAGACTCAGTAGCTGTCAGGCAGTAGGAATAAAAATTCTATCACGCCCCAGAGCCACCTCCCTTTTTTGGTAAAGTGGACATAAAGCGAAACTAAACTAATATACAATATGTTGTTTCGTTATTAGTTCGTTATTCCGGTTGCTGCTAAAACCAAATCTATATATTTGAACACTAGGGTGTTCCCATATTGACACAGACAAAAATCCCAAAAGTTTTATATCAATGAATTCGATCAAAACGAAAACAAATTATGAATGATTTTTTGAATCGTCAACAATAGAGGAATATTTTTATCATCCTAAAGCTCCCTTTTTAAATTGCAGTACATTTACACATTTAGGACTGTTGTTCTTTAAGATGGGATAACAAGCTGCGATAACAAAAACATAAATAAAGAGTTAATTTTTTACTCAAAATAAAAATTACAGTCTACATATACAATACAAATACTTGTATCAAAACAAATTAAAAAATATATATTTTATGTTGTCTGTTTTTGGACCATAAATTTGACTTACAACGGATAGTTATCCAGACTAATTCCATCATTTTTAACATAATTAATTTAATTATCCTTTTTTGTCGATGGCATTTTCATTTTGCTGTCTTTACTGACTTAAAGTCAGCAAAGCTTTCTGAATATGGTCGTTATTGAGCAGACAAGAAATGAAAAAATAAATTTGCATTTTATAAAATATGATATGGTCACGAGTCAGGGCAAGTTCAAATCAAATACAAAATATTTTTCAAAGTACTTCGCATATCCCCGAATTTTTCTAAGAAATCCCCACAAAAATCTCCTGTCCCCATTTCATATTTGTTGTCCAAGCTGCCTCAACTAGGGCAGCTTTCAGAAAATTTATCCAAAAAAGTAATAGTAGGAAATACTTAAATAAAAAATAATTGAACTAGCTTTAAATTAACTAATTAAAGAAAAAATCAGCAAAAATGTATTTCATATTTGCTTACGTGTAAAAAGTGCAATTTTTCACATCTATTCAGAAGGTATAAGAATATTCTATTCAGAAGGTATAAGAATATTCAAATCCGCCTTAAAGTTTATTTTTGAACAATATTTTCCTTCAATTAGTCACGTACGAAACTATAATTTTTTTTGCATACAAATCACCCACTCTCTGGAGTTCAAAAACTATTTTTATGAAAAATCTTTGCAAATTTTTCTTAAACGATTACCAAAAAAACTAGTCACTTTTCCTACTTTTCGTCCATGAAACACAGCAGTGCGCGACAGTTTTATTTTTAATGACACACAAAAGACGCATATTGATCCGTAATAAAAAAATTAGAACAAATTTTAAATGGATGTTTTCAAACCGGCATCAGCAGAGATTTTTCTAAAGATGTTTTTTTTGGCAATTTTGGTCATAATGGGATGCTAAAGTCCATATGAAATCCACTTTTTACTATATTCATTTTAGTCAGTCATCTTTTTCTCACCAAACAACGGCAAAATATTATTTTAATCATTTTTTGGGACTAACGGACGAATTCATTTTGAAAATGTTAAATTAATCATTTTCCTTTTGACTTTTTATTGACATTATCGACATTCTAATATGCAAGGCGTATTTATAAAGGTGATAGCAGCAGAGCCAAAACAAATTCGGCAACAACAAAATAAAGGGTGATTTTTTAAGAGCTTGATAACTTTTTAAAAAAAAAAAAAACGCATAAAATTTGCAAAATCTCATCGGTTCTTTATTTGAAACGTTAGATTGGTCCATGACATTTCCTTTTTGAAGATAATTTCATTTAAATGTTGACCGCGGCTGCGTCTTAGGTGGTCCATCCGCTTAGTCCAATTTTGGCATTTCCACGTTTTTGAGTAACAGAGACCCAATTGGTGCGAACGGCGACGAATCGAAAATTGGTGGTCACCATTAACACTGGCCGATACAGCTGCGATATTTTCTTCAGTTCGCACTCTACGTAAGCGTGTTGGTGGTTTAATGTCCAACAATGTAAATTTGGTGCGAAATTTAGTCACAATAGCCCGAATAGCCGCTTCAGTGGGTCGATTAAACTGACCATAAAATGGAAGCGCGCAATGAACTTTCTTAACAGAGCACGCATTTTGATAATAAAATTCAATAATTTGCAAGCGTTGTTCGTTTGTAAGACGATTCATGATGAAATGTCAAAGCATACTGAGCATCTTTCTCTTTGACACCATGTCTGAAATCCCACGTGATCTGTCAAATACTAATGCATGAAAATCCTAACCTCAAAAAAATCACTCCTTACAAGTAATTTTTTGAATGGTGAGCCATACTGTCAAAGCAAAATATATGGGATTTGACAGTTTCGGTTACTTTTGAATGAAAAAAAATTCAGTCAGCTGGGCTCCTGCTATCACCTTTATAAATACGCCTTGCTAATATGCTTTGACTATACACATTTTTTACAGATCTACAGCTGAAAGAAAAAATGTAGCGAAAAGGACAGTGTCATATGTGATTTAGTCTCAGAAAATTTATTTTTAAGATTTTTTCGTTTTTTTTGCAGTAATCTGAAGATTTTAAATCACAACATCTGCGATAAAAGAAAATAGTCACAAAATGGAATTTTGCTTTCCTTTTTTAAATTTTTTGTATTTTTGCAATAATCACTATATTTTATGTCGCATTTTCCATCGAATAACATCTTCAAGAATAGAAATAAATCACAAAAAACAGTGTCATATGAGATATAGCGTCGGAAAATTTTTGCTTAAGATTTTTTTGTATTTTTGCAGTAATCAGAGGATATTAAGTGATCAAAAAGTCACAAAAAGATTTAGCTCCGCAAATTTTCTGTTTAAAATTTTTGCATTAAACGGAATTTTTCAATTTCTATTTTCTATCTTTGAGAAAAGAAAAAAAAATCGCAAAAAGCCAGTGTCATATGGGATTTAGCCTAGGAAAAAATCTTCTAAATTATTTTTGGCAGTGACCAGCGGATTTTAAATAACATTTTGTGTCGAATAACATTTGCGAGAGAAAAAAAAGTCACAAAAAGCCAAAGTCATATAGAAAAAATATTTTTATTTTGTTTTTCGTATTTTTGCAATAATCAGCGAATTTTAAGTCACATTTTCCATCGAATAACATCTGCGAGATGAGAAAGAAGTCACAAAAAAGCCGGTGTCATATGGGCTTTTGCTTTGGAAATTCCATTTTTAAGATTTTTTCGTATTTTTACAATAATCACCGAATTTTAAGTGACATTTTCGAAAAAAAAACATCTGCGAGAAAATAAAAAAGCCAGATATAGCTTTGGAAAAATTATTTTTAAGATGTTTTCATATTTTTGCAGTAATCTGAAAATTTCTATTGAACAGTCACAAAAAAGTCAGTATATGAGATTAAGCTTCGAAAAAAATCTTTTTAAAATTTTGCAGTAATCGGGTGATTTTAGATGAAATTTTATATCTGCGAGAATATTATTATATCTGGCGTTTAGCTTTGCAAAATTCTTTTTAAGATCTTTTCCTATTTTTCTAATCGACATATTCTGAATAACATTTTCATAATCAACAGCAGCGAGAAAAGAAAAAAGTCAGTGTCATATGAGTTTTAGCATCGGTTGTTTCTGTTTAAGACTTTTTCGTATTTTTGCAATAATCTGAAGATTTTAAATAAAATTTTCTTTCGAATAAAATCTGCAAGAAAAGAAAAATGTCGAAATAAGCCAGTGTCATATGGGATTTAGCCTAGGAAATGTTTTTTTTTAAGATTTTTTCGTTTTTTTTTTTGCTGTAATGTGAATATTTTAAATCGAGTAACATCAGCACGAAAAAAATCTATGTCATTAAGACTTAGCTTCGGAAAATTTATTTTTAAAATTTTTGCATATTTTTGAATTAATCGACGGATTTTATCTGAAATTTTTATCTGCGAGAAAAAAGTCACAACAAAAAGACAGATTCATATGGGATTTAGCTTCGGAAAATTAATTTTTTCGTATTTTTTTAGTAATCGGCGGATATGAGGTGACATTTTTTCGAATAACATCTACTACAGAAGCCAAAAAGCCAGTGTCATATGGTAGTTAGCTTTGGAAAATTACCTTTTGATTTTTTTTAATATTTACAAATTTTTTAATGATATTAGTGTCCGGTGGGTTACCCTATGACACATACATATCAACATAATAAACAAATGCATGCCATCAAACTCGCATACACTCACAGACACAAACACATTCACAAACTGACAGGACATCTATGCAATAATGACAACGACAACACAAATACCAACAACACATGTGTGTGAGTAACAAATCAAAGTTGCTGTGTTGCTTCTTCGGCAATCGCCAGTCTGTCAGTTTGTGTTCTTCTTATTTTTTTTTCACATGAACGTATCGGGCTACATGTGTTGCATGAATAAGCTTGCAGTGTGTGTATGCATGTGTGTGTGTTTATGGGTTATATCCTGTCCCTGTCCATCTTGTGTTGACCGTTTGTAAGACCATCTCTTTCATTTGCAGAAGACAGACGTTTAGTTCACGTTAAGCATTTAACCGGCTTTTTACCGACTTAATTGTTGTTTTGCTGATGTAGCTCTTGTTGTCGCTGTTGTTGCTGTTCTTCGGTGCCTCTATGCCTCCTCGGGGCTTTCTGTGCCGTCACTTTCCAGTTCAGCAAAAAAGGCAGAAGCGAAAATACTCACAAACTTCGTGCTACGCCATGTGAACTCTGGGAAAATTTGGAAATTTGCCGCACATTTCCAATTGGAAACAGCTGTGTTGTTATTGCCCGCTTGTTATTTTGGTGGGGTTCTTCGGCTGGAACGTATTGGACACGTGCCAATTCCAGTGCAAGAAGTATGAAGTCATACTTTTATGAGCATTACTTAGTTCACATCCTGCCTTTTGTGTTTTGTTGTCCTTCCACTGAGCACGCACGACACGACGCGACACGACACGAGGATGATGAGGAGAGACACCGAGAGAGAGAGAGAGATAAAGCTTAATTGCCCTGTTGGTTGGTTGGGTTGTTTGCGAAGCTCTCAACGACGAAAGCTGCTTTTCCCATGAGTGTGGAAAGTTATTCGGTTGACACTTTATTTACGAATAACTACAATTTCTCTCTTTCTCTTTCTCTCTCTCTTCACTCTTCTCCTGTGGTGATTGTTTTTTTCTGTTCGACAATCATCAAATTATAAAATGTTTTCTATACTAAGCAAAAGGAAAATCTTTTCTTTTTTCTTTCTATATAACACTAAGCGAAGGGACAGGAAAAACTTTGTAATGAATGCGAATATTGTTGTTATATTATTTAGACAGAGAACAGTGGAGTTTCCCCATTTAAAAAGAAAAAATAATTTAACTTTATCAGAACAAGTCCAACTTCTGGGCAATGAAAATAAACTCGCCAAAAATTACTCCAGCTGAGTTGTCACCATATGCTTGACCTGTTTCTAGCAGCAGGAGGAGGCAAGTTAATGGAGTTTCCTAATTATTATTATAACACAATGCAAATTTGTAACACTTCTTGAAATATGTTTAACAATCATCTAATGCAAATTATTATTAATAATTGACACTTCTCCATCACGGTGCTATATTGCACAGTTTTGTTCGTTTTTCGTTTCCGTCCGCCCGACTGGCTGGTGTACACGATAACTCTCGAAAGGAGTTAAGGAATCGACTCGAACTTTGCTCATGGTAATATTTTTGCCAAACTTTCGAAGAAGGGCCAAAATGCAACTCCCCTTCTTGTACTTCCCACACAAGTGATCCATATTCCAATGTTATATTAAACTTCCACACGGATCTTCAGAATCAGCTCTATTTTGGTATTTGATAATGTTTTTATAATCACTGTATGTGTACTAAATATGGCGCATTTTGCCACGCCCCTTCCAGTACCTGCCACACCCACACCCTAAACAACGTAAAATGTTATAAACTGTAAAGCTGTTATAACTTTTATACAGATTCTCGGTATACCGTGAAATTATATATTTGGCAATGCTTTTATAGAGGTTACATTCGTACGGAATATAGGCGATATTGCCGCACCCCTTCTGGTACCTCCCGCACAAAGTGGCATAAACTTTGGTTACAATAAAACCGATATAACATCCATGCGGGTAGTCCCAATCATTTGCAATTTGATATTTGACATTATTTTTATAATCACTTTAAACATAAAAAATATTTACGCTTTAGTCACGTTCCTTCTTGTACCTCCCACACAATTGTCTTGATCCTAGGTAAAATGAAATGCTTTATAACTCCTTTAACGGTGCCTGAAATCCTTTACGGCTTCATATTTGATCATATTTTGATAATTATTGACAAATATGGATGCTGGGTCCAATTGACGCTAAGCAAAATTTGAGTCCTTCCATATACATGTTCTCTGAGAGTGAGGATATATAGGATATATAAGTCAGTTTAGCCAACTGACGTTTTCTTAATTGTTTTTCTTTAAATTTTTCCTTTCAAAAAATATTGTTCACCACAACTTCATGAAGACTTGCGAAACTATTCATTCGATAAATAAACGTAACACTTGACAATTTAAATTTCAAATTCTTCTCGATTCGATATCTCGATATTTCGATATCTGCGGAACAACTTTTCGAAAATTTATAATTTTTCATAAAATAAAAAAAATAGAATTTAAAATGTCGACTGTTTTTGAAATGAATCACACTTTTGTGGTTAATACATCATAAGTTTTTTTCCATGTTGTTGCATAGTTTTGTAATTAAAGCAGACTATGCAAATCGCCTTTATACAGGGTGATTTTATAAGAGCTTGATAACTTTTTTTTAAAAAAAAACGCATAAAATTTGCAAAATCTCATCGGTTCTTTATTTGAAACGTTAGATTGGTCCATGACATTTACATTTTGAAGATAATTTCATTTAAATGTTGACCGGGGCTGCGTCTTAGGTGGTCCATCCGCTTAGTCCAATTTTGGCATTTCCACGTTTTTGAGTAACAGAGACCCAATTGGTGCGAACGGCGACGAATCGAAAATTGGTGGTCATCATTAACACTGGCCGATACATCTGCGATATTTTCTTCAGTTCGCACTCTACGTAAGCGTGTTGGTGGTTTAATGTCCAACAATGTAAATTTGGTGCGAAATTTAGTCACAATAGCCCGAATAGCCGCTTCAGTGGGTCGATTAAACTGACCATAAAATGGAAGCGCGCAATGAACTTTCTTAACAGAGCACGCATTTTGATAATAAAATTCAATAATTTGCAAGCGTTGTTCGTTTGTAAGACGATTCATGATGAAATGTCAAAGCATACTGAGCATCTTTCTCTTTGACACCATGTCTGAAATCCCACGTGATCTGTCAAATACTAATGCATGAAAATCCTAACCTCAAAAAAATCACTCTTTATATTTTTGAACCATCGATCAACAAGAAATCAGCTACGACTCTGTAAAATTCCATCGAGATTGAATTAATTAGAATAAATGTTAGACATGACAACATGAAAAGCCAAGGCACTTTACCTCATAGATATAATATAGGGTTGGTCATTTAACATTTTAAATTTGAACTACCGATTATTTTGACTTTGAAAGGTAGATTCGCATTAATTTTTATTTTCACTTTCAGGTTTATGTTTGGCATTTGCAAAATGGGACGCTATACGCTCGAACAAAATTGGGAATTATTAAAAATTTACTTTCAAAGTAAAGTAAGAAATTTTCGTGGACAATTTTCGAGAAGAGATCGGCCTTCAGTTCAGCTCATTTTCATCTCGTTGCCTATGTCAATAAGCAAAATTGCCGCATATGGGGTTCAGAGAACCCACATGTGACTGTTGAGAAGCCAATGCATCCACAACGAGTCACTGTTTGGTGTGGATTTTGGGCTGTACCAAAAAATTGGGTTGATCGGATGAGGTACTGCCGAGCCAGTCGTGGTAGTCATAAGAATGATATTGTGTTCCATTATTAATTGACAAAGTCCAGTCTTCCAATAAAACCAGAAATTTGAAAAAATAATCAGTAGCAAATTCTAAATTAAAGTTTTAAATGCCCCACCCTATAGAATCATAAGAGTCGGCGTACATCACTCTGACTACGCAACACAAAGGGATTTTTAAAAAAATGTTATCTTGTTTCCACTTTTCGATAATATTTTTTGTAGCAATATATGAACTTCAAAATATGAGGTTTGTAGATTTATTGTTTGCAATGTATTGACAATAGATATCGGATCCCAAACGCGACAGCTGTATCTAGAAAAAATCCAAAAATCTACAAATTAAAACAGATCTTCTCAAAGCTATTTTCTTCAACTAAAATGGACTGAAATGTTGCTTTCTATTAATAGCTGTCGTTTTAAAATATTTGCATCGGTACATATTCCTAAAATGATGCAATATTGAAACAATAAATATATAATGTTATTCTATGACTGTTTGGAATGTCTGAATAATTAACTGAAAACGATAAAACATTGTCGTCCATTTATAGCAAATGTTGAGTTGATGTATTAGGTTTTAATTTTAATGCTGGTTAACACTGATCAAAAGATTAAATTATGAATTTCAAAATTTGCTAATTTTGGGTTCTGCTGAAGACTTCAGCACAACCTTTGGTCTTGAACCAAAATAAATGACAAACACATACAACATAGCAGACCAACAATACATACAAACAACAACAATACACACGAGGTACAGTGAAGGCGGGACATACCGTACAACAACAACAACTTTTGCATTGTTGCGAGCGATGCGAGCACATGCATAACATTGAATTGGCAAAGTGAGATTTTTAGTGTGTCGACTTAGTTCGGTGGAATATTTTGTTTATCAGCGCTTCTCATTTGTCGTATGTGACCGCTGCTACTAATATGAACTCCGATTTAAGTCAAAGACATACATTCGTTGCGAATGTTCTCACTTTGCCTTTTTGCTAATTTTGGGTTCTGCTGAAGACTTCAGCACAACCTTTGGTCTTGAACCAAAATAAATGACAAAATAGACACATTTTCATAAATCTTTAAAAAATAAAATTGTTGTACGCTCACTGCCCGTCGTACAGTGGGATATTTTCATACAAGCTGCGGCAAAAATTAGAAGGAATAGAGCTAGGGCCTTGAAATTTCCCACACATCCCTTATATTGTCAAATTAGATCAAAAATAAAATTTTGTTTAAATCGGCCCACAACCACGACTACATCCAATGTAACATTAAATGAAAAATCGTCGTATATTTAATTTTCGTAGATACGTTAAAACAAATCATTACCGGTTATTTCATTTGAGTCCACAATTAAATAAAAATTGGCAGTGCCACGCTCAACGCCCGAACGCATTTTTTTATTTTTTTTTACGATTTTGAAGTCTCCTTGTACTTTTTAATCTATGGTAATCTGCTCTTAAATAACTAAAGCTTAATATATCAATTCAATATTTGCAAGACATGAGTTGAAAATGACTTATGGTTTTTTATTAATTAATAAATCATTGAAAATATTGTGTCAAATCATTCCAATAAACTTATCGATTGATTGGAGCATGTGTATTTTGCAATGCATACTTTAAGGGTTAACATAAATTTACTAAAATTTATGCGCGTCGTATTATTTTTGAAACTCTATTTAAACCCCTATATTCTGGTAAACATTAATTTTTTATTGTCGAGTTATTTTTATGAATGAATGACGTTCCTAATCAGTAAACTGAACATAATTATGCTATTTACAAAGAATTCGTTATAAAGAATTATCCAGTTCAATTGACTCTTGACAATTGACGACTCTTTACAAAAAATTGTCTAGCGTTTTTATTGGCAATATTAGAGATGTCTGCAAAATTTCAAAGGCATAGCACGAATCCTTCGAATTTATGAGAATCCAAAAAATATTATATATATTATTCATATATGTATATACGTACCAGCAGTGTCCGCTACTATTGTCCAGCTCTCCCCTTAAAAGTGCAATAATGCGTTTATATTGCGCTTCTATGCGGTGAGAGAAATTTAAGCATCAAATTTCACGACTATTTGGTACGATTTGTATCCCGCTTACTTTTTAAAAGTACAAATTTCGAAAAATCCATTTAGATTGCGCTTCTACGTTGTCAGAGGAATTTGCACACCACTATAGCTGCAATGCTTAAAATGGGTACCAATTCTATCCCCTTTTGGTCCCGCACACCCCTTAAAAGTACAAATTTCGAAAAATCCAATTTTAAGAAGCGCAGTAAAATTGGATTTTTCGAAATTTGGTTAGAGAAATTTACATATCAAATTTCACGATTCTAGCTTTAATACTTCAGTTGGTACCATTTTTATCCCTTTTTTGTATCAAATTTCACGATTCTAGCTGTAATACTTCAGTTGGTACCATTTTTATCCCTTTTTTGTATCAAATTCCACGATTCTAGCTTTAATACTTCAGTTGGTACCATTTTTATCCCTTTTTTGTATCAAATTTCACGATTCTAGCTGTAATACTTCAGTTGGTACCATTTTTATCCCTTTTTTGTATCAAATTTCACGATTCTAGCTGTAATACTTCAGTTGGTACCATTTTTATCCCTTTTTTGTATCAAATTCCACGATTCTAGCTTTAATACTTCAGTTGGTACCATTTTTATCCCTTTTTTGTATCAAATTCCACGATTCTAGCTGTAATACTTCAGTTGGTACCATTTTTATCCCTTTTTTGTATCAAATTTCACGATTCTAGCTGTAATACTTCAGTTGGTACCATTTTTATCCCTTTTTTGTATCAAATTCCACGATTCTAGCTTTAATACTTCAGTTGGTACCATTTTTATCCCTTTTTTGTATCAAATTTCACGATTCTAGCTGTAATACTTCATTTGGTACCATTTTTATCCCTTTTTTGTATCAAATTCCACGATTCTAGCTGTAATACTTCAGTTGGTACCATTTTTATCCCTTTTTTGTATCAAATTTCACGATTCTAGCTGTAATACTTCAGTTGGTACCATTTTTATCCCTTTTTTGTATCAAATTTCACAATTCTAGCTGTAATACTTCAGTTGGTACCATTTTTATCCCTTTTTGTCCCTTTTTGTCCCGCTCGCCCCTTAGAAGTACAAATTTCGTAAAATCTATTTATATTGCTAATTTACGTTGTCAAAAAAATGTAAATATCGATTTTCACGAATATAGCTGCATTATTTAAATTGGTACCATTTTTATCCCTTTATGTCTCTTTCCTCCTTTAAAAGTACAAATTTCGAAAAATCAATTTTTGTAGCAAGTGCAAGGTACACACCGAATTTCATGTTTCTAGCTACTGTCGTTTAGCCAGGACGAAGGTTCGAAGTTTATCCCTTTTTTTATCCCATTTTACCCCTTAAAGGTACGAATTTCGTAAAATCCTTTCTTAGTCCGCGTCTCCGGCATATTTGGGAACTACCCTGAAAATTTCATGACCCTTCAGCCGTTTGGTCTGGATGCTGCTCAATGATAAGTCAGTCAGTAACGCAACTCTTATATACATATATAAATATATATAAATAATATATAGATAATATATAGTGGAATATATAGAGGATTTGCCGAAAGAAGAAAGTATAATCTTTTGCCACCAAAGTAAACATAAGTTATCCTGTGGACTGTTGAATTGCTAAAATTGTTAAAGTCCCTCTCACCTTCATAACCTTCTACTCCCTCTGGAATGGGTCTCTTGTCAATGGCCACAATTGACAGTATTGCATTCAAAGACATGGTCCTATCGATCTTATCTAGGCGTTGTTTTTGAAGCCCCGAAGGCAAACTTATCATCTATCCTTCTCTATATGTACCTGACCAGGCATGCTACGAATTGTATTGTGTGTCTTGACTAAACAAACTTTTTCAAAAGCATATCTTTCTCATCAAAGCAACCGACAGAAGCGAAAATGTTTGTCCAGAGCATTTTGTTTCATATTTTCTAGTAATTAGAAAATTGCATTGTCAAAACTTTGTCTGCCTGCCTCTCTTTGGCGAAAAGATGCATTCAAGATGGATGGGTGGATCGACAAAAACAACACCACCAGCACCCATCACACTCCTCCTTGGATGGGAAACTTTTTTAAACTTTCAAATCATCAAAGTTATCCGAACTAATGATGCCAAGAAATACAAAGAGTTCCTTTGCATTTTCTAGGAACATTCTTCCAGTCCAAAAACAATAAAAAACCAGCAACAACTTTTTCGGATACTTCGGCTATAATCCGCACAATAAAAAGCAAAGAAAACAGCCTTGTTTGGGTGGTGGAAGCACCCAACGCCCTCCTCAGCTCAGCTCCTCTTGGTTGGTAGTCATTGTTTGGCGTTTGTTAAGATTTAAGTCTTTTTTTTCGCTGCTGCTGCTCGGCATTCCTTTCAAACGGAGAGCGACGGCGGCGAACATTCTCCTCGTCCTGCCTTCTGCTTCCTTTGGTTATGAGATAAAGGGTGATTTTTTAAGAGCTTGATAACTTTTAAAAAAAAAAAAACGCATAAAATTTGCAAAATCTCATCGGTTCTTTATTTGAAACGTTAGATTGGTCCATGACATTTACTTTTTGAAGATAATTTCATTTAAATGTTGACCGCGGCTGCGTCTTAGGTGGTCCATCCGCTTAGTCCAATTTTGGCATTTCCACGTTTTTGAGTAACAGAGACCCAATTGGTGCGAACGGCGACGAATCGAAAATTGGTAATCATCATTAACACTGGCCGATACAGCTGCGATATTTTCTTCAGTTCGCACTCTACGTAAGCGTGTTGGTGGTTTAATGTCCAACAATGTAAATTTGGTGCGAAATTTAGTCACAATAGCCCGAATAGCCGCTTCAGTGGGTCGATTAAACTGACCATAAAATGGAAGCGCGCAATGAACTTTCTTAACAGAGCACGCATTTTGATAATAAAATTCAATAATTTGCAAGCGTTGTTCGTTTGTAAGACGATTCATGATGAAATGTCAAAGCATACTGAGCATCTTTCTCTTTGACACCATGTCTGAAATCCCACGTGATCTGTCAAATACTAATGCATGAAAATCCTAACCTCAAAAAAATCACTCTTTATAAGCCTGTTCTTTTATTGGTTTTTTTTTTGTGAAAAAGTGCCAAAATGAAAAAGGAGAGAGAGAAAAAGAAAAAGAAAAAAAGGAAAACGAACAAAATGCCGAAACGTGTTGTGAAAGTTAACAATGCCACCAGACAATAGGACAACAATGCTACAATGGCCGCAATGAAGCCCCATGGAATGGGCTGTATGGTCGGGAATAGACAATACACGAAAATTGTTGTTTATTTCTTTTGAATGAGGCGAACTATCGACCGTAATGATGGGCCGTTTAAGTAAATACAACAACAAAAGGGGAGATTTCAAAATTAAACGAAGACTTTAAGCATGGCCAAGAGCAGCGGAAGTCCAAATAACTGGACGTAGCATATCCGCCCAGAAAAGGTTTCCGTTCAACAGAATGTGATACTTATGATGGACGACGATAAGCATTTCGGCATTTCATTTCGGATGCCAATAATCGGCATAAACGGGAGAAAATTGCTCTATGAAGGGTTTTTAATCAGCAGCTATGGCTACGGCTGAACAACACTTACAATTTCCCAATCTTATTTACACACCGTGCACAGGTGAAAGGCTTGGGAGGACCAGGGGAAAAGTAATAACAATTGACCTTGGATTTGCTGCTCTCACGCAAGAGGCAATAACTTCTTCTTGAATTTTCTTCAATTTTTGTTACTTCAATTGGAAGCTTATCTCAATTTTAGTGAGATGAGCAAGCTATAATTTTGTATTCGTTGAAAGCGAGCAACTGTTTAGAGGGGGACTTTTCAACTCTTCTAAATATGCATTTCTTTCTTTCAAAGACTTTCAAAGGAAAAAAGGTAGGTGATCAAAGTCGTATTTTTTTTTTTCAAAAAGAAGAAACCACAATTTCTAATAAAAGTCAAGTGCAATTCGACAAAAAATTACGTTTTTTTTTCAATTTTCAAAATTTTAAAAAGGTGAACATCTCTAACGAAAGAATTTAGTTTTTTCTGCGCATTTTGAACAAATACGTAAAATGATGGTAAAAAAACAGAAAATTAAAAAATTCCTTTTTTAAATCGAAAAATGCAACTTTGGATTAATTTTGAATATTAATATCGACCGATTTTCAATTTTAGTATCCGAAAACAATCATTGAATCCTTATCTAATTTCAATTTTTTACAAAACTCAAAAATGTTTACTAGAATAATGGAATGGAAAATGTTTACTATACTGAATTTTGGGTGATGGATTTTGATTCGGAACCACTGTGCGACATCTATTCGGGCCAAGTCGCCTAAGCTTTCAAGCAAAATTGAACTCAATGTCACTAAACGTCTATTAGCCATAGGGAGGTGAGGGGTGGAGCAGGTGTTCAACGCTCTCAAGCTCCTCGTTCCCTTAGCTCCCAAAATAGTCGTTTGATTCGATAATCAGCCTCTGGATACACTGAAATCAACGTAGACAATCCTTCAAGTGTACGCAATTCTGTATGTGAACAGAACAAGCGTGGACAGATCATCAATGACTTATGCCTGAGCTGAAGCTTGTATGTCGACAGGGGTGTACCTGTAGAAACATGTTCCGTTGGAACTTCCGGGTTTTGACTTGAGAAACAATCACTTGGAATATCAGTCTCCTCCTAGCGGATGATAGTAGCGAAAAGCTCTAGAATTAGTAAGGTTGTGGCGAAAGCCGGAAATCAAGTAGAAGATGTCCATTAGACCAGTAGACGTCCATTGTGATTCCATAAAAATACTTCTGTGTTCTTAACTGGAGAACCAAGAACTAGGGAATATTAGCCTCTTTCTAGCAGAAGATAGTAGCGAAAAGCTCTAGAATTGTTTAGTTGGTGGTGACAGTCATAAATCAAACATCAGACTCACGTAGACCATGTCTAATCTTGTGAATGATTGATATATTTAAGTAGATATCTAGTCGCTCTGTAGAGTTATATCGGATGTCTACTGAATTTCTTTTCTTACCGACGTCTATACTGGTCGCCCAAACCTACAAAGAAAGCCAGTGTCAACGCTCGAAATCTCCTCGGTCCCTTAGCTCCTACAATAGTCGTAGACAATTGAAATCTTTCATAAGATAATTTGGCCATATCATCTTCGCAATTCTGTATTTGTCAAGGTCTGTCCATCTGCTGTTCGCCAGCACCAATGCCTTATGCCTGAGCTGAAGCTTGCATGTCGACAGGGTTGTAGCTGTAGAAACACGTTCCGTTGGAACTTGTAGTGTTGTTCCTGAACTGGCTAGCTCTTCAGCTTTACAATTCTCTGGGATGTCCCTATGTTCTGACACCCAAATGAGGTGAATATGGAACTGCTTGCCTATCTCCTGAAGAGAAGTTCTAGACTAAGACTTCAGGTTTATCATCTCAGCTACTCAGAGTCTATTAAAACAGCTGATACCTGAGCTGAAGCTTGTATGAAGATTTTGGTGGCAGTCCGAAATCAAGTATCTGACTCACTTAGACCAATTCCAATCTTGTAAAAGATTGAGATATTTGAATAGATATCTAGTCGATCTTTAGAGCTGACTCTGACTCACTTAGACCAATTCCAATCGTGTGAAAGATTGAGATATTTGAATAGATATCTAGTCGATCTTTAGAGCTCTATCGGATGTTCTCATTCATGCCATCAAGTATTTTTTCCGATGCTCATTGGCAGCCGCAGTAATCGTTGAATTGCAGCTTCATTCGTCGCACATGGTGTCCACTTGGCCAAAGGCCTCCCAATTCTATCCATTTCTAACCTTGTATACATTTTAGGGTGTTAAATCAGCCTGAAAGATTGACACATTTAAGGAGCTCTAACAGATGTTCTCACAAATGTCGTCAAGTAATTCTTTCCCGATGCCCCTGGCTCGACTTTATCTTCTTCCTCTTTGGTATATCAGTTTCGGCAGTGATCGTTGAATTGTAGCTTCATTCGTCACGCATGGTTTCCAATTGAACAAATGCCCCCAACACTGTGATCACTATTGTTAATTTCCACTTAGAATTGCATCAAGACTCCACTTTTATCAAACCCTATCGTTGTATTAACCAACTCCGTATCGAGGGTACTAAAAGTGGATGATAACCTCGACAACTTGTCTGATCGTGCGAAAAATTCGAAAAGTAGTCAACTTTGGGCTAATTTCTAAAATATATCCGATAGCCCGATTTTCAGCGTTAATATCCCAAAATAAGCCTTGGGACCTTGTCTAATTTCAATTTTATACAGAACTCAAAAATGTTTACTACAACAAAAATTATTGAATTTTGGCCGATGGATTTTGCGTCGCACAAACTACTCTCTGACTTACTAGAGTTGTAAAGTCAGTTATGATATTCCATCAATTCAATCTATCCACTTCTAATCTTGTGTCCATTTTAGGACACCCATTTGGATTAAATCGAAGAATTGCCGCCTTTGCCTTAATGGGAACTCACAGTGTGCTGTGTTACACAGAAAAATATACTCTGAATCCTTCGCTCTGTTCCCCATAAAGTATTGACCATCTACCACGTTTTTAAAATGATAAAATGCCACCTTGAACATGAACCAATAACATAGGGAACCGCAGCCTCCCCCTAGTGGATGATAGTGGCGAAAGCGCTAGAGAAAAATTCTTATTTTTATTTTATATTTCGTTAACTTGAGAAGCAAGAACTTGGGAATATCAAGATCTTGGCGAACGAGGCTATTTAGGCCCTCCAGTCCTTTTGTTATTATATTATATATCTGTAAGCCTGTCATCTCTGTCTACATCTATCCAACTTTTCACAATTTTGAATTATTATTTAAATACTTTTCGTGGATTCATTAAATTCTCTTTATTTCAAAACTTTTGATATTTAGTTGGAAATCCTTTCCAAACAATAACATGCATTTGTCTTTAAAATATTTCTGACATTTCCGTTTAATCCTTGACTTGTTTGTTAGCCATCCCGCACTGTCATTTTCCCTGTCACTGCGTTTAATAATTTTCGACTCTAGAGTAACGAAAACTAAAGCAACCATGTAATCATTATACTTTTTACCTCTGCTTGGTTTTTTCTTAATTGCAAATTTAATGGAATTTCCTTAAACGAAAGTGAATACAAATCCAAAGCAATGGCGTAGTGGTAGGTGGGCTGACAGCAGAGCACTGAAAATGTGTCCTTTGACTTTGCCAAGCAAAAGTTTCCATAGTTCAATAGGTGCTTATGTTGGCCATCCCCTCCTTGGAAATGTGCTCTGTGATAGCTCTGCATCGCGGTGATTTCTCCTTATCCTCCTCCACCTCATCCTGCGAAGGAACTTCATGCTTAATTTCTGTTCTTCTACAAAACTCATTTGCTAATCACTTTTCAACAACACGGTAAGAAATTTTATTCCAAAAAGGAAAGCTTTTCAAAAAAATACAAGAAAAGAAGAGAAAAACTAAAGTGAACAGTTCGTAGTTCGTGATGGAAGTGCTGTTACGACGAGTATGGCATGTAATCCTAGGCGATGGCAGAGTATAGTTCATGTACGTTCAGTAACCTTTTTCCTTTTCCATTCCGTCAAATTCTGCACACCATTGGGGCGCTTTGTGCCCCCTGGTGGTAGTGTTGGTACTGGTGCTGTTGCTGTTGCTGTTGCCGTTGCCGATGATGATGACGATGGCGATGATGGTAATGTTGCATGCCATGCATTGGTGTTTGTTGAAATAAAAAGTAGCTTACTTTAAAACGTCTATACTAGACTTAACGACATTCTGCCGCCGCCGCACAGTGTCCAGCAATTGGAGAAATTTTGTCTGTAATAAGGGTGTCCAGGAAACAGGATTGCAAACCTTAAGAATACAAACCATCGAAGTTTTCAAACTCTCATCTGATTGATCAAGGTTTAATGTTTTGAAAATAGAAAAAAGTGCTCGTACGGCGTCTAGTTTAGAAGATATGAAGGCATAAAGTTTTGAAAATAGATTTTAATTTTTTGAAATAAAATTTTATTTTTTTCCGAAAAGAGTGATCACAGATTATTGTCCTTTTACTCGTACGGCGTCTAGTTTAGAAGATATGAAGGTTTAAAGTTTTGAAAATAGATTTTAATTTTTTGAAATAAAATTTTAATTTTTTGGCCCGAAAAAAGTGATCACAGATTATTGTCCTTTTACTCGGACGGCGTCTAGTTTAGGAGTTATAAAGGTTTAAAGTTTTGAAAATAGATTTTAATTTTTTTGAAATAAAAATTTAATTTTTTGGTCCGAAAGAAAGTGATCACAGATTATTGTCCTTTTGCTCGTACTGCGTCTAGTTTAGAAAATATAAAGGTTTAAAGTTTTGAAAATAATCCCTTTCACTTCTTTGACCTTTTATCCCTTTGATCACATGGCGTTTAATCCATTTGGCCTATATTTAATCCCTTTGACCGCTATGACCTTTCAGCCCTTTGACCTATATGACCTTTAATCGCTTTGACCTCTATGACATTTAATCCTTAGACATTTAATCCATTTTGATCGTTAATCCCTTTGACCTCTATGACCTTTAATCCCTTTCGCCTCTTTGACCTTTAATCCCTTTGACCTCTATGACCTTTAATCCCTTCGACAGTGAAGCCTTTGACCTTTAATCCCTTTGACCTATATGACATTTAATCCCTTTAATCCTTTGACCTTTAATCCATTTGACCTCTGTGACCTTTAATCCCTTTGACCTCTATGACCTTTAATCACTTTGGCCTTTAATCCCTTTGGCTTTAATCCCTTTGACCTCTATGACCTTTAATCCATTTGACATATGTGACCTTTAATCCCTTTGACCTATGTGACTTTTAATCCCCTCGACCTTTAATCCCCTCGACCTTTAATCCCCTCGACCTTTAATTCATTTGACCTCTGTGACCTTTAATCCCTTTGACCTCTGTGACCTTTAATCCATTTGACCTATATGACCTTTAATCCCTTTGACCTCTGTGACCTTTAATCCCTTTGACGTATATGACCTTTAATCCCTTTGACCTCTGTGACCTTTAATCCCTTCGACCTTTAATCCATTTGACCTCTTTGACCTTTAATCCGTTTGACCTATGTGACCTTTAATCCCTTTGACCTCTATGACCTTTAATCCCTTTGACCTCTATGACCTTTAATCCATTTGACCTATATGACCTTTAACCCCTTTAACCTCTGTGACCTTTAATCCATTTGACCTCTGTGGCCTTAAATCCATTTGACCTATATGACCTTTAATCCGTTTGACATTTATTCCTTAACCTCCCTTTGACCTCTATGACCTTTAATCCCTTGACCATGGGTTCCAGATGATATTGCTCGGGAACCCGTGGACCAAAAGACCCCTATATTGAGGAGCTAGATGCTAAAAATGTTCCTTGTAGTATGACTTATAGTGAAATTTGACGTATAATATTTTTCCATTCACACCACCACCCTAAAATCCAGGTTTGTGGTATTTTGTGGTATTTTGGCACCACTTCTGTATATTACGAAATTAACCCTAAGAAGATATGAAGGCTTAAAGTTTTGAAAATAGATTTTAATTTGTTGGTCCGAAAAAAAAGTTATCACAGATTGTTGCCCTTTTGCACGTACTACGTCTAGTTTAGAAGATATGTCTACGTCTAGTTTGCTCGTAGCACGTCTAGTTTAGAAGATTTTAAAATAGAAGATATGAAGCTTTAAAGTTTTGAAAATAGATTTTAATTTTTTTAAAATAGATTTTAATTTTTTGGCCCGAATAAAGTGATCACAGATTATTGTCCTTTTGCTCGTAGCACATCTAGTTTAGAAGATATGAAGCTTTAAAGTTTTTAAAATAGATTTTAATTTTTTGTCCCGAAAAAAGTGATCACAGATTATTGTCCTTTTGCTCGTAGCACGTCTAGTTTAGAAGATATGAAGCTTTAAAGTTTTGAAAATAGATTTTAATTTTTTGGCCCGAAAAAAGGAAAAAAATCTAATTTTTGGGAAATTTTTCAATTTTGCGGCTACCTAAGCGCTACCTAAACGGTGTTAAGAATAATTCCTAGGAAGTTCATATGTTCTAGAAAGTTGTTTATTGAGATCTTAGGTACATTTTTGTAGTTGATTGTTTCCCTGAATTTTCAGCGGTTTGCTACCTATGGACCTGAACAGGGGAAAAAAGTTAAGTTTTTTGCGATTTTGACCTTGAAGATGAAGTTTTTTTGATTTTATATGTTCACAATTTTTGTTCTTTATGACAAGAGCTAGAACTTTGCCTCAGAGAGTAAATCAAAATTCCGAACGGTTTGCAAGATATGAGCCTGAGAATATGATCACTTTTTTCCAAAAATTACACCGAGGCTTCAAATCTCTGGGGGCCCATAAAAAAAACGTGCATGACTTTGGGGGAAAAAAACACGGGTCTTTTTGTTTTGGTCTTTTATCATGTAGCGGTGTCCGTATATGGTTATTTTTTTTTTCGTGTTGCACTGTGTTATTGTCCTTTTGCTCGTAGCACGTCTAGTTTAGAAGATATGAAGCTTTAAAGTTTTGAAAATAGATTTTAATTTTTTGGCCTGAAAAAAGTGATCACAGATTATTGTCCTTTTGCTCGTAGCACGTCTAGTTTAGAAGATATGAAGCTTTAAAGTTTTGAAAATAGATTTTAATTTTTTGAAATAAAATTTTAATTTTTTGGCCCGAAAAAAGTGATCACAGATTATTGTCCTTTTGCTCGTAGCACGTCTAGTTTAGAAGATATGAAGCTTTAAAGTTTTTAAAATAGATTTTAATTTTTTTAAATAAAATTTTATTTTTTTGGCCAGAAAAAAGTGATCACAGATTATTGTCCTTTTGCTCGTAGCACGTCTAGTTTAGAAGATATGAAGCTTTAAAGTTTTGAAAATAGATTTTAATTTTTGGCCCGAAAAAAGTGATCACAGATTATTGTCCTTTTGCTCGTAGCACGTCTAGTTTAGAAGATATGAAGCTTTAAAGTTTTGAAAATAGATTTTAATTTTTTGAAATAAAATTTTAATTTTTTGGCCCGAAAAAAGTGATCACAGATTATTGTCCTTTTGCTCGTAGCACGTCTAGTTTAGAAGATATGAAGCTTTAAAGTTTTTAAAATAGATTTTAATTTTTTGAAATAAAATTTTATTTTTTTGGCCAGAAAAAAGTGATCACAGATTATTGTCCTTTTGCTCGTAGCACGTCTAGTTTAGAAGATATGAAGCTTTAAAGTTTTGAAAATAGATTTTAATTTTTGGCCCGAAAAAAAGTGATCACAGATTATTGTCCTTTTGCTCGTAGCACGTCTAGTTTAGAAGATATGAAGCTTTAAAGTTTTGAAAATAGATTTTAATTTTTTGAAATAAAATTTTAATTTTTTGGCCCGAAAAAAGTGATCACAGATTATTGTCCTTTTGCTCGTAGCACGTCTAGTTTAGAAGATATGAAGCTTTAAAGTTTTTAAAATAGATTTTAATTTTTTTAAATAAAATTTTATTTTTTTGGCCAGAAAAAAGTGATCACAGATTATTGTCCTTTTGCTCGTAGCACGTCTAGTTTAGAAGATATGAAGCTTTAAAGTTTTGAAAATAGATTTTAATTTTTGGCCCGAAAAAAGTGATCACAGATTATTGTCCTTTTGCTCGTAGCACGTCTAGTTTAGAAGATATGAAGCTTTAAAGTTTTGAAAATAGATTTTAATTTTTTGAAATAAAATTTTAATTTTTTGGCCCGAAAAAAGTGATCACAGATTATTGTCCTTTTGCTCGTAGCACGTCTAGTTTAGAAGATATGAAGCTTTAAAGTTTTTAAAATAGATTTTAATTTTTTGAAATAAAATTTTATTTTTTTGGCCAGAAAAAAGTGATCACAGATTATTGTCCTTTTGCTCGTAGCACGTCTAGTTTAGAAGATATGAAGCTTTAAAGTTTTGAAAATAGATTTTAATTTTTGGCCCGAAAAAAAGTGATCACAGATTATTGTCCTTTTGCTCGTAGCACGTCTAGTTTAGAAGATAAGCTTCATATCTTCTAAACTTGGCCCGAAGTGATTACAGATTATTGTCCTTTTGCTCGTAACACGTCTAGTTTAGAAGATATGAAGCTTTAAAGTTTTGAAAATAGATTTTAATTTTTTGGCCCGAAAAAAGTGATCACAGATTATTGTCCTTTTGCTCGTAACACGTCTAGTTTAGAAGATATGAAGCTTTAAAGTTTTTAAAATAGATTTTAATTTTTTGAAATAAAATTTTATTTTTTTGGCCAGAAAAAAGTGATCACAGATTATTGTCCTTTTGCTCGTAGCACGTCTAGTTTAGAAGATATGAAGCTTTAAAGTTTTGAAAATAGATTTTAATTTTTGGCCCGAAAAAAAGTGATCACAGATTATTGTCCTTTTGCTCGTAGCACGTCTAGTTTAGAAGATATGAAGCTTTAAAGTTTTTAAAATAGATTTTAATTTTTTTAAATAAAATTTTATTTTTTTTGGCCAGAAAAAAGTGATCACAGATTATTGTCCTTTTGCTCGTAGCACGTCTAGTTTAGAAGATATGAAGCTTTAAAGTTTTGAAAATAGATTTTAATTTTTGGCCCGAAAAAAGTGATCACAGATTATTGTCCTTTTGCTCGTAGCACGTCTAGTTTAGAAGATATGAAGCTTTAAAGTTTTGAAAATAGATTTTAATTTTTTGAAATAAAATTTTAATTTTTTGGCCCGAAAAAAGTGATCACAGATTATTGTCCTTTTGCTCGTAGCACGTCTAGTTTAGAAGATATGAAGCTTTAAAGTTTTTAAAATAGATTTTAATTTTTTGAAATAAAATTTTATTTTTTTGGCCAGAAAAAAGTGATCACAGATTATTGTCCTTTTGCTCGTAGCACGTCTAGTTTAGAAGATATGAAGCTTTAAAGTTTTGAAAATAGATTTTAATTTTTGGCCCGAAAAAAAGTGATCACAGATTATTGTCCTTTTGCTCGTAGCACGTCTAGTTTAGAAGATAAGCTTCATATCTTCTAAACTTGGCCCGAAGTGATTACAGATTATTGTCCTTTTGCTCGTAACACGTCTAGTTTAGAAGATATGAAGCTTTAAAGTTTTGAAAATAGATTTTAATTTTTTGGCCCGAAAAAAGTGATCACAGATTATTGTCCTTTTGCTCGTAACACGTCTAGTTTAGAAGATATGAAGCTTTAAAGTTTTGAAAATAGATTTTATTTTTTTTAAATAAAATTTTAATTTTTTGACCCGAAAAAAGTGATCACAGATTATTGTCCTTTTGCTCGTAGCACGTCTAGTTTAGAAGATATGAAGCTTTAAAGTTTTTAAAATAGATTTTAATTTTTTGCCCCGAAAAAGTGATCACAGATTATTGTCCTTTTGCTCGTAGCACGTCTAATTTAGACGACATGAAGCTTTAAAGTTTTGAAAATAGATTTTAATTTTTTGGCCCGAAAAAAGTGATCTCAGATTATTGTCCTTTTGCTCGTAGCACGTCTAGTTTAGAAGATATGAAGCTTTAAAGTTTTGAAAATAGATTTTAATTTTTTGGTCCGAAAAAAGTGATCACAGATTATTGTCCTTTTGCTCGTAACACGTCTAGTTTAGAAGATATGAAGCTTTAAAGGTTTGAAAATAGATTTTAATTTTTTGGTCCGAAAAAGTGATCACAGATTATTGTCCTTTTGCTCGTACGACGTCTAGTTTAGAAGATATGAAGCTTTAAAGTTTTGAAAATAGATTTTAATTTTTTTAAATAAAATTTTAATTTTTTGGTCCGAAAAAAGTGATCACAGATTATTGTCCTTTTGCTCGTAGCACGTCTAGTTTAGAAGATATGAAGCTTTAAAGTTTTGAAAATAGATTTTAATTTTTTGGCCCGAAAAAAGTGATCTCAGATTATTGTCCTTTTGCTCGTAGCACGTCTAGTTTAGAAGATATGAAGCTTTAAAGTTTTGAAAATAGATTTTAATTTTTTGGTCCGAAAAAAGTGATCACAGATTATTGTCCTTTTGCTCGTAACACGTCTAGTTTAGAAGATATGAAGCTTTAAAGGTTTGAAAATAGATTTTAATTTTTTGGTCCGAAAAAGTGATCACAGATTATTGTCCTTTTGCTCGTACGACGTCTAGTTTAGAAGATATGAAGCTTTAAAGTTTTGAAAATAGATTTTAATTTTTTTAAATAAAATTTTAATTTTTTGGTCCGAAAAAAGTGATCACAGATTATTGTCCTTTTGCCCCGAAAAAGTGATCACAGATTATTGTCCTTTTGCTCGTAGCACGTCTAATTTAGACGATATGAAGCTTTAAAGTTTTGAAAATAGATTTTAATTTTTTGGTCCGAAAAAGTGATCACAGATTATTGTCCTTTTGCTCGTACGACGTCTAGTTTAGAAGATATGAAGCTTTAAAGGTTTGAAAATAGATTTTAATTTTTTTGAAATAAAATTTTAATTTTTTGGTCCGAAAAAAGTGATCACAGATTATTGTCTTTTTGCTCGTATCACGTCTAGTTTAGAAGATATGAAGCTTTAAAGTTTTGAAAATTGATTTTAATTTTTTGGTCCGAAAAAAGTGATCACAGATTATTGTCCTTTTGCTCGTAGCACGTCTAGTTTAGAAGATATGAAGCTTTAAAGTTTTGAAAATAGATTTTAATTTTTTGAAATAAAATTTTAATTTTTTGGCCCGAAAAAAGCTTAGGTCCGGCAGCGATCGTAACGGATGATAGCGGCGAACAACTCTAGAGAATGAATAAAAACAATCAGGCCCACACTAACATATACTGTGAACACTTGTTACGAGTGTACATATGTTAAATGTACCATGTTTCAAAGAACAAATTCCCAAAATTGATAGCCAATTATTTACGAACAGCAGCGACAGTAGCGGGTAATAGCGGCGTCGTGGGGTGTAATAACGGCTATCAACTTCAGAGTACTGCATAATGATTGGAAGAGATAAGTCGAGACTAAGAATTTACTGCAAATACTTGATCCGAACTCGCATAAGGTTTCGCTGCACTGTGCCCTTTTATAATTTAATACCTATATACCAAATATCGTACATATGCAGGCAGGCATATCTATGTATATACGGGAAGTTTGTATATACTTTGAAACTACATTTAAAACTAAAAATGCTTTAAACAAAAGACACAAATACTCGAAAATGTGTTGTTGTTTTTCTTGTCGATTCCTGGCTGGCTCGGCTTGCGAGTTTAAAGGTCCAATTGTTGTTGGTGCTGTTCTTGTTGTTGTTGCTATTATAGTCGCAATTGTTGTAGTTGGCTTATGGCTTATAGCATTTACGCTTAGTACTCGGTAGTTGCTAGGAAAGTGCCAAAGAAAAAAACCCCCAGAACGAGGAAAAACAAAAGCAAAAATCATGTTCTGTTTTTAGAGCGAATAAGGGAAATGTAAAAGTTGTTCGTGTTTTCTGGCTGTGTGAGTGTGTTTGTGCTAGAAACTTTGCTTTCCCTGCCAGGAGTGGCTGGCAAGGAAGGAATTGGTATGGCAACAACAACAACGACACCGTATGCATACACACCTCGTGTCAGCTGAGGTTTATTTTTGTAAAGCGCCTAAAGTGCGGCAACATATTACTTGATTTCTGTGTTCTGAGTGTGTTGTTCCCTTATCCCTTTGCGGTTTCATGGAGTATTTTGCCTATTTTTGTGGGTCCACATTGTACATTGTTAGCTGGCTGGCTACCTAACACGCAGTACACGTAAAAAAACAAAATCAGTTTTATAGCAATTTTAAAATTTCCATGAAAAATAGCCATCAAAGCCGCCCCTGGTGGCTGATAGTGGCGAATAGTGTCAGTCTCAAAATTGCGATTTATTATCTCAGGAAGTTAGGGTTTGTTAAGTAACATGGAGCTCCATGCAGCTCCTTAACAATTGATGGTGAAAGTTCTAGGTTCATTATATCAATTGATTAGGATTCGTTAAAAAACGCTTCTGGGGTATTGACTTAAGAAGCAAGAACTTGGGAATATCAGCCTGTCCCTAGTGGATATTTGAGTAGAAATCCCGTCAAGGTTTCCCGATGCCACTTTGTCTTGAGTTTTTTAGAGCTGGGAGGCGTAAAAGTAGAAGCTACATGACATTCTCTTCATCCTCTTCGTGACAGCAGCTTCAACAGTGATCGTTGAATTATAGTAGTGCCTTAAGGAACCATTTTGAATAATGTCTAGGCCTGTCCATTTTCCTTTTAACAGTACCAGTGCCTTCTGCCTGTTTGTCGACAGTAGCGTACCTGTATAATTAAGTAGGGAGGTTCCTAATCTGGCAAGCTCATCAGCTTTACAGTTCCCTGCGTTGTTCCAATGGCCTGGCACCTAATAATGTGAATATAGAACTTCTTGCACATCTCCTGAAGAGAAGCTTTAGACTAATACTTGAGGTTTATCTCAACCTCAGCTGCTCAGAGTTTGTTAAAAAATGCTTCCGCGGTCTTGGCGTGAGAACCATGAACTTTTTATCAGCTACTTAGAGTTCCAATACCTACGTAGAGCTGGATTTTGTTTTGGAAAATGCTAAAAGGCCACCGTGACGTTTCCTTTTTAAAGGACGGTGGCCTAAAGTTGATTTAAAAAATGCTTCCGCAGTCTTGACTTGAGGATTGGTAACTTGGGAACTGCAGCCCCCTAGTGGTTGGTAGTGGCATAACCTTGTACACTAAAATTCGAGTTTGATTATTTCAGCTACTTATGATTTGTTTCCGAGGTCTTGAGAACCAAGAGTATGGGAAAATCAGACTCGCTCCTACTGGCGGAAGAAAGTGGAGAAAAGAAAAATAACTTGGGAATACCAAGATCTTGGCGAGCAGCAGCCTCCCACGAGGCTTATTATCTCAACTAGCGGATGGTAGTGGCGAAAAGCTTTAGACTATTAATTGAGGTTTATCATCTGAGCTACTGCTTCTGAAGTTTTGACTCGACAACCAATAACTTAGCGAACAACAGCCTTCTCCTAGAGGAGGATAGTGGCGAAAAGCGCTAGAGAAAAATGCACTCGGGATTATCAAGATCTTGCTGAACAGCAGCCTCCCACGAGGCTTATTATATCAGCTACTTAGGATTCGTTACAACTTCTTTCTGAGATCTTCACTTGAGAACCTAGAGTATCGGAACTCCCTCCTCCTTGCGGAGGCTAGTGGAGAAAGCTATAGACTAAGATTTTAGTTTTGAAATGACAATTAATAACCTAGCGAACAGCGTCCCCTAGCGGAGGATAGTGGCGAAAAGCGCTAGACTACTTACGGTTTTTGAAAATATCCCTGAATTAGTATTTTTTAAATTATTTTTATAATTTTAAAATCTTCTATTCTTTTTTGCTGTGTATGAATGTTTTACAGTAAAATTAAAAAAAAATAATTTTAAGTTGTTATAATCACGGGAAGCTTTTCTTTTCAACAGTGCAGTAGTAGTCGTAGGTATGCATATCACACACTTTGCCAAAACTGCTGCTGCACATTCGGTAACAGCCAGCCTTGCCAAAGGAGTTGATAGGGCTAATCTGGCCTTTACAAAATAACTGACTATGGTTTGCTTAACTAGCTCGACACTTTGTCGACAATATCTGCGGCGGAACTGGCCAACAAAATGAGGAGAAAAATTGTTTGCTTAAAGTTTTAAATGGGATTTTTTGTGAATACAAGGTTAACCGCAGGTAAAGAATAGAGTCGGTCCCTTGCCCTGGATTTCCTAAAAGGAATTCTTTGTAGTCCTTAGTTTTTCAATTCAAGTTCCCTAGATAGATCAATCGTTGATTAATAAAACTTTTCGCTCCCGTAGGTTTCCCACTTAATTGTGATCACACCACAAAAGTTTTTTTTCTATAATTTATTATATCCCGCCACACATATTTGCATACTTGGCATAAACCACACCGAAAAAACTTTCCATAGCAAAAATTTCACACTGGCGAACGAACATGTCAGAACTCCACAAATGAGTATTTAAAGTGATAATAACCAAGCGAAACCACAAACCCCCCGAACAGCATGAATGCCGGTGTTTGTTCACACATATGTACGTGTGGGGGAGGAGTGCACAAACAAAAGTGGGATTTGCAGCTGGATTACACAGCCCAAAAATAGGCTATGCTTTTGTGTGGCTGTGCCGCCGGCACAGACACAGTTAATTAATTTAATTGCATAAAACACCGACAAATACTGTGGGATTGGATGTTGGGGATATGGCAGCAATTCCCATCACACAAACGATGTAGAAACAAAATTGGAAACTTTTACAACAGATTTGAAACTTGTTGTGGGGGGCATACATTTGGGCGGACGGTAGGGGAATATATTAAAGTATACTTTAAAGGCAGCTGGAAATGTAAAATCATCAATGTTTGACAGGTGGGCAGGAAGGCAGAATGACAGGATGAAGAAGATTTTAGATAACACGAAAAATGAGAGCTGCTTTTAGGCGCGAGCCCAATAAGGCTAATGAGGAAAATACCAACGAAAACTTCAAGTGTAAACAAAGTTTTGGAAATTCAAAGAATCCCTAAGCATTGACTCGTAAAATAGGGAATTTATTTAAAAAAGACTCAATAAATATATGTTTGAAAAAGTCCCTGAGATTTTTTAAATTTCTATTTCAACATAAACCAAAGCATACTCTTAGGCATTCAATATCAATTTTGCATAATCCCTTGTGTGGTCGGGCGAACGATTGAGGTGATAAATATTTTAGATATTCATTTGCACACAGACACATATGCAGAGTTTTATGATGACTTAAGCTCAACTGAATTGAAATTCAATTATTCAAATGTCATTTAACTGAGCTCAGACCGAAAGGATCAACTACTTAAGTCAGCAAGCCAACAAGCAGAAATTATAGCAAAAACATAAAAAGAGATAAAAACTTTTTCAATCCAATCCAATCCCAAAACCCAATGTCAACACATCAAAATGACTTTTCGACTCTCAACTTTTTCCAAACAATTGCAGCCCAGCTACCGAGGACACACCAGGAGAGCAGTGATAATAGGAAATTAACACAAACACACAGTGAAGAGAGAATGGAGGGAGGGAGAGAAAACTTTTTTAATTTGTGCTGACTAAAATGCAAATAAATCGCATGGAAAACAAACATACTCATACCGAAAGCGAAGGAAAATTGAAATAAATCTGAATTTGAGTGATAAAAATAAAACACACTATCATCTGCTCGCTGCATGTACGTTCGACAGGGGCCAAGAGGGCGGCACAGACGGACGAATGGAGGAGTGGGAGGAGGTTCTGGAGCCTTGTCCCATTACTCGTCATATATGTATAATCGTAACAAGCATATGAAATTGTTTCAAAAACATTGTAAACAATTTGTGTGTGAGAAAATGTTGAACATGTTTATCTGTGGCCATAACTTTGGTAATAAAATGTTGCAGCGACACACACTCGCATTTACTACGCGCCAAAGAGGTGGAGGGGGATACTAAGCACACATATAACTGCACTCACTTTGAGTCACGTCCTTACACACTCGCACACACACACAAGCGCGAACACATACTCTTTATATTCGTCCATTTCAAATGAAAGAAACGTCCATCACATTCTCATAAATACTTCTATGCTACTGCACGTACACACACAAACAGACAGAAAAACACACATACGTAGATACGTAGAATTGAAACGCTACTGAACCAATAACAACGGTCATTGAGCACAGTGTTCGGAAACTAGGGGAAACTATTTTTTGCAAATATCTATTCAGAAAAATTGGACAAAAGTGCCACACCAAAATATTACAATGAAAAAACATAATTTTTAGGGGTGTTTTCGGGAGTGTTTAGTTCACAGAGGGTTGGATCTGGGAAGGAAATATTAGCAAATCATCATTGAACAATCCAAACTTTATTTCCAAGGGCTGAGTTGAAAAAAATTTCTTTAATTGTATGGGCAAGTAAATGATGATCAATAACCTCATAAAGGGTGATTTTTTAAAAGCTATAGGAAAGTTTGTAAAAAAAAACACATAAAATTCAGAAAAATGCATGAAATCTTTATTTGAATCGATAGTACGTACGGTGCATATAATTTAATGTTTGAAGATTATTTCATGCAAATGTTGACCTTGACTGCGCCTCAAATGGTCCATCCGCTTAGTCCAATTTTGGCATTTCCACGTTTTTGAGTAACAGAGGCCCAATTGCTGCGAACGACGACGAATCGAAAATTGGTGGTCATCATTAACACTGGCCGATACAGCTGCGATATTTTCTTCAGTTCGCACTCTACGTAAGCGTGTTGGTGGTTTAATGCCGAACAATGTAAATTTGTTGCGAAATTTAATCACAATAGCCCGAATAGCCGCTTCAGTGGGTCGATTAAACTGACCATAAAATGGAAGCGCGCGATGAACTTTCTTAACAGAGCACGCATTTAGATAATAAAATTCAATAATTTGCAAGCGTTGTTCGTTTGAAAGACGATTCATGGTTAAATTATAGACCAAACTGAAGATGTTTGACAGTGAAACAAAACACGAAACGTGCGTCAGCTGTTTAAACCAGTGTTGCCAAAAAGATAATAGCTAAAAAATCACCATTTTGTTTTAAAGAAGTCGTGATGCAAAAATGTAATTTGGTTTTCCTCTTCAAACTGTGGTTGTCCTTTCTCCAGTATAAAACTATAATCCCGAGGCCGACCGATGCCTTGTCATTTACAAATATTGATACACTGGGGTCTCAGTTTAGAGAATGATACGCAGGATTGAAAATCGATTTTCGCCCAACCATTTCGATCTTTCGATTTTCAAAATCGATTAATTGAACCTAGAAATTGCTTTTTCGTAGTTGAATAATTTTTATATTTTATTTTTCAAGATAATATGATAAATTCGACAAAAATATATATTTACATCTCCTAATAGAAAAAAGTTGCAATTTTTTTAAATTTACCTTATAACAAAATTCCAGATTTTCGATTCACTCTGTGTCTACAATTTCGTATTTTTTAAAATCCGGAAATGCAGTTATCTTTCCCTTATTTAGAAGTACAAATTGGCAAACTTTCATTCAAATCGAAGAAGCTCAGACAAATTTTTGTTCCGTTTCACATGGAATTAGTCCATTTCGATTAATCGACACCAAAAGTCGATTTCAGTATAATGTTGGAAACATAAAATCGACTCCAAGAAATCGATTTTTTTTTATCCCCAAAATTGATTTTCGACCAAAATCGAAATCGATTTATCGGCGCCTAATACCTTTAAGGACACTATTTTATCTGGCTTTCAGAGATGTGTATTCATTTGCGTCTATAATACAAAATAATTCAATAGTAAATTTATTAAAACCCTAAAAGTATGCATTGGAAGATACATAAGTTCCAACCAATCGATAAGTTTATAGGGATGATTTGGCAGGCTATTTGGAAAGATGTATTAAATTACAAAAAATAAAATACACTACCCTCATGTTTTGCAATTGTTAAGGCGATACATTTAGCCTTAGTTATTTATTAAATTAGAAGACCTGGCTACACATGAAGTATTGTCTATATTTTATCAAAATAGTAAAAAATAAGAAGTCATATGGGTGTTGGGCATGACACTGGGAATTTTAAGAAAATTTGAACAATTCGTTAGTTATGAAATAACTTCTAAATTAAAGCAGTCAAAATAATAGCACCATCATTATATCTTAACAAAAACATATAAAACTAAAGTTTACTTCAATTTATAATATAAATAAAATAAGACAACCACCCGATTGAAAACCTATGGACATGTACCAAGAGGAGAATGTCGAACCACAAATCTCAAAACTGTGAGGCTCTTTCAAAACCGGTAAACATATTTAAAGATCGATTACAAATTACAACTGCCAGCTTTTGTGTGAATTATAAATGAATATGTTGTGTAGTGATATTGTCAATAAAAGACACACAACAAAATATTAAATTCATTATCAACATATAGTATTTCCAACTGCTACTAAAAATTAACTTCTTACACTTCTTTTTATTTAATTGTGTCATTTGGTTGTTTTTTTTTCATAAAAATTTTGGTTTGAAATATAAAAGTAATTTTATTTTTTTTAGTATTTCATACTACATTTTCACGAAGAAATTTAATTTATAGAACTGTTTTCGAATTAATTTTATCAAACAGTTTTTTGTCGTGGTGCTATTATTTTGACCACAGCTGTATATTAAAATAAGAAATATATAAAATATATTTTTATTTTATGTTTCTTTATTATTTTTAATTATAAGTTAAATTTTGTTAAGTAAATAAAATAAATAAATTTTATGTTATATATGAGGTAGGGGTGGTTGTGGGCGGATTTAAACAAATAATTGTATATAATTTTACAATATTAGGGGTGTGTGAGAAATTTCCTAGCGCCATTCCTTATAATTTGTGTCGCATATCTCCATAATTTCTTAAAATTTCTTTAATACAATCTTCTAGTATTCAAATTCTTTAAAATTAAATTTATCCTCAACTATTGAACAGATTGGAGGTTTAGGCGATAAGTTGTAACAATGTTCTACATTGCCGAACACTGTCTCGGAATGTATCACCAAAGCTCTCGTAATTCTTTCAAGTGTTTGTTTGTGTGTGTGTGAATATGCGGTTCTGTTGGTTCTTTGTATAGAAATCCTTTTTAGTATGTCCTCAATAAAACTATTACAACTAAAACAATAACAACAAACAACAGCAACAACTACATCAATACAATACATACATATCAGCAGCTCAAAGGCAAAAGAGTGTAATTGGTATTTAGTATTTGTTCTCAGAAAATAATAGAATGTCGTGGAGCGTTACAGGAGCTATTTTTATCGGTTTTTTAGAAATTTTCCTTTAAAAAAGGACAGATTATTTTGAAATGGCTTCATTACTTTCCAAAAAAGTAAAGGTTCAGGTCTATATCTCTCAGAAAAATAATGTCGTGGAGCATAAGAAGACAAAAAGTGAGCTGAGGAAATTAAATGAGAAATTTACTTTTAAAAAGGCATCATATTTTTAGATGTTATTTCATTCTAAAAAATAGTTTTAGACACTTGAAAAATACTTTAATAATGGTAGAATAATTCCCATAAGATGCCTGCCTTACTGAAAATAATTCAAAAAATAAATTTCAAGACTTTTCTTAGAAACTAAACCGAAAGAATTTTCCTTCATATTATTTATGAAGCTATTTCATAAAGGTTTTTCATAAATTTAAGGATTTTTTTCTTAATATGAAAACAAAAACATAAAATGAAATGTTTCATGTAATTATTTCATAAACATTTCATAAATTAAAGTTGTTAAATTAGTGAAACTTAGTTTCAAAAGATCAAAGAAGAAATTTATTGTATTAAACAACAAATTATTAAAGATTAGGAAATATATCATAATTAATAAAATATTTGTGTCTTCATAAATATAATGAAGACATAATGTTTTATGAAACGTTTCATAGTTTTTAGTGTGTCGACTTGATCGGTTGAATGCTAGCAATTCTCATTTCTCCTATGTTAACTCTGGCATAAGTAGTACCCTGATTTAGTTCAAAGACATATTCATTGCAAATATTCTCGCAATAGTGGTATGTATCGATTGGTTAAGCAACAAGTCAGACCTTTTCCCTTTTTTCTATAGGAAACTTCAGTATAAATTATTAATATTTATGAAACTTTTTCATAAAAGTAGTGAAGTTTCATAATAGAATCTATGAAACTCTATGAAAAATAAAGAACTTGTATGAAGAACTGAACTTTCATAGTTTCTAAGAAATGTTTCATAAATTCTATGACACTTTTCGTTGATATGTGCTTTATGAAACATGTTTCTTATATTTCATGAAGTGCTTCCTTGGCGGCTTTTTAATGAAATTTTCACTGAGGTTATGACAAAATCCTAAATATTATGAAGATAATTCTTTCAGTGTATAATCGTGCAAAAACTCGATTTATGTTTTTTCTGATGACATGTATTTTCGGTTTTGCAATGAAAACTGTCCTGTCCTGATAATATTTTGAACTTTTCCAAAATAATGTCTTAAGAAAAAAGGTACAAAAGGACAAAAGGGACATTTAAGGGCCAATGATAGTTCAACTGTCTGTCACCTTTTTTGCCCGAAAATTGACAAACATTTGCTTTTTAGCTGACAACACGATTATATACGGATGGATTTGTGTGTGTAACTGCAACTTGGGCAAAATGAACGTTTTGGCATTTGTGGCATATCTCAAGTTGCGTGTTTTTCTCGTGCGCCTGTGAAACGGGTGTTGGTTGGATAGTGTTCCGTTCGCCCGTTCGTCGCTTCATGTTCAGTGTTTGTTGTTGGCTGCTTTGCTGGCTTGGTTGTTTGTTGGCTTGTTGCAGTTGGCAACAGAACAACCCAAAGAGCTGTTGTGGTGGGGATTTTTGCTTCACTGCAGTCTGCAGTTGTTTGTTTGTGCCCGTCCGGGTGTTTGTTGTTTGTAGAGTATGCATTTGCCATTCCAATGTTCGTGTGTTGTTGGCCACTGCTTGCTGGATGGTTGGTTGGCTGGCTGGCTGGCTGACTTGCTTGCTTTTGTATTGATTGTTGCAGTTGAGGTTGCATTAACATGGCTAACTATTCGTACTTATTCGAGACTTTCGTTGTGTTTTACAACGATTTTTCTGCTTTAAAGCCAGCAAATGTTTATTGTAAATTTGTGTAAATTATTATAGCATTTTTTTTCGTGTTGTTGTTTTTGGGGCAAGAAATGCCTTGTTTGCTTGTCCGGGGTCCGAAGGGTAAATGTGTTGTTGATCGTATTCGTATTCATGAACTGCAATGTGCGGCGTTGTTCTCTGTTATTTATGCAGTTGTTAACAGTTTGCCAGTGGGTTTTTAGGCAAAAGTTCACTATTGGGGAATTTTTATTTTTATTTTTCGTAGGTACTTCAAACTTATTGCAAATTTATTTTCAGTTTAAACAAAGTTGTGCCAGTAATTGTATTTGTTTTGAAAAACAATTGCAGAAACTTCCCTTTTGGGATATTTTAAATTTTATAACGTTGATTTAGCATTTTTATCAATTTAAAAAAAAATCCCTTTTGGGAAATGAAAATTTCCCTTTGAGGATTTTTGTGTTTTGCTGTAAAATGTGAATAAAATCCTAATTTTTCACATTTTTTATCAATTTAAAAAATTCCCTCTTGGGAAATGAAAATTTCCCCTTAAGGATTTTTTCTTTTGTGGGGAAATGTGAATGAAATTTTAAACTTGTGAATTTGATTTAGTATTTTTGTGGGGTTTTTCATCAATTTAGTAAAATTTCCCTCTTGGGAAATTTTTGATTTTTAAGAAAACTTAATTAAATTACATTTTTCTCTGCATACACGATTTTTTCTTAGTTTTTGCATTAATTAAATAAAATTTCCCTGAAGGGAAATTTTTAATCTATTATGAAAACACATTAACAAAAAACACATTTTTAATGAAAAATATGTTGGTGTCGGTCCTTTAGGTTTTGCATAAATTTAGACAAATTCGCCCTTAGGGAAATATCTGTTTCTATTAAGAACACTAAATAAAAACCTGATTTATTTACAAAAGAAGTTACTTTTGCTGCTTTTGATTTTAAATTGATTTAATTGGATTGATTGGACTTGCAATATTTCCAATTTATCTTAAACTGAAGAGAATTTAAAATATAATTAATGCATGTTCATTTGATTTTTTATTTTTTACGGAAAATTCATTTTGTGAATGAAATTCTAAACTTTCCGTATTTATAATATGATTTAGTATTTTTGTGGGGGTTTTCATAAACTGAAGGATTTTTTAAATTTATTTTGAAAAGACATTAGAATTCATAATAATGGAAAATATGTTGGTTTTGATCTTTTAGTTTTTGCATAAATATAAACAAATTCCCCTTTAGGGAAATATTTATTACATATAAAAGGAATTACTTATGCTGCTTTTGATTTTAAATAGATTTATTGGAAATTCCTTTGGACTTACAATAATTCCAATTCAACTGAAACTAAGGAAAATTTAATTTCGTCGACATTTGCAACAAAACAAAGCAAATTTTTTACTTGAACTAAATATTTTTTATTTTTTTACGACAAATTCATTTTCGGCTACTAATTTGTCTTTGATATTCGTGAAAATTTCCCTTATCGGAAATGTTTCTTTTGTTGTGAAATAATATATTTTGATATGCACTGAAGTTGATTACAACATTTTGTTACTTCTAAATTAATTTAGAAGAATTTCCCTTAAGGGAAATTTTGATTTTTATTAGGAAAACTAAATAAAACTCTTACTTTTTTATGTAAAAAGGTGCTTTATATTTTTTGAATCGATTTGGTGAAATTACCCTTGATTTTTGAAAATTTCCCATTTGGGAAATTTTTGTTTTGTTGTGAAATTTTCAATTTGATATGCAAAGAAGTTGAATTATAAATTTCCATAACTTTTTACATCAATTTGGTAGAATTTCCCTTAGGGAAATTTTTATTTTTAAAATATTTTATTTAGAAAACTAAACAATATTCCTCCTTTTTCCCTTTTTTGAACCGAGTTAGTGAAATTTTCCTTTTGCGAAATTTGTGTTTTGTTGTGAAATTATATATTTTGATATTTGATAGTTTTAAATTAATTCAGAAGAATTTCCCTTAATGGAAATTTTTATTTTTATTAATGTGTATGTGTGTGTATGTAAAATGGCGTTATTTTTAGTGTTTTATGTTTTTTGAATCTTTTTGGTGAAATTACCCTTGATTTTTGAAATTGACCATTTGGGAAATTTTTGTTTTGTTGTGAAATTCTGAATTTGATATGCAAAGAAGTTGTATTATAATGTTTATTACTTTTGAGATCATTTCAGAAAAATTTCCCTTAGGGAAATTTTTATTTTGCAAGTTTTTTATTTAGAAAACTAAATGAAATTCCGCATTTTTTTCGTAAAAGGCGTTATTTCTGTTGCATTATGATTTTGGATCGAGTTAGTGAAATTTCCCTCGATTTTTGAATGGGAAATTTTTGTTTTGTTGTGAAATTCTGAATATGAAATGTAAATAAGATAAATTAGATTACTTTTACATCAATTTAGTGGAATTTCCCTTTAGGGAAATTTTTATTTTTACTAGAAAACCAATTGAAATTAATAACATAGTTTTTGAATCGAATTTCCTTGATTTCTGAAAATTTCCCATTTGGGAAATTTTTGTTTTTTGCTAAAATTCTAAATTTTATGTTCTCGGAAGTTGATTATTTGGGTTTGCATCAATTTAGTAAAATTTCTTTAAGTACAATTTTTGTTTTTATTGTGAATAATAAACGAAATTAAACAGTTTTTCTAGTATTTCAATAGATTTAGAGAAATACCTCCTGATTTACAGTTTTTGTTGTAACTCTGATTCTATATAATAAGTTTAAGATTTATTGTAATCACAAAGAGAGGGCACACCAAAGCAAATAAACATAATGCTCATTGGGTGCCTTATTTTAAATACATGATTTGAACTTGACTCCCGTCCCATATAAATTCAAACAAAAGTTGTCGAATGTTGTAATACTATTCCATGTAAGCTGTACCTAATATCAGTTTGTCAATTCACTTGTCATCCTTTCAAACGGAAATAGTTGATTTCGATTACAAAAAAATGCGTTTGTTTTGGTTGAGGTCCTATAAATTTCACGTCAAATACATGCGAGTGCGAGTGTGTGGCATTTCTTAAATACTTTATGTCGAAATGTTATTTTCCACTCCACTCGCACACATTATGATGGCCATAAAGAAAATGTTTTATTTCCTACGAAAGAAATAAAAAAGGAAATCGTGCTGGGTGTTTTCTTGACGCTTTTTAGTGAATCTTTCTTGTGTTGGTCCCGTAAAAAAACGGAAATAAGCGAAAAGTACCAGACAAAGCAAAGAAAGCAAAAGCCTTTTATAGAATTATTTGTAGCAAGCTATATCTCTGTCTCTGTCTCTCCATCGGTCTCCCAAGACGATAGACGGTTTGTGTAAACACAAACCGGAGGAAATAAATCCGCATTAAGATATTAAAGAAGATGCTATGTTGGAAGAAGACGAGGACGAGTAACAGGAAGTACATATCACGTTCTGCAGGATACACCCGAGCTGAGCTCTGGTTTACCTCCCTGAGGTGCACACCGGGCGAGATGCAAGAAGGCCGATACGAACGCAGCCTTAACAATGTTTTGGCCGGATTATGACACATTTCGCAAATGGCAAGAGCGTTCTTTTTTCACACTTTATTTCTTTATAACTTCTTATCATTTGGCTGTAACGAGAAACTATAAATTTCAAAGATTTCTCATTCAATTTTATAGATGTTAGATATTAAGTGTACGGACAGATACGAACGTGTACGTGTAGATACACTTGCGGCGGGCACATACATGGAAATATGCTAATAATCATATATTTTCCTCCCGATGCTGCAGTATGCGACATAGGCTATAGGGTTATTGAAATGGAACCATGGGCACTTGGGCACAATCATCCATCGTTGTTGGCGTTGTCATTGTTGTAGTCGTACGTTGTAAGATTATTGTCATCTTGGCTAGAAATGCAATAAAATATGCGACCGATTTGGCGGCGGTGTCATGGTGAAGCAACAAACGCACAGTGCATTGCAAAGGAAGGATAGATTGACACACAATCACAAACTCAGCCTACAAAATGTATTTATGCGTTGATTGCTGATCAATTAAAAAAAATCTGATGCCACATATGAGTAACTAGACTGTAGTTTGCGCAAGGAATTTGGGTACGCTATAGTCAGTATCGGCGAAGAAATCGGTTTCCTATAAAGGCGGATCAATGTTGAAATTCAATAAAATAAACTGTGTGTATGCCATTGTGTGTTGAATAAACCATTATCCAATTTTTATTTTAATTTAGTACACTCTTTGAGTGTAGTTGTTCAAAAAAAAGAGATTTTTGTTCATGAGTCTATCCCATATATCCGGCTGAATTAGAAGGTTGGGGTCTAGTTTATATTGACCTTCAGCGAATCGGCCAATTGTGGTCTATTCTCAAAGATACTCTCAAAGATAGAGACTGTCGAGTGAAAAAGTCCAATTCAAGTCACTGCCCTGAGAGATAACCATACCCTAAAATCGTTTTTGTAGGATTTTCATTTTGGCACGTAACGCCGACCTCGTTATCGTTCTTTTTGGGCCAAAAATTGGTTACACTATGACAGAATAGTGTTACTTATCCCTTGATCCCTTTGACTTCTGACCTTCGAACATCGATTATGGCTAAACTTTTGTCCTCTGACCATTGATGTTCGACCTTTGATTCAAACATCCAACATCGATAATCTGACCTTTGATCCTCTTGATCCCTTTGACCTCTGACATCCGACCCTTGACCTCAGATCTTTGACCTTTGATCCCATTGATCCATTTGACATTGGTCTTCGAACATCGAGCTTCGAAAATCGAATTTCGAACATCGAGCTTCGAAAATCGAATTTCGAACATCGAGCTTCGAAAATCGAATTTCGAACATCGAAATTCGAAATTGAAACATCGAACTTCGATCATCTGACCTTTGGCGTCTGACCTTTGATCCCATATGATCCCCTTGATCCCTTTGACCTTTTACCTCTGACTTTTGGCGTCTGACCTTTGACCTTTAATTCTTTTGATCCCTTTGACCTCTGACATCCCACCTTTGACCTTTGGCGTCTGACCTTTGACCTTTAATCCCCTTGATCCCTTTGACATTTGACCGTTGACCTTTAATCCCCTTGATCCCTGTGACCTTTGACCTTTGCTGTCTGACCTTTAATCCCCTTGATCCCTTTGACCTTTGACCCCTTAGATCTGATTGATCCCCTTGACCCCTTTTACATTGGACTTCGAACATCGACCGTTCATCTGACCGTTGGCGTCTAACCTTTGATCCCTTTGGTGTCATTGATCCCTTTGATCATTTTGATCCCATTGATCGCTTTGACATTGGACTTCGAACTTCGAACATCGACCTTCGAATATAGAACATAGAACTTCGTTCATTGAATTTCGAACATCGATGTTGGACCTTTGACCACTGACCCTTGACCCCTTTGACCACTGACCTTCGGACATCGAACTTTGACACCTTTGCCGTCTGACCTTGACGTTGATGTGGATGATACTTACGGAAACATCCATAACATATTATCCTAATCTTTTGTTACCACATTGCTTGCACCCTCACCTTCTCTTGTCCTGTACTGTACTGTTCCTCTGTACATTATTTAGCCAAGATTTTTCCCAAAGAATTTCCTTCAGGTTTCTTTCTTTTTTTTGTATTTTCATCTGCACATTTCTTGTCTACACTCTAAGCATCTTTCTGCATATTTGTCATCTATATTATGGCCATTAAAGGGTTTTCTTCCATCCATGCAACAGCAGCCAGGCAGCAACAGCGAGAAACATCGGCATCACCATCACCATCAATACTGTATTGAATTCTTCTTTGCCTTCTAATGCTGCTGCTGTCGTATGTCGTACGTTGTGGGGGTTTGAGCGACCAGAAGTGTTCGGGTTGAGTTCACTGGTGCTTTGCATTGATGAGAAATTGAAAATACGTTTTCAATAATGTTATGTGAATTATATACTTGATTGGAAAGAGTGTTTGCTGTTTGGGATGATAGATAATGGTCTTCCCAGATTTCTTTCATCGTTCAGATTGATGCATGCCCTGTTTTTCAGTCAGAGATCATCTCATTGTTAGGTTTAAACCACTGAGGACATATGTAAAATTAGATGACCGAGGTTTGAGATGACCTATGACTAAAAACTGGGCATTAGAGTGTGGCTTAAAGATTCAGGATAATATGTATGAGGGCATTTATGTGTATATCATAAAAGCAAAATTTAACAAAGGTTAGACCCACAAATATCCATACATTATTTAACATGTCTATCATCCTATACCCTTCTCATCCAAACATCCTCATTTCAATTCACACACACCCTGTTCTCAATCCGATATTTATGTATGTGAAAACCATATTAATACATAAAATATTTTCTATAACATGAAGCAGCAGCGAGAAAAAAGGCAGGATAACTAAACTGTCAGTTTGTATAACATGTACCCATCGTACGGTGTTCAGTGGATATAAATTTGTAAAAAAAGGGAATAACAGAATAAAATATGTACCGAGCATACTTTAAGGCTTCCTTGCGTCGAGTTAAAGCACAATAATAATACCCTTAAAACCCCATGCCACAGTTTGGAGAATAAAATGTACAAATGTAAGAAGATAGAAAAAGGAGACAAACACCTGAGCAGCAAATAAATAAATGAAATTTGAAATCTAGATAAAACGACGAATGGAGCGAACAATCCCAAAAGTATGCTTTAATTTTGCTTGTCGATTTAATCACCCAACAACATCTTAATTTAATTTCGAGATTGCCTCTGCTGCTGCAGCAGCTGCAGCTGTCGTTGTCGTTTCTTTTTTCTTGGCAACAGATCCTTTCTAGTTCAGCATATTACTACCAAACCCAATGGCCAATGGTCGTCACAATGCAGTGGCAATTTGCTGTGAGACGAATGACTGAGAGAGAGCGACAACAGCAACAACAACAGCCAGAACAATTTGGCTCCAGCCTAAAAGCAGGCTATAATTTAATGAACTTTTCTCAACTGTTGTGTGTTGTGGCCGGCCTTTCGCTGTCCTGCCAGGGCGTTAGTGCGAGCGAGTATTGCGGTGTCTTCAAAGGCCACTTTACACTATGCCATTGGATCGGAGGATAGTTGTTGAGAGATAACTTTGCACAAACATTATGGCTTATTTGATTAAATTTTCCAATTATGGATTTCTTATAATGCGAATAAAATCGTATTTCCCAATTTTAAAAAAATAAGAAATTGTAGATACTAGGGTGGATCGAAAAATTATTTTTTTCGCATGATAATTTTAAAAAAATTTTAGCTTTATATTTCCCGTTAACAAAATTAGAATTAGGGTGGGCCGAAAATAAAGTATTTTTTTCGTATTTTTCCAAAATAATAGATTGTGTATTCTAGTGTGATTCGAAAATAACTTTTTTCATTAGCTAATATTTATATTTAATATTAATAATATTATATATTTATATATATTAAATATTAATAATATTTAAAAATATTAAAAAGTGGGTCGAAAATAAAGTATTTTTTTTCGTAAGGTTATTTTTAAAAAATTGAAGCTCTTTTGTGACATTTAATTTTGTATATTTGTATTTTAATTTCAAATACATTTCTTTTAGTTTTACAGAAAATTATTAAATCTTAAAAAATAAAACATCAAATATGCCTACAATTTAAAAAAAAAAATATAAATAGTTAAAAGTGTCAATAAGATGAAAAATGAAAATTTTCTACATTTTCTGCACAACTTATAGAATTTTTTCGTTTTAAAAAATCGGGAAATACAGATTTATTCGTCTTATAGAAAAGTACAGAATGGGAAAAATTCATTAAAATCCGAGGGAAAAGCCAAAATGTGTGAGTGGTCGCTTCAAATGAATAATTAATTTTTAAAAATTATATACTGATTTTTAAGCTAAAATTTCAGGAAATATTAAATTATAAATATTTATATTCTTTATATTTATTTTATAGAATATATTTTTTATATTTATTTTATAGAATATACTTTTTATATTTATTTTATATAAACATTTGCAAAGAAAGTGTTGTTTAAATATTTTTTTGTTCACGCATACATCTCTTCTGTATGGCATAGTGTAAAAGAGCCTTAAGTGCTATATGTGACACCGAGTCAATTCCATGACTAAAACTGCAATCGTATGGCATAGCCATCCATCACCCCGAAATACACTGTATGAGTATAGTGAGTGGCATAAATGGCCGGCTGTTAGGAGGCCTTGTTCTAATCCATTCTCCCTGCTCCTGCTCCACCACTTTCTTAGTCATATTCGGTGAATGGGCTCTATTGACATTTTGTGTGTTGCCTGCTGCTGCTGTGGCAAAGAAAAAAGGGGGAAACAACACAGTGACAAGTGGTTTGTTTTGCAATCACTGAGAGACCACCACATAATTAGTTTCAGATTTCAAGGATACAAACCAGCAATCGTCGGAGAATGGACATAAATTGAAATTGTCACAGCGCAACGAATAAAAGAAAAAAAACTGAAGAATCCTATAAAATACATGTCAGCTATTATATAAAGTGCCTGCTCTATAGATCAGACATTTGACGAGAAATGAGGGGGGGGGGGGGAATCTTCAGGGCTGTTTCATTTAATGTAATTGATTTAAATTACTAGTACAAATCACCATAGATTTGAAGTCATTAAACCTTTTGTCTGCATAATGCCTGAAAGTATGCAAAATATATCTTACGAATTGATAAGAGGCCTAAGGGTTACACAACCTTTAGTGGATTCACAAAGCATGAGGATTTTTTTGAATTAGATATTACTTTAATAATGTTTATAACTAAAGGTTTTTTGGAAATTCTTTGTGATGTATAAACTTTGATAGTACATTATTATCTTGGGCTAGTAGGTTAGGTTGTGGTGGCTGTCCATCTCACTTTGTCTCGAAGAGGACTATTGTGAAACCACGTTTATTATGGTCTTAAGTAATTTCTTTTTCATAGAATGTATAAAATTTTTTAATATGTAAAAAAGACTCCGTAAATAAAATCTAATGTATTTATATATTCATTTAGTGAATCGTTTTTTATTAGCTCTTTAGTCCACTGTTCAGTATAAAGAGGTTTGATATATTTTATACGGACTTCTCTAGAAAAGTTCAGACTATTACACCGAGCAATAGTACTTTTGGACTTCAGCAAGACCATATACACATGTAGAGAATCTCTGTGATATTTACAGGATTTTTAATTTCCACAGGGTATAAAAGCTTCAATAATTTATTTTCGTACTTTTTCGAGTCGTACAAATATGATATATATCAAATAAAAGTGAAGAATATCTGTTAGAAATACTTTAAATTTCATGCTTCTATCTATAGTAGTTTAGCATTAACAACCATTTCAATTTTCCCCTTAATTAATTTAGTTTATTCATATTTTAAGGGGAACAATTTGAAATTGTTGTTAAATGTAAACTAATACAGACAGAATCGTGGAATTTAAAGTATTTTTAACACATATTCTTCTATTTCATTTGATACCTATAGCATGCTTTTATCTGTATTAACAATAATTTAAATTTTCTCCTTAATTAATATAGTTTATCCATTTTTTACTTTTTAAGGGGGGAATTTGAAATGGTTGTTAAAGGTAAACTAATATAGTTACAAGCATGGAAATTAAAGTATTTTTAACAGACTTTCTTCTCTTTTATTCGATATCCATATCATGCTTCCATCTGTATTAGTTTAGCTATATCAATCATTTCAATTGTCTCCTTAATTGACTTATATTATTTATGTTTTACTGTTTAAGGGAGGAAACTTGAAATGGTTGTTAAAGATAAAATAATACAGATAGAAGCATGAAGTTTAAAGTATTTTAACGGGTACCCTTCTCTTTCATTCCATATCCATATCATGCTTTCATCTGCATTAGTTTAGCATTAACAATCATTTCAATTTTTCCCTTAATTGAGTTATTTATTCATGTTTTACTTTTTAAGGGGGGATGTTGAAATGGTCGGCAAAGTTAAACTAATAAAGTTAAAAACATTTAATTTATAGTATTTTTAGCAGATATTCTTCTCTTTTATTTGATATGCATACCATACTTCTCTCTGTATTAGTTTAGCATCGACAACCATTTAAATTTTCTCCTTAATATAGTTTATTAATTTTTTACTTTTTAAGGGTGGGATTAGAAATGGTTAAGCTAATACAGATAGAATCATGACATTTAAAGTATTTTTAACAGGCATTCTTCTCTTTCTTTTGATATCCATATCGTCTCTGTATGGCTCGCAAAAGTATGAAAATAAATTATTAAATGTTATTAAATAAATATCAAAAATAATGAAAAAAAAACTATGACTATTGAAGTCTTCAGTTTTAAGTGTGCAATACTATGGATTAAAGTGGACAATATTCGTGCGTAGTTTTAAGAACTCAGAAAAGTTAGTGTCTGAATTCTGTTACTTTGAATATTCTAAAAACAAACCTTTGCATACTTTTTAGGCATCGCATCGTAGTGTTGCCCAAAAGTAGGCTGCTTCTATGGTCCTTTGGTTGTGTCATCCCCTACTACTACCATTTAACAAGTGTGCTTTTAATTGTCTTCCTGGCACCAGCAAATGTCTCCACTCGAACACTATGGCAAACAATGTGGTTTTGATAATTGCGATATCATTTAACAGACAAATGTTGTGCCTACTTTTAGGCTTTCAGGATTATGGCAACAATTTTGTGATGTGCCAGTGTGTGTGAAAAACGCACGTCAGGCATTTTCTATTTTTTTTGCCTATGTATGAAATATGCTTTAGCCTACTTTCAGGAGGTTATGTATGCGTGTGTGTTGATAAATGGTGCTTACTTTTAGGATTGCCATGAACACTCGTTCGTTCGTTCGTCAGCTTGTGAACATGTTTGTCTGCCCGAAATTTTCATTTTCATGTGAAAGATATGAATTGCTGTTCCTCACAATTCTCCAATATGATTGATTACAAGTGTGAGATGAATTCTGGATTTATGTGGTCAGAAGGGGTGTTTGTAAATCCATGTGTTACATGAAACTATTTTACGCTTAACATAGTTTTTAAATTTGAAAATTACAGATAATTGTTGCACAGATTTGTGCATGTTAAGCCGATTATCTTTTATTATTGGAAAATGTTAGTGCATAAATTTCTCAGGCAATACATTCCTTCTGAGATTGCATATTTTTAGGAATTTATAATAGCACATGTTTCGTTGAACTGTGCTGTATACTTTTAGGATTTTTAATGTAGTTCCATACAACTATAGTTCGTACGGAATATATTCCTTTTTAATAGTGCATACTTTTAGGATTTAGTAATAACATGTCTCTGCATGTAAATATGGAATACATTCCTACTCTTGTTGCATACTTTTAGGAATTAGTAATAACTCAAGTATCTATGAATAGTGCTGCATACTATTAGACTTTTTCGTGTAGAAAAGTAGACACATACTAAAATACTTCATACGGAGTTCATTTAATTTCGGTAGTAAATTTTAAATTAATTAAAATTTAATTGATTTTAATTTTCTTTATGGTCGAGAAACAGACATTGCTGGAAATAATGTATAACACCGTGCCACAGTACGTTCATGAGCTGAATAAGACTTTATGCACATGAAATTGGACGCCCTATATAGGAGAACTGTTTTCCATTTGGTGATATTTTCTCATTTTTACAGGACTTTTAATCTCTAAATTGTACAGACGTTATTATAATTTATTTTCGTACTTTTTCTAGCCGTACAGGGACGATATGGGTATCAAATGAAAGAGAAGAATATCTGTTAAAAATACTTCAAATTTCATGCTTCCATCTGTATCAGTTTAGCATTAATAGACATTTCGAATTTCCTCTATAAAAATAAATAAACTTTAACTTTTTAAGGAGGAAATTTTGCAATAATTGTTAATGCTAAACTGATACATATAAATGCTTGAAATTTGAAGTATTTTTAACAGATATTCTTCTCTTTCATTTGATACCCATACCGTCCTTTTTGTGAATTGCAGAAGTACGAAAATAAATTATTAAAACGTTTATAACCTGGAAATTTATAATTGGGAAAAGCATAAAAATATCACCAAATGGAAAACTGAGTACACAGTTTTTCTATACAATGCCTCTAATGTCTGGTTCAGCTCCAAATTAAAATATGTAAAATTGTCGCAAGGTTTAATTGGTATGCTTGGTTTCACCCCGGGACCGAAATGAAGGTGTAATAATAGTTTAAAAAATTAAATTTTAAAGTTTAAATAATTTAATTTATATTTCCTTTTCTGCAATAAATTGTAAATTTTATTTTTTATATATTTTACAGATACATGGCCAAGAACAAACTATTTCGAAGTGGAATTCTGTTCCCCTTAAAAGGACCTCAGCAGCCTCTAAACATCTACCCAGGTATTTTCATATTTAAATCTTAAAGTTATCATCTATTAATATTTTGCCTTAAAATATGCAATCCAACCACTTGGCCACAAATCCCACAAAGTATGCTTTAACTTTCTACTTCCTGTGTAAACCAGCCAACAGCCAAAGTCCTCCCATTAAAAGGTATGCAACATTTTTTCTGTCTTTTTTGTTGCCAAATTGACCACCAAATTTCATGAAAAATTCATGTGAAAGGAACTTTTGCTGCTGCTGGTGTTGTTGTTGTTCCGTCATCCTCAAAAATTCATCCCAACCATAATTGCCATGAAATTAAATCACAAATCCATCCCCCCCATGATGATGATGATGATGATGTTGATGGTATGTGAAAACAACGATTAAGATTCACCGAGATTCGCAGTCGGGTTTTCATTACACCCGCATTCAAACATAAATTTTGGCATTAAAGCCGGTGGCTCTTTGTAGTCCCTGTGCCATGAGCTCGGTTGGCTTTTCAATTATGTCCCAGAGTGGATTATTGGTTGTGAAGCACCATCGAGTGGAATTATTATTCAAAAGTGTTTCAACAGTTGCCATGACAGAAGCACCCACTTGAACACACACTCACCGCACAACCAGCAGCAGTAGTCACCTCCATCCGTGCACCAGTTCAGCAGTTCACCTCATCGTCTCATCTCATTCACTTGTACACGTGTATAATTTATAAGTTCGTATGTGCCATTTAGCATTTTTTCGCTTGGCTGGTTGACTGGCTTGCGTTTTTGTGCTGCTTCTGCCTTCCAAGCTTCCACGGGTGGTGGAGGTGGTGGTGTTCGTGTGAATAAGTCAATTGATCATTTTTGTGCTTCCTTTTTTTCGGCACAAGACTCTGGGGGTGGTAACTTTGTCTTATTGCCTAAACGTTTGCCGAAGGAGGTGCTCTATTTATGGCAATCAATAAATTTCAATTAAGCATTTGTTGATTTATTTTGTGATGTTCGGCTTATAATTCGAGAGGTTTTCTTCACTTCTTAACGGGGTTTCGATTGATGAACCATTAATTTGCAATATGGACCTGAAACCACAGCAAACGCAAACTTTTGGAGGGGCATCCCCCTCTCCGTTGCTTTGGTGTAATGACCTTGCTGGGGTAAATTAATTAAAACACAGTGCACAGCCTAAAAGTAGGCAACTGTTGTTTACTGTTTTGCGACATGCTCGCTCTGCAAGTAGGCAACAAACAAACAATTCGTGGCATTAGGCATTAGATGCGTAGAAACTATTACAACACTTGCCAGATTTACATATAAATAGTGACAGTGACTCAAGTAGTTAAGTATTTGATAACACAGTGTTACAAAAGGGGAGAGAGTACTCTAAAACGATTCCGCCTTGATTTTTGCCATGCAAAATGAATCTTTAATTAAAACAAATTAACAGGTCTACATCATGTCATGTCAAGGACGTAAGAGCAGCTCATTAACCCTTAAAAACGGAGTTCAGAGGAAATAAAAAACATTTTGCATGAATTAAAAGCTACTTAAGCTACATGCAAGTGACACGAGCCACACATACAATATTACTGCTTCGGGGTTTCGGTAAATTAAAAATTTTCAATTGTCAATTTCACTAACTCTGAACTATGGATATTTGAAATCTTGAACTCAACAATTCCTTTCCAAAAAAATTTACAACAATTCTACAAAACAAATTATTTTCTATTTTAGAATATTTTAACCAACCCTCACTTTGAAATATTAACCTGAGGCCCTATAATGTGTATACATATTGTTGGCTTAATATAGAAAGGGCGTAACTCGATTTTTCGTCATTTTGCAGGAGAAGGAAAAGACTTCGAAAAATTCGAAATAAAATTCGAAACATTTTAGGCATAATTAAAATGCATTTTTAATAAAAATATACATCATATTTAATAATGAAACAATTTAATGAAATTTGTGAAAAGGGGATAAATTTGGTACCGATCAAATTGATACAGTTAAAATAATAAAAGTGGATGTGTATGAATTTTTCGAAATTTGTACTTTTAGGGGGATAACACTGAGCTAGGTGATAAAAATAGTACCAATCAAATCGCTGCATATAACAATGAAATTCTGAGTATATTCGAAAAATAAAGCTATCTTTCGATATCCGTACTTTTAGGGTCCAAAATGGGCAAAAAGGGATTAAGTTGGTACCGACCGAATGGCTACAGGTAGACTCATAAAATTCGGTGTGAATGATCCTTTTCATTTTGGAAATTTCTACTTTCAGGGGGAAGGGGATAAAAGTGGTATCAATCAAACAGCTGCGATGTATAAAATATTTTCTTCCAATTCGTAAAACTGGTTTCAAGGAAACGGCTGTAGCTAGAATTGTAAGATGAGGTGTCACCAGGCGAAAGATAATAGGTTTTCTATATTCGTACTTTTAGTATGGAACCATCCAATAGGCTACAGATGGAACGAAATTCAACCTTAAGAGTTGAAGATAGAGGATAGCTATATTCTGAGAAAATATTGGGGCAGCTTTGAGCCTTTCTTTCATAAAAAAATATTCGTGTGTTCGAAAAAATATTGGCGAGGGAAAATAATGAGGATTGGTCTTACATTTAACCCCTGTGGGTGTGATTTTTGGGTCTTTTTTGTATTTCTACTCTTGCACCCACCCAACTACTCGAGCCTCACAAAATAAGAGGTTCTAGCATAACACAATCGAATTCCTAAAATTGCCATACAACACTATCTCATCCATAATGTACATAGTCAAGGGCTATAGCGCTATAAAAACACATTAATTTGTTAATTTCAATTCAAAATTATAATAGTGAAACATCACAATTTATCGATATTTGTTAATACCACAATTAGCTAAAGAAATGCCATAACTTTCCGAATATGTTACTGCACATCTACGTGAAGTCGGCAGACTCTACTCTACCGCTAATACTGTGGAATGCACGCCATGGTGTAGGGTATATAAGATTTGGACCGCCCCCTTTACTTGTTTTTATATATTATGGTCGCCAACTAAGAAAAAAAAGTCAAAATATTTAATTCTATAGATAAGTTTGTTAAAAAAATGAAAATTGTAGATTTTGTGAAGGATTGTTTCACAGATTTTCGCATAACTCAATAATGATTTGCCAAGATTTTATTCATAAAAATATCAAAAATAATCGAGTTTGGAGATAATTTAAATAATTTTGAAGCCATGTTGGCCACTGTTACATTAGTCGAACAGTGAAGTTGTCTATTTGAAACGCAAGATTTTTCTCTGAAAATGTAAATATACTTTATATGTAAATTTTCTATAATATAAAGCATTTTGTTGGCTTTACAGAAAAAATGTTGAATTTCCCACTTGGACTTTAGAGGGGGTCTCAAAAATACCTTACAAATTAAAATAAGTTAATTTGTAAGTACAAAATTAAACATAAATTTTAATAATTATGAATAATTATTTCAAAATTTTACTTTAATTGCATGGATAAAAGTCCAAAGTAATATGAAAATGAGTTTAAATCTAGATAGCATTTACGTACTTTAAGAGACGACAACATTTGCAATTTCTGCTACTCGAACAGCCACACCTGGTGCAACTGAGCCGAAATTGGGTTAAACTGTCGCATAGTTTCCAAATTATTTGTGTAGTTGAGAGGAAAAAATATTTTTTTCAACCATAATTTAAAGAAGAAAAATTAAAAAAAAATCTTAAAAATCATCAGTTTAGCTCCGATATCATCCCACAAGATCAGTTATGAATGAAAATAATCATTTGTGAAGAATATCGATGTAGACGTTTAGATTTCATGCCGAGTTAAGTCAATGTGCCTCATTTTGACAAGTTATTGAGTTACGATTTATTTTATATTATTTTAAAAATTTACAATATAATTTCGAAACTATTTCTAAACTTGAGACGACAATATTGTTGTCGACCAAAATTTAAAGAAAAAAAATAATGAAAAATCCACAACTGCAATAAATTTTCAGTTTATCACAGCGAACTTGAAGTTAGATGTCTTTTGAAGTCAGATGTCTGTTGAATAAAATTATTTCTTAAGGAATGCAATTAAATTTTGACAGAAAATTAAAAAAAATAATGTTATTAATGTAATGTAATGTAATTAACGTTTTTTTTTTTTGATATTACAAATATTTCAAATCGGAAGTAAAATATGTATTTTTATGATTCGGATTTTGGTAAAAAACATTTCAAATGCCATAAAAATAAAGTAGATAATTATCTGATACAATAACACTGTCCGACAGCATTTTTGAACAGAGTAGCAACCGAACTTTTAAGTTGGCGTGTATTTTTTTCTTTTAAAGCGTGAAGAGCTTTTTGTACAATTTTAGTGTCTTTGGTGACCCCCACTGCAATTTTTCGATATATTTTTTTGTAGAACATTTTAATCCTTAAATGTTCTTTTTGAAAGAATTTTTTTGGTTTTCTCGAAAAAAGGGGTCAAATTGAGGAGCTAGAGTGTTAAGATCGTCCACAAAAATGATCTTCATAAAATTCCACAATATAGTTCTGACAATAAGAATTCTTTCAGACATTAAATACAACATTTATTTCATTTAGTATATTGTTCCCTTCGACTAAAAAATGAAAACTTTGACCGACTGTAAAAAGAAACTCAGACCTGAAGCTGGACTATAAATTTATTCTGCACAAAATGGTCTACTCAAGATGCTCTCTCAGACTTATAGGGTCGCTATTCAGTTCCAGACAAAAAGTCTTAATTTGATGGACAGTGTAATTATCTGATACAATAATTACTTGATTCGACTTTGATACCGATATGAACTGCCTCAAATTCGCTACAAGCCCTCAAATTTTCTTGCTGGCATTTTTATCGAAATCCATATATGCAAATACAATACATAATTTTCAGCTGAAATTGAGGAACAAAAACAGTCGAAATTGAGAAAATACAAGTTGAAATTCAGAAATGTAAATTAAAATGGAGAAAATATAAATTGAAAATAAGAAATGTAAATTGAAATCGAGAAAATACAAATTGAAAATGGGAAATGTGAATTGAAATTCAGAAAAAAAAAACAATTTGGAATTGAGAAATGAAATTTGAAATCGAGAAAATGCAAATTGAAATTCAGAAATGTGTTTTTTGTATTTTCTCATTTTCAATATACTTTTTTCTCAATATCAAATTCTAGAATCTCCATTTCAATTTACATTTCTAAAATTTTATTTTCTCATTTTCCATATACATTTCTGATTCTCAATTTATATTTTCTCAAATTCAATTTACATTTCTGAATTTCAAACTTTATTTTCTCATTTTCCATTTACATTTCTGATTTTCATTTTGTATTTTCTCAATTTCAATTTACATTTCTGAATTTGCATTTTCTCAAATTCAATTTACATTTCTGAATTTCAATATGATCTTGTATTTTCTCAAATTTCAAATTGATTAGGTCTCACCTACAACAGGTTATTTGTTGAATTGATATTGATTTGATATTGATTTGATATTGAGAAAATATCTATTGCCTATCGTTCAGGGATGCCTACAACACACTACATACTTATATGTCTGGCCTACCTTAAGGGAGTTTTAACAACAACCAACATGGAATTGCATATCATTTCACTAAGAGAATTTGCAAAAACGATTATTATAAATTGTAGTTGTGTCCCCGAAGCAACTTCTTTGTTTGCGAAAAATAAAAATATGTTGCATATTCTCCCTCGGGGGAAAAATACAAAAATAAAATAATTGTGCACAAAATTATTGTATTCCCAAAGAACTTTCTACTTTTCTTTTGCAGTTTTCATAAAATTATATAAGCAACATTTATTTATACTACACACACATACATATATACTTTATTTGTATTCATAATACACAGGACGAGCTGAGAGCTTAGAGCTACGAGCTGCCGCCGCCGCCTCTGCCTCCGCCTATCTATGTTAGCCGTAGATGTTGCATATATTTGGGGATTTCCTGCTTCTGCTTCTCCTTCTTCTGCTTCTTTCTCTTGTTAACAATAATGTTGTCTACTGCTGGGGACAGTTTTTGTAATTATATTTTGATATTATCGGCTTGGTCGTGTGTCTCTTGTTTTCGGCCTTTTGTTTATGTTAAAATATACTGCATAATTTTGGGGAGTCCTTTCAATATGTATGTGTGGCAAGCATACTTATGGTCTGTATACAAGTATGTTTGCCTTTATGCTTGTGTATAATAAATTATGTGGTCGACGTTTAGGGGCTTCTCTGGAGCGGCAAATGCAAATGTTATGTTTTATTCTAATATGGATTTTTGGTCTTTCCTCTTCTTCTTGTCTTTGTTTTTGATAAAGGAAAGTAATTTTTATGTTAACGATAATCGGCTTCGCTTGCCCAAAGGCTTTTGATGGTGACAATTCTGCTACTGTGACTATTTTGAATTCATATGGGAGGATATATATTCAAGGGGAGCTTTGGGGTTATTAATAATTATCTGCGAAACATGACAGATAGTTTTGTCTGCTCAATATGTGGAAAATGGTGCATCCCACGATTTCAAGGTATAGGTTCCGCCAATATGAATATCCCTAATTTTTAGCCTATCGCCCGACCATCTAGGCAGCCTTTGTCCAATATTAAAGTAGTCATTTTAAGCAAAAGAAAAATGTAAATGCCTCTGACATTTCGGCAATTTAAGGTGTTGCATAAGCCACGCAAGTGCCACTTACTCCTGATTGTGTAACTATTTCGACCCCTATGAATACATTCGTTTCGCTCCTCTGCTCTCTTCTCTCTCCAGTGTTTTGGGAAAATATTTTGTGTAAACATGGAAAACATTAATTAGCTCCTGGTATTATTGCGCACTAAATAAAACTAAATTTGAAATGGAACCGGCAGAAAATTGTTGTAAACAAACACAACAAACAAGATGATGACAAACACAAGCACAACAGGAACAAGAACAAGAATAAGACGTTCATACCTAGAAACACTTTGAAAAAGAAAAATTAAATAATAGAGGCAAACACACACGCACACACTGAGAGGTATATAATATATACAATATATATATATACATTACACTCAGACATTAAACTAAATATAATGACACACACACGCACACAAATGCTTGGTCATACGGACATTCTCTGCAGGATAGGAAACACTTGAAAACGAATCCTTTTAAATTGTAGCCCACCACAGACTGGCTGGCTGACTGACTGCCTGGCTGGAGCACAAGAGGTTCCACAAAATGTCATAAGTGAGTGTGTACTTACAGATGTATGTGTGTATGAGTATTTGTACGTAAATTGCATGTGTATGGATGTGTGTTCGACGGAGTAATAGGACATGTATGTTGGAGTGGGTCACGAAAAGAAAAAAATGATAAGTGTTTGTAATTTGTTTTTCGCAGGCGACTATTTTATGAAAAAAATATTTGAAACATTGGGTCGACACGAATATAATCTCAATTTTAAGATAACTGCCACACGTTTCCCTAACACACTCTCTACTAATAATAATGGACCATGACGAAAGATTCAAAAGCAAGAAAAATATTTTTTTGGTAAAAAAAATTCGGAAAAATAATCTGAAAATTAGTTGAAAATATAGAAAATATAGAAATATTTAGACGAAAGATTCAAAAGCAAGAAAAATATTTTTTGGTAAAAAAAATTCGGAAAAATAATCTGAAAATTAGTTGAAAATATAGAAGTTATCGAAGAAGTTTTCCTAACATAATCCCACATAATAGACGCAACGTTACCTTAATTCGATTTTTTCGAAAGCACATTTTTTACATATTTCCATGTATTTCAGCGTTTTCTATCGGAATATGTAAAAACGCGACTTCGAAAGAATTTTAGAATTAAGGTAAGGTTTCTTAAGGTACAATTGAATGGCAGAAAAATATTGCCCCTAAAGGTATGCCGTACAAAAAATGGTCAACTGTTGTTGTTGTTGTAACATCAATAATTTCCGGTTGACTTTATAATTAAATAGATTTTAGCAACTATACATTGCATTTTCTTTTTGTAAGGATTATTTGTGCCAGTTAGAATGACAGTGGTCTAAGTCGAAAAAGAAAAAAAGAGATATCCCAATTTTTCTCTTTACTTTGATCAAATATCTAATTTAAGAACTTTTATTTTTGACATTTATAAAAAATGTACCCTTACTTAATTTACTTTTTTGTTAGTTTGAAAGTGGTCTAAGTCATACTAAAAAGTGATTTTTTTGAGGTTAGGATTTTCATGCATTAGTATTTGACAGATCACGTGGGATTTCAGACATGGTGTCAAAGAGAAAGATGCTCAGTATGCTTTGACATTTCATCATGAATCGTCTTACAAACGAACAACGCTTGCAAATTATTGAATTTTATTATCAAAATGCGTGCTCTGTTAAGAAAGTTCATTGCGCGCTTCCATTTTATGGTCAGTTTAATCGACCCACTGAAGCGGCTATTCGGGCTATTGTGACTAAATTTCGCACCAAATTTACATTGTTGGACATTAAACCACCAACACGCTTACGTAGAGTGCGAACTGAAGAAAATATCGCAGCTGTATCGGCCAGTGTTAATGATGACCACCAATTTTCGATTCGTCGCCGTTCGCACCAATTGGGTCTCTGTTACTCAAAAACGTGGAAATGCCAAAATTGGACTAAGCGGATGGACCACCTAAGACGCAGCCGCGGTCAACATTTAAATGAAATTATCTTCAAAAAGTAAATGTCATGGACCAATCTAACGTTTCAAATAAAGAACCGATGAGATTTTGCAAATTTTTGCGTTTTTTTTTTAAAAAAAAGTTATCAAGCTCTTAAAAAATCACCCTTTATATCCACTAATATTGCTGTGCGCAACTTTTTTTATTTATAATGTCCATTTTAGGTGATTCAGATAATTTGAATAACATATAAAAGGAAATTATTTGGAAAGTAAAAAATAATTTCAATATAAAGTGTCTAGACGAAAAAACTGTAAATATTTATATATATATATATATATATATATTTTTTTTTTTAAATAAAATATTTTTTTTTCATTTTTGGTAAGGAAATATGACTTGCGAAAAAAAATTAAAAATTTTGTTTGTTCAATGTTTTCATTTTTGATAAGAATGAAAGTGGTCTAAGTCAGTACATCCTCTGAATGTTATGGTTCCCTTAGAGGTACCAACGTTATCGATTTTCTTTTTATAAATATAGTAGTAGGATATTCTAAGAAAAAAATTGTGTGCTTTGGTGGAAAAATATTTTTCAATTTACTCAAACATAAACCATTGCATATCGCAGAACGGATAAAGTGTGACTTATACCACTATAATTCTAACTGGCATATTTGAGTCCCAAGTATATCAATATTGGCAAGGGCTTTGTCGGTTTTGTACTGGAGAAAAAGAGCAAGGACATCCATTTTATCATGTATTTTGGCTTTCTAAACTCGAAAACGACATTTAAAAAATGTTTAAGTTATTTTTTTTTTTTACTAAAATTACGAATTATACATTCACATAGAAATAGTGGTTTAGGAACAGTCTTCAACAATTTGTGAACAAAATATTTTTTTTTTCGAAAAAAATCTATTTTTGCTCGCACGAAAAAAATAGAAAATAGTCGCAGCAAGTATTTTGTTTTATTTTTCAAAAAAGCTAACAATCTAACTTAAAAATAACAAAGTTTATATTATTTTTTTATTTATTATGAATTACAATACAAAGTAAATTTATATTCTAAATTTGGTTCCGGGATGACTAAGACCATTGTGGCTAGTTATTGCAGCGACAGACCAGAGCCTCTGGTGTGAATCGAATCCACGACCCCCACGCTGATAGCCGAGCATGTTATCAACTCGACTACCGGGGCGCTCTAAGTTTATATTATAAAAATCTATGGATAAATGCAGAAGTTGTAGTACTCATTGTAGACGCAAAAATTAAAAAATCTTAAAGTTTTTATTTTTTGTTTAAATAGCACAAAAAATGATTTACAAATTTGATAACAGGATATTTCAGTTTAGTTTGTAATATCTGGCGAAGAAAACAAGGCCTAGTCAAAGAAAAATCTATGGATAAATGTAGAAGTTATAGTCCTTCTTGTAGAAGTACATGTCGTCTTAATGTATGACTAAATCAATTTCAGCAAAAACTTCGTAAAAAATGACACACGATTTTTTTAATATTCCCTAACTTCTACATAAGGGATAACTTCTACACTTATTCATGGATTTTCTTCAAAAATTGAAATGGGACTTTTCGCGCCATTTAAACAAAAATTAAAATATTTAACAATTCTTTTGCGTCTACAAAGAGTATCATAACTTCGACATTTATCCATGGATTTTTTAATATTCTTTTATATAATTTGAAATGGGACTTTTCGTTTAAACAAAAATTTAAAAAAATCGTGATTTAAAAAAATCTTTCTGTCTACAAAGAGTTTCATAACTTCTACATTTATTGCTGTTTGCGTTAGAATGTGAGCTATTAAATATGAAACAAAATAATTTTTTCCGACCTTTTTAGTTTTTAATTTTAGTTTTTTTTTTTGAATCGCCATGCCTCAATGGTCGCAAGAAATATTTTTTTTTGGTTTGGACTTTTTTTTTGGCTTTTTTGTTGCATAGTGTAATTAAGGCTTAATGCACCAACTCAACATTTGCCAAAAAGACAGGGGACAGTGTTTTTTGTTAATGCATTAATCATTCCAAATATCCTGACAAATCATTCCTTTAAACTGATTGGAACATGTATATTTTGGAATGTATAAATTTAGAGAATTATTATCTTGTTGCTCTTAAGGTACAATTGAATTGAATGTCAGAAAAAATATTGCCCCTAAAGGTATGCTATACAAAAAATTGTTCAACCGTTGTTGAATAATTTCGGTTTGACTTTTCCATTTTGTTTTACCTTTTTATCTGTAATTGAATAGACGTTTGCATCCATAAGCTAAATTTTCTTTTTATAATGTTTAACACCTTGTCTTTTTTAAAGAAGGATATACCAATGATTCCACCGGCTTTTAAAACCAATCAAACTGCCAGTTGTGGTGGTTGTGGTGCCTTGTGAATCTTTCGTGGATTAACTTCACTTCACTCTAAATGCGTTCATTTTGCTTATAGAAATGTCCATTGAACCAAATAAGGCTCGCCAGTAAAAAGAATAATCAGTTCCCGAACTGAGCCATGAAAGAGCACAAACAATTAATAATAGCCTTGCCTGATCTGGCCAAAATTTGGCCGTTTAAACTTTCAACGAAAAGTGAGGTATACAAAAAGGAGAAGGTTTAAAACAAAAACAAAAAAATAATACAGACAAAACAATTGTTTTCAGATGATAGCGACATTGTTTCCTACATTATCCACTACCCTGCTTAATATTTGTGTGGTTGTTTCTGTTGGTATGTGCAAATTGCTGTACATTTTATAGTTCGTTCATTCATTCGTTGGTTCGTTTTTCCAATATGTATGTGTGAGTGTTTTAATTACAGTTGCTTTAGTTATTATTCCATGTACAACAAAATAATTACGGACAGAGAGAGATAGGGAGGGAGAGAGGGAGACATTATATTTGCATACTTTAAGGCTTTAAAATAAATTGAATTGAGTTGTTTGCTTCGAAAAGGAGCGAATTCCAAATACTGTGGCAATATAAGGAAAAGCCTAAATGTATAAATTCAGGTTGCAACGTTTTCTTGAAGCTAAAAATTGTAGTTACCTGGGTCTATAAAATGCTATATGCAAAATGCCATCATCATCATCCTTTTATCATTTAGTAATGGCATTGAAATACCTTTCATGGGACGGATTAAGTACCTCGGTGTCCACTTCAATAGACTAATGAAATTTAATGAGAACGCTAGAATATTTCTAAAGAAGGCATACAAGATAAAGGGCTCGTTTGGCAAACTTTTCCATAATAGAAGTCTTCCAGTGGAGACAAAGCTTCTGCTGTATAAGACGTGCATACGCCCCGTTATTTTGTATGCCTTTCCTATTTGGTTTGCAATTTCTCCAACTGTTATGAAGGAATTAGAGGTAATGGAGCGCAAGGTTCTTAGGCTTTGCACTGGTAAACATTTTGAACACAGCACGAAACGCTATTCTAATAGAGTGGTTTATGAATGTGCGGATGTTGTTCCTCTGGCTACATATGGTTTGGCCATGTTAGAGAGACTTATTGACAGAGCTCCTCTTCATGAGAATTCTCTGGTGAGGCGGATTGCAGATGACCAGGCGGGATGGAATTGGAATACTTCCAATTATCTCTCTCCGTTTGGTTTTGACGGGCCATTTGATGATTCTCTGGCGACACCGAGATTTTATGTTTCTGCTTGTCCCGGTACAAATAGGGGCTGAGGTTTTATCTTTTTCATTTTCGCTCTGTACATATTATTATTTTAGTTTAGTTGTAAGATTTTAGGTTAAGTTTTATTTTTAAGATAGTCTAAGTCAATACATTTAGCAATTGTTCGCTATATATATGTTAATGCCGGGAGCAAGCATGTAATCTATTCTTACTGGATCATTTTAATTTATTTCACACACTGATATGAGAAAGTTTGGTACTGTATTTCATATACTATCAGTTCTAAAATAATACATTATAGTTTTTAATACACTTTTTGTTATAGATATATTTGATTATTATAAGCAACAGGATATGAAGAAAAATCAGTCTCAATAAAGAATTCAATTCAATTCAATTCATCATCCTTTTATCAATTATTACTAAATCAATTTTTATTCAATTTTTTTATTATTTTAATTTTCTACTGATTCTATCCCGTCATGACCAATGTTGTTTATTGTGCCAGATTTTAAGGAGCAAATTTGGAATTTCCACCATCTACCACAAGCTATTGCATTAATATTCCAAGTAGCAATATGTCGGTAACCTCGTTGGGCGCCATTATTTACTTAGCATTCCTATATTCTTCAGACTCTCTAGCTTCAAGTACGTGATTTTGAGGAGTAAATTTGCCAATTCCACAAACTATCATGGACTATTGTATTAGCCTTAAATGTATCTAGCCCAGGTTTTCCCCATGTTGGGCGCCACTATTATTGATGAATCCGCTTTTCTATAGATTTTATGCCTCATGACCTATTATGCCGGCAGTTTTCTGGATTATGAGGAGTAAATTTCAGTCAGTTTCACAAACTATTGTGGGCCATTGTAATAACCTTAAATTTATTTAGCCGTTTGTCCCCATGTTGGGTGCCATTATTTATTGAAGAATCCGCCATTCTACGGATTTTATGCCTTCATGACCAATGTTAACTCTTATCCCGCGGTTTTGTGGATTATGGGTAGTAAATGTGTCAGTTTCGCAATCTATCACTTAATACTTTGGGCACCATTATTTATTTTACACTCTTTAGATTTTTCGTTTCAAAGCCACTGTAAAAAGTCCTCTTTTCATAAACTAATCACAAACTAATTACACTTAAATGTAGCAACCTGCCGGTACCCACGTTGGGCGCCAGTATTTATTTAACAATCATATGTTCTTCAGACACTCTAGTTTCAAGTCCAGGATTTTGTGGAATAATTTGCTAATTTCACAAACTATCATGGGCTATTGTATTAACCTTAAATGTATGTAGCCGTTTGTTCCCATGTTGGGCGCCATTATTTATTAAAGAATACTCCTCTCTATAGATTTTATTATGTTAACTATTATGCCAGCGGTATTCTGGACTATGAGGAGCACATTTGTCAGTTTCACAATCTATCACAAAATATTGGATTAACCTGTTTGTCCCCACTTTGGGCGCCATTATTTATTTAACACTCAGTTTTTCTATTGATTTTTCTTTTCAAAGCTAATGTAAAAAATTCATCTGATTCTGAACTATTGCAGTAATATTGAATGTAGCAACCTGTCGCTACCCTCGTTGGACGCCATTTGTATTCAAGCTAAATTTTACCTATTATGCCGATTGATTTTCGCGAAATTTATCATGATTTTATTGTAACACGAAATTGATGTATTATCCAGTTAGTGATCTTACTCAGATGTTCTCAAATGTAGCATTTAAACAATATTAAATTGATTTTTCTTTAGAACTCCCATTACTTTACTTTGAAAAGAAACAACTTTTTCTAGTATCCTTTAGGTCACATTTACATATATCCATTGCCTTCTGTCACCACAAACATTTCTATTAACTGGCTTAACTTGCTTAAATATTCAGGTTTGTTGTACAAAACAAACTAAACCGGAAAATAGCAAATATTTAAGCCAAATTCCTTACCATTCATACTAGCGTGTTTCCCATAATCTTGTTTTTATTATCGTTCTGTTGTTTCCCCCTCCCCTCCCCTCCCCTCCCCTCCCCTCTTTTCAATTGCTTAGATTAAATTTGTGAGAAGATTTGATAAATGAAAATGTTATTTTTTTAAAAAAAAGCCCTCTTCCGGGACCTGTCTTAGAAGAAAAAGTAAGTGCCACAATTTGAACTTGAGTTCTCTTGTAGAATATCCAAATAACTTATCGACTGATTAGTACATGTGTTCTAGGGTGGGGGATAGTGTTATATGGGAATTTTAGGATTTGGATACGCTGAGGTTCGGAAACAATCACAAGCCAAAAAATGGGGGTTGTAGCGTGAGTGTAAGTTGATGCTAATCGGGGTCAAAAGTGAGGGAGAAGCACAAAAAGCCCCAAAACTGCCATTGAAGTCGCCTCCAGAGTGGTTAAATGTAAGACCAACCTCCATTAACTTCACAAGGAGGCCGCTAGTGGAGTCAAATGTATGACCGTCCCCAATATTTCTTTGAACATATCTATCTCCTACCTTTAATTCTTAAGGTGGTTTCCATACGAATTTTGTATTTTTAATAATTTTTAGTATGACAGTAAGGCCCAAAACTGTGCCGGAGTTACTCCTAGCTGGGCTAAATGTAAGACCAACCTTTATTAATTTTTTCCTCCCAAACATTTTTCCGAAGACACTTACCCCCTATTCCCACTCCTTAGGGGCTCCCACACAAAAATTAATTTTTTATAAAATTTAATTACATTTTTATAAAATTTTCTGTCGCCGCTCACTCTTACTGGCACAAGGTGGCCGCTAGTGAAATTGAATGTATGACCGACCCCCAATATTTTTTCAACCCCCGCATTTTTTGATGATACCTACCTCCTATCTTCAACTCTTAAGGTGATCCCCATACAATTGTTTTTAATTTTTATTATGACAGTAAGGCCCAAAACTGCCCCGGAGTTACTCCTAGCTCCGTTAAATGTAAAACTAACCTCCATTAATTTTTCCTCCCCAACATTTTTTTCTGTAAACACTTACCCCCATATCCTCACTCCTTGAAGGGGCTCCCATACAAAAAGCAATTTTTATAAAATTTGCTCCCATCGCTCTTATCATTATGTATGACCGACCCCCAATCTTTTTAACCGCATTTTCTTTGAACATACCTGCCTCCTGTATTCAACTGTTAGGGTGGTCCCCATAAGATTTTTTATTTCTAATATTTTTTATTATGACTGTAAGGCCCATAATTGCCACGGAGTCATATAAATTTTCATAAGCTGGGATAAATGTAATACCATCCCCCATTTATTTTCCCTCCCCAACATTTTTTCCGAAAACACTGACCACATACCACCAATCTTTAATGGGGCTCCCATATAATGACTAATTTTTATAAAATTTGCTTCCACCTCACTAACTGGAGGGCCCTAGTTGCGTCAAATGTATAACGAATATTTTTTCAGCCCTAATATTTTCTCAGAACATTCCTAATTCTTCAACCCTTAAGCTGGTCCCAATATTTTTTAAACTTTTTTTAAAGAAAGAAGGGTCAACAACTGTCCCGGCACAACAATTTCCTCTAACATACCTGTCCCCTATCTCCACTCTTTAAAGGAGATAGGGGACATTTTTAAAAAATTGCTCCCACCGCTCTAACTGTTTTTTTTATAATTTTTTATGAAAGAAATGCCCAAAAATGTCTCACAATAACACCTAGAGGGAGACTGACTCCAGTTAATTTTCCCTCCCCAACATTTTCCCCAAACATACCTACCCTTTTGGGGTTCTATCATATCGAAAAGTCGTCCACTATCCCACCCGTAATTTGTACTTTGTACAATTCATACTTTTTGGGTTATAATAAATTTACTATTGATTTAGTTTGTTGTTGGTCTTAATGTACAATGGCATACAATTGATTTGAATGTCAGAAAAAATATTGTCCCTAAAGGTATGCTATACAAAAAATTTTTCAACTGTTGTTGAATAATTTCGGGTTGACTTTTGTATTTTGTTTTAGCTTTTTTGTAATTAAATAGATGTTTACAACTATAAGTTGAATTTTCTTTTTGCAATAATTACTGAGACCCCAGTATATCAATCGATCGATGGCATCGATCGGTTTTAGACTGGATACAATTAGACACACAGAGCAAGGACAACCTTCAGGTAAACCACAGTTTGAAAAGGAAAATTAAATTACACCTTTTTAATGCAAAAGAGCACTTGTTTCCCTTGAAATAAACGAAATTGTAATATAATGTAGAGCGCCCCGGTAGTCGAGTTGGTAGCATGCTCGGCTATCAGCGTGGGGGTTGTGGGTTCGATTCCCACCAGAGGCTATGGTCTGTCGCTGCAATAAATAGCTACAATGGTCTTGGTCACCCCGGCTCAAACCCTGGACCCAAAATTAGAATATAAATTTATTTTGTATTGTAATTCATAAAAATAAAAAATAATACTATGTATGACATCCATATATAGGCCAATAAAATAATGAAGTTTTAAACTATTTGAACATTTATGAGTTCTAAAAAATATATTTGAATATTTATGCGCTGTGGATCCATTTAAAGCTCATAGATATTCAAATAGTTGAAAAGTTACAAATTTTAGAGGCTATTTTATTGACCTATATCTGCACGATATCGCCAAAGGCTTTTATAATACCTTCGATTTGTATGTTCTTCGCTGAATTCGATCATCAAAATTGGAGTTTTGGCCGCTGATAATACACTGTGCGTCATTATAAATTCTCTAATGACCAGAATCTGCAAACACTCCCAACTCACTGGCAATGCTACCTAATGATATGATGTACGGCTCATGGGGAAAATATATCAATAGAGTTACACCAATACACATAGCCAAGTATCCAGAAAGTGTATTAAAGAACATGAAGAACTGATTAGAATGAAAGAAGCTGAATCAAACCACCCACCGATATTGAGTAGTTTCAAAGTTTGCCACCACCCATGTTGGGCGCCATTATTACAGCGATTTCCCCATAGAGTGATACCACATTAATTTCACCTATTGTTCTGCGCCAAGAAATGTTTTTGTTGTCGCGCTGAACAGGCCAGTCCGCGTACACTTGCCAATGTCCTCACATTTATGTGAGGCCTTGTGCCTGTTGTTGCGGCAGACAGTATTGTTTATTATGGACTCATTTATGTACCGGCCTTTACCTAAAACATCATCATTTACGCAAATAAGTAGTTGAGCAGTGTTCAGTGCTCAGTGGGTTCAGTTCAGACGTTTTAGTTATTAAAACCATAAAAGGCATTAACGACATGGAAACCGCCTCTCCCTCTGCCGGCCGAAAGGCAAAAACAAAAAGTAAATGAATGCATAAAGTTTTCATAAAACTTTATGATCACAAGACGGCGTGGCGACGGCACCGGCCACCGCACTCAGAGTGGCAACAAGCAGAGAGGTCAAAGGTTACGGTTATGGTTACGGTGGTGCTTGGGGTTTGGGCGGGGTCAGATCCACAATAAATGTTAAACATTTGCATAATTAATTCCGCCAACAATTTGTTCGTGTGCACCAGAGATCCTGCTACACCGTACAAATTCGTATAGGAACCACCATCATCATCATCAGTTTTGCAAAATACCCGGCAATAAAATTTAAAAATTTCTATTTTTGCTGTTATTGTTTTGCGTGAATGTATTTAGTTTGTTGTTGTGTTTTTCTTTTGCATTCTATTTTGATTGCTGTTCCTTTTTGCCGTTGTGGCCTTTCTCTCTTTGTTTGTGCTCTTGTCGTTTGTTTTTATTTGTTGTGCCACCACCACCGCCAGAGTATGGGTGGGCATCATTAAACCCGAATGTTTTGGAAAATTAAATTTTTGCACCAAAAGCGCCTAAGGTTATGCTTCAAAACCATTTAATTTCATTGCAGTTTTTTTTCCATTCAGCCTCAATCCCCACTCCTTCTCCTCCTGCGCCTCATTTGCCTTTCATTCACAGCAGTGTCCTTGACAGGCGGGCAGGCGAACAAGAATTTTTGGTATGTTCGTTTTTGGTCCTTAATGGTTCCGATGGTGTTATGAAAAAACCATATTCGTTTTTTCGGCATCATTTCATATTCGTTTTGCCGTTTCTTTTTGTCTCTCTGTATGTTTTGTATGACAAAAAGTCATCATAATGACAGCAAAACATAAAAGAGAAATAACGCTGTGGCATGATTAGATTTTTCAGTTCGAACAGCTTCCTGCCTCTGATTAGTTCAATAAGCGAATCCTCATGTGTTTGAGAAGGAAATTCCATCACCAATTTCGAAGAAAACTACGTTAAACAAGTAAAAAGGCGTTAAGGACCGAATCTTATATTCCATCTTGTATCCCATATGGATCTTTATTTTTGCGTCTATACGTTCGCAGCGACATATACCCCAAATGTCATGATTTTGGCTACAGCCGTTTGATTGGTACTATTTGTATCCCCTTTCAGACCGCAAAAATTACGATGTACCATGAAGTACATTGCAGAGTATCTCTTTATTTTTTGCGTCTACGCAGTCAGAGCGAGATATGCACCAAATTTGTAGATTCTAGCTACAGCCGTTTAATTGGTACTATTTTTATCCCGTTAAAAGTACAAAGTACCAAAAAATTCATTCCACAGTATCTCTTTATTTTTTGCGTCTACGCGGTCAGAGCGACATATACAACCAATTTCATGATTCTAGCTACGGCCATATGTTTAGTACTATTTTTATCCCCTTTCAGCCCGATCACGAATTTCTAAAGATTATTTTTTACGAGTCTAAGAAGTCAGGTGAATCTACATATCGAATTTTAATGATTTTAACTTTGGCCTTATGGTCGTACAATTTGTATCCCTATTTTCCCACTTAACCCCTTTAAAGTACTAATTTCGAAATATCCACTTACTTTACGTGTCCACGCAATTAGATGGATGTATACACGGAATTTCATGTTGCAACCTGTTGTCGCTTGATTGGTACCATTTTTATCCCCTTTCGGCCCGATCTCCACTAAAAGTACGAATTTCTAAAGATTATTTTTTTTTTACGAGTCTACCAAGTCAGAGAAATGTACACTCCTAATTTTAAAAATTTTAACTTTGGCCTTATGGTCGTACAATTTGTATCCCTATTTTCCCACTTAACCCCTTAAAAATACTAATTTCAAAATACTCACTTATTTTACATGTCTAAGCAATTAGAGGGATGTATACACGGAATTTAATGGTTCAACCTGTTGTCGTTGGATTGGTACCATTTTTATCCCCTTTCGGCCCGATCATCGCTAAAAGTGTGAATTTCTAAAAATTATTCAATTTTATGAGTGGGAATTTGCCCAACAAATTTCATGACTTTAACTTCAGCCATATGGTCGTACCATTTTTATCCCTATTTTCCTTTTTTACCACTTAAAAGTACTAATTTCGGAATATCCACTTATTTTACGTGTCCACGCAATTAGAGGGATGCATACACGGCATTTCATGTTTCAACCTGTTGTCGATTGATTGGTACCATTTTGATCCCTTTGCGGCCCGATCGTCGCTAAAAGTACAATTTTCTAAAAATTTTAACATCTTACGAGTCTATGCTGCCAGAGGAATGTACACAACGAATTTTGTGAATTTAGCTTTCGACGTATGGTCGTATCATCTTTATCCCTATTTTACCTCGTAAAAGAACTTATTTCGAAATACTTACTTATTTTACATGTCCTCGCAATTAGTATTATTTTTTATACCCTTTAGTACTATTTTTATCCCCTTTTGGCCCGATCACCGCTAAAAGTACGAATTTCTCAAAATTATTTTATTTTACGAGTTTACCACGTCAGAGGAATGTACACTTCGAATTTGAATGATTTTAACTTCAGCCGTACCATTTCGAAATACTCACTTATTTTACATGTCTTCCCAATTAGAGGAATGTATCAACTGAATTTCTTGTTTCTACCTTTTGTCATTCGATTGGTATCATTTTTATCCATTTCAAACCTCAAAAGTACGAATTTTGCTATATGTACCAAATTTGAATATTAGACGGAAATTTCCAAAGAAAATCTTGATAAATAGGAATATTTTCAGTGTTAGTGGTAATATTTGGAAGATTATTGGGAAACACTACTGACGTTGGGTTGTTTGGAAGAATCTTTCAATTATCTGATATTTCGGATTATTGTTAAAATATTTCAAGATAAAAGCCACGAAATCGCCAAATGGATACGAAAAGGATAATTAAACCAGTTAAAACAAATATTTGAAGATACAGCCGTAAATCCACTAAATAGAAACACAAAGATCATCAGAAACGGCCAGCATTATAAAAAACTGTACCAAGCGACAATTTTGCTAAATAAATGAGGACTCTGTGATTTAATTTTCCTTTAGAGAAACTGCCAATGGTACAATTTTCCTATAGTTTCTGATTATATGTGGCAACTTCTGTAACTTACATACTACCAGTTGAATACACAAAATAGAAGTACTTGTTATCGATGAAAAGGAATATATATATGATTTTTTAAGAGCTTGATAACTTTTTTTTTTAAAAAACGCATAAAATTTGCAAAATCTCATCGGTTCTTTATTTGAAACGTTAGATTGGTCCATGACATTTACTTTTTGAAGATAATTTCATTTAAATGTTGACCGCGGCTGCGTCTTAGGTGGTCCATCCGCTTAGTCCAATTTTGGCATTTCCACGTTTTTGAGTAACAGAGACCCAATTGGTGCGAACGGCGACGAATCGAAAATTGGTGGTCATCATTAACACTGGCCGATACAGCTGCGATATTTTCTTCAGTTCGCACTCTACGTAAGCATGTTGGTGGTTTAATGTCCAACAATGTAAATTTGGTGCGAAATTTAGTCACAATAGCCCGAATAGCCGCTTCAGTGGGTCGATTAAACTGACCATAAAATGGAAGCGCGCAATGAACTTTCTTAACAGAGCACGCATTTTGATAATAAAATTCAATAATTTGCAAGCGTTGTTCGTTTGTAAGACGATTCATGATGAAATGTCAAAGCATACTGAGCATCTTTCTCTTTGACACCATGTCTGAAATCCCACGTGATCTGTCAAATACTAATGCATGAAAATCCTAACCTCAAAAAAATCACTCTTTATATCTGGTTTAAAACTACTTTTAAAATATTGTTTAAAGAAATATATGTTTTGTCTGTATGTGTATTTTTATCACTCCCCCAAATGTCACCCTTTTTTAAGGGGTCCATACATGTTTCTTATTATACGAGCAGTAGTTTTCTGCTTTTGACAACAAAATCAGTGTTTGTGATGGCAAAAAATGAATCAGAGTTGTTTACTATCGGGCGATTCCTTCTCTTTTTTAGTTCCATCATTAACATCATATTCAGTCTTCGTCATTATTCGTGGTGACCAACCATAAACGATTTGTGCCGTTTTTTGCTGAGTTTGTGGTATTCTCGAGATAAGGAACTTGGCAATGGCACCATTCCTGCTGAAAATAATCCAGCGGAGATTTTTGGTGATATCTCATCATACAGTCATCAAGAAAAACATAATGCACTGAAAGAAAAAGCGACTTTTATGTGTTTATTATAAACTAAATCAGTGTACACTGCAAATAGGGAAAGTGTCATGTTGGCATGTTGGCATGTTGTTGATCAGTTTTAGGAGGATCAACTCTATATATCTATCTACAAATTCAATTAATGGAATTATACTTTTCTTATAGAAGTTCCGAAGAGAAAATTTAGCTTTTGTCTTTATGTTGGGCGCCATTATTGCCGCACAGTGGTTCAGCATCAAAATCCATCGGCCAAAATTCAAGTGGACATTTTTGAGTTATGTCAGAAACCAAAATTAGACAAGGTCTAATGTATTACTTTGAGATATTAACATTAAAATCTGATATATTATATATATATATATATTAGAAATCGGCCCAAAGTTGACTACTTTTCGTATTTTTCGATTAAATATAGAAGCAAAATGGTCTTGAGCCAGGACAATATCCCAGTTCAAATCAAATATTGATTACAGACCAAAAAAATGCAAACGAAAAAACTAAAACAAATGAGCGTTGGCACGGCAGAAGTATTGCTGGGTAACTATACCTGCATATACACATACTTACATATGCAACTCGATGAGATGCTTGTAAGATGGCATGTGTGCTTTATTACTTGGTGCGATTTTTTAAACGCAAATTCGGCAAGTGAGTTGTGCTTCTCGTTCGTTTGTGAGAATCGTCTCCTTATAGAGTTGATGTTGAAAAGTCGCTGCAAATCACTTGAAAAGACTTTTGACATGGCCGAAATCATGATCGTGGTAGTCTGCAGCCAAGTAATAAATGTCACCATGCCATTTGTAAATAAATTTGCATTCTATTAAATATAGAAGCAAAATGGTCTTGAGCCAGGACAATATCCCAGTTCAAAAGAAAATTAAAATTTTTATACATATTTTATCATATTTTATCATAAATCTCTTAAAATATGTGAAAAATATACAGTTCGACAAAATCAAATTTTTCAATTTTCAAAATCTGAACAAAGTGAAAATCCGTAACACAAAAAAAAATAAATTTGTTCTTCGCATTATGAACAAATATGTAAAAAATATATTTAAAATCGAAAAATACAAAAAGTAGTTAACTTTGGGACGATTTGGAAAATATATCCAATTACCCAACTTTTAATGATAATATCTCAAAATAATCCTTTGGTCCCTGTCTAATTTTGGTTTTTTGCAGAACTCAAAAATTTCTACTAGAACGAAAGTTATTGAATGATTTTGATTCTGAATCACTGTGCGCCGCACAGTGTATTATAAGCGGCAAAATCTCCCAAATTGCATGCGCCCAAATCTCCACTTTACTGATTGAATTTTGCATAGAAAATTCCTATTGAGCATATTCTAAAAGATTTTGATTAATTTTAGCTGTGGATGCATTTACAGTTTATAAATGCTAAAATATTTGCAAATTTCATCATAAGAGAGGTTATTTTATTGGGATGTATCTTGGAAGCCATTTATCGCATTGAAATGTCGTTTAGTTGGTAGAAAATAAGAGCTCTTGAGGTGTTCTTTTGCATTTAGAAAAGTGTAATTACGTTTTTGCTTTCCTTTTCAGACAGAGGTTTACCTGTAGGTTGTATTTATTTAGTATTGGTAATTTTCTACAGTATAAAACTATATTCGCGAGGCCGACCGATGCCACGGCATTTGCAAATAGTTTTAAACTATTGTCTTATTTATTCATTTTAAAAATAATATTCTACTTATAGCTGCAAACATCGATTTAATTGCTGAAATGGTAAAACCTTCTAAGCCAAAAATGAAGCAATGCTTTTTTCGTTGTTCACTGTAAATGTATTTAAGAAAATTTCTTTAAAGCATACTTTAGGGATGTAAGGTTTTATGGCATGCGAGAGCATATAAATATTGGATCGATATTAATCTTAAGTTGAGTATAAAGCTATAATAGCCGTGTGTAAAATAATAAAATAATTTTTATAAAAAAATTTCGAAAATCGTAAAAAAACAAAAATTTTATTTAGGCGTTGGGCGTGGCACTGACAATTTCCATTTAATTTTGGACTCAAATGAAATCACTGGTAATGATTTGTATTCACATATATGTACATTAAAATAAGAAATTTATGACTTTTTTTCATTTTAACATACATAGGAGGTGGGCGTGGTTGTGGGCGGATTTAAACAAAAACTTGTTTTTGATCTAGTTTGACTATATAAAGGGTGTGTGCGTAATTTCAAGGTCCTAGCTCTATTCCTTCTAATATTTGCCGCAGCTTGTATGAAAATATTCCACTGGGCGCCGCAACGCTCATTTTTATAAAAAGCGTTTGCAAATTTTGCTCAGAAAACGTATATTCTGTATTAAATTATTTCACAAAAATTACGTCGTTTTTCGTTATATTAGGCATCATTCAAAAGGTCTTGATTCCTTCTATTTATTTCTCAGAACACCTATTACTATATATATATATATATATAAAGAAATGTGAGTTTTTTGAAAAACAAATAACATAAACGTCTTATAACACCTTGGGACAATTTTTAATTTTTTCTATTGGACCCGAGCACGACCATATACATATGAAACTAGAGATCTTGTCTAGAAAAACTATGTTCTCAGTTTTCCTTTTTACAGGACTTTTAATTCCGAAAGGATACATACGCTTTAATTTAAATTTATTTTCGTACTTTTGCCAGTCATATAAAGGCGATATGGATAATAAATGAAGGAGGAGAATATCTGTTAAAAATACTTCAAATTTCATGACTCTATATATTTTAGTTTTTTATTAACAATCATTTAGAATTTCACCCCTTAGTTTATTTAGTTATTCATTTTTTACTTTTTAAGGTGGAGAACTTGAAATGGTTGTTAATGCTAATCTAATACAGATACAAGTATGAAATTCAGATTATTTTTAACAGATAGTCTTCTCTTTCATTTGTTATCCATGTCGCCCTTTTATGAATCGCAGAAGTATAAAAATAAATTATTAAAACGTTTATATACTTTGGAAATTAAAAGTCCTGTAAAAAGGAGAAAATATCAGCAAATGGAAAACTGAGTACACCGATATTCTACATACATTTCTAGTTTCACGACTTGTTCAGCTCCAAGAAATAATATCGCACTGTGTTATATGTTATTCTAAGACAAGAATAAAAATTAATATTTAAAGTGCTTCCAAGAATCCATTAATTCAACATAAAAAAATTACACGGGAAAACATGATTTTTAGAGATGTTTTCAGGGACGTTTAGCTCACAGACGTCTTGACTCAGCTAGGAAATCGCAGATCATCATTAAACAATGCAATCTTCACTTCTGGGGGTGACCGCAGCCATTTATTTTCATGACCCATCCTAATGTGTTTTGATTTCATCTTCTTTTACGCCAGTTTGCCTGAGATTTTGTAACTATTATAGAATGTATAGAATTTAAATACAATTCTTAATTCTTGAATTAATTTAATTTTCAAAATTCTCAAAGCCTTCCTTGCTCCCTTGGCAAGCCTTCGCCTGGCCGAGTATGTGTTTGGCTTAAGACACTTTAAAGACATCCGTTTCCGTTTGGCAACAATGAAACATGCAACATTTGCTGGGGTTTATTCTGGCCCAAAGCAAGCAATTCCAGCCACAGTGACCGGTAGAGGTATATATAATACATACCATTACGTGTTGTACTCATCACCATCATCATCATCATTGTTGCCATCATTATAAAACGAATCAATATTTGCACAGAATTTCTGCAAAAAATAAAAACAAACCAAACCAATTTCAACTCAACTCAACACTCTCTATGCCAGTGGAGAAAAGAACAAACGAAACGAACGACTTTGTAAACTCTTTTGACATTTAAAACTGAAATTTATGGCCTGTTTCATTATTAGCCGGCCTTTTCTAGCAGCAAAGGCCGCAGGAAAGTGGCATTGCTTGTGTTGAGCTCGAATGTGTGTGTGAGTGTTTTTGCGGGGCAAGATATTTCCCGGGGTAGGCGAGCTATGCCAGTGCGAAAGTGTGGCTGATGAAAATTCATTAACACTCGTTAAATTTTGATGAGTGCGTTGTTTTTCCACAAAAAAAAAAAACAACAACAAACAAATAATAAATGATGCTACTTTAAAACAGAAACGTGGTCAGCCGAAGTTCAACTCGAGAGGGGGGTTGTTATCCCACTACAATCACGATTGGAAAAAGTTTGAAATTATGGCCTATCCTTTGAAGTTAATAGACTTATCCATCATTGTTTCAACGAGCCGGAGTTTGTGCCAATTTGTAAAACAATCATCGCCAATTTAGCACCCAAATTTAGAGTTAGGTTCTCTCTCTTTCTCTCTCCCTCTAACCTACGCCCTTTGTGCGGGGGGTCTAAAAGTTTTGTTTTTGTTTTGTGGCTCATCTCGAGTGACAAGTTCTGCGAAATCTTCGCATTTTCCTTCGGGGTATTATTTAAATAATGACTTGAAGATTTTGTTAGCTTAAGATTTGCTAAGTAGCAGGACTTGACAGCATTCCGTTTTGGCTCTCCTACGAATTGGAGGGTGTGCACAGTTTTGGCCATAAATATAAGATTTTATGCAAGAACATATAGGCCTTTTATTTAGTGATTGTTCCCCCTTATTTTCTTTCAATTGTCCTTTGTTGTGCAATAGTCCTGTTTACAGTGGTTTCGACACTTGTTTTAGTTCTGTTTTACGTTTTTTCTGGTTTTGACCTTTATTACAATTATTTAAACTCTTCTCCCTTTCGGTCGGCCTCCTTTGTTATATAGGATGGACCATTTAAAATTTTAAATTTGAACTGCCGATTAATTTGACTTTGAAAGGTAGAATAACATTAATTTTTATTTTAAGGTTTATGTTTGACAGTTGCAAAATGGAACGCTATACGCTCGAACAAAATTGGGAAATGTTAAAAACTTACTTCCAAAGTAGCGGGTCTTTAACGCAAACTGTAAGAAATTTAGGGGGAACATTTTCAAGAAGAGATCGGCCTTCAGTTCAGCTTTCATGAAGCTCATTTTGATCTCGGTGGCTATGCCAATAAGCAAAATTGTAGCATATGGGATCCAGAGAACCCACACGTGACTATTGCGAAGCCAATGCATCCACAACGAGTCACTGTTTGGTGTGGATTTTGGGATGTACTGAAATTGGCTTGATCGGATGAGGTACTGCCGAGCCAAAAATTTGAAAAAATAGTCAGTACTTTTTTATAGCAGATTCGATTAGTGTGAAATTTTTTCATTGGAGCTGACCAAGACCATATATGTAAATTAGGATGGATCACGAATATAAATTGCTGCGGTCACCCCCCCAGAAATGAATATTGGATTGTTTAATGATGATCTGCAAAATATTTCAAGCCGCCTGAGAGGTAAACGCTCCTGAAAACACCTCTAAAAGTCATGTTTGTCCCGTGTAATTTTTTCATGTTACATTTTTGTCCAAATTTTTAATAGACCCTCGGAAGCACTTTAAATCAAAATGTTTATTCTTGTCTTGACGTCACTGACTCAATTGTTGTGAAATTATTTGGTACAGAATATGGTTTTACAGAGCAATTGTTTTTTCGAATTAATAGACCCTTGAAAGCACTTTAAAATTAAATTGTTATAGTTGTTTTAGAATAACTCATTTGACGTATTATTGGATGTTTAGATTGATTTTTGTGGGTTTTCAAAGTGACAGCTTAAAACTCATATTTCTTTGGAACATTTTGTAACAGGTATTATGAAAAATAAGTGGAAAGGCTCATTACCTCTCGAATGATGCCTAATATGAAGAATGTGGAACGAAAAGTGAAAAGTGGCCACCACGACCACGCTTACAGGACCATATCCTTTTCATGAAACCAAACCTTTCCATAACCAAATCGCAGAGTGGTTGCCCTATGTCCTTGATAGCATCACAAATTCGATTTTTGAGGTCTTGAATCGACGCTGGGCAGTTGGCGTAGACCTTATCTTTCACGTGGTCCCAAAGGAAGAAGTCGCAAGGTGTTAAATCACAAGATCTCGGTGGCCAATTGTGATCACCTCTTCGAGAGATAACACGGTCCGTAAACTTTTCCCGTGAAAGAGCAATGGTTTCGTTGCTTGTGTGGCACGTAGCGCCGTCTTGTTGAAAGTAAACGTTGTCCAGATCAATACCATCGAACTCAGACCATAAAAAGTCATTAATCATCTCAAATCATTAACCATTCACCGTAACTGTTGATCCAACCTCATTTTCGAAAAGTAAGGTCCAATGACCCTGCCGGGTCATAAACCGCACCAAACAGTCACACGATGAGGATGGAGAGGCTTCTAAACAATAACTCTTGGGTTTTCCGAGCCCCAGATGCGACAATTTTGCTTTTTGACATAGCCACCGAGGTGGAAATGGGCCTCATCAGTCAAGATGATTTTTCGATGGTATTCCGGATCATTTTTGTAGTGAATTTTAATAATATCAATGCGTTGTTGAAGCGTGTATCGTTCCATTTTTTGTAATGGCGTAGTTTCTACTTGTCAAATGTCAAAGAAAAAAAGCTTCAAAATTGACAGCTACCGAAATACCGGGTGATTCAAAATAACACCTTTAGTTGGAAAACCCTGTATGTACTATAATAAATAAAAATAAAATTAATAATTTATTAGGTCTTCTTATGTTCTTCTACAGTTCTACAGTACGACCGATACTTCGTCCCTTTTGCTTGGTTTCCAATCGGACAATCACCTATGACTCTTCGCGTGTTGGCTGACAATCTGTAACCCAAGGCCACATTTTTTGCCCCCAATTGTTGGCTGTTCTCGTAATATTCGCCTCAAAGCCTACGGATTTCCTTACATCCCTAGTCCTTGCGAAGAAGTGCCTTCCTTAAGTCCTTATGAAGTGTCTTGTTTTTTGGCATTTTGCTTTGCTGTCGGAATTGCCTTTATTTTGTCGTAAGCCAATTTCGTAACACTTTGGTATTACCCCCCACCCCCCCCCAAACGACTAATGACGTCGTTACAGCATTTTTTCGGTGGCAATTTCTGGTTTGACGTCACTGAAGTCAGCAAGCCGGCACCACCACCACGACCAAACCCTACTCCCCCACTCCACACCCTCCAAAAAAGAAGAAAAAGAAAAAACCCAAATTAATTTTTGCATCTTGGTGAAATATTTATTGTAATTAATTCTTATTTGCTTACCTTGTTGTTCGTTGCGTTGCCTCCTCTCGGCGGCTGGCGCTCCGCTTGATTTCCACAGAAAGGAAATTATATTTTACTTAAGAAAATGTCTTGTTTTCGGGCGGTTAATGCGAAATGGAATGGAATGGCATGAAATCTAAGCGCTCTTAATGGTATACTTCTAAATTATTTACTTTTACGGCCTCAATGTATGCTACACAATACGACCCAAATATAGCCGACAGCAGCAAGAAATCGAAAAATCGTTGTTGTTGCCAGTACTGCTGCTAACTGTGCTACTGCTACTGATGTTGCCGTTGTTGTGTTTCTGTTGTTTATTGCGTGTCACCACTGTCTAACGTAAATAAATCACATAAAATAATAAAAACGCACAATCACACACGCACAGGCCGTCACACACACACACGTGTATGCACACACACTCTCCTAGTGATTTAACATTGAACGTTGTAAGTGCTATAAATGTTACATTTTGATACCCGAGCAAATTGTCTTCTCCTTCTGATCCTCCCGGCAGGATACGACGTTTCGTCTGCTTCGGTTCGTTGCTGTTTCTGTGCTTTTTTGGTTCCTTTTCTGACCTTGAAAGTCATTGTAAATAATGGAGAATTATAACTAAAAATATGCCATGAATTAATACATTCAAAACGATATTTATGGCCAAGCCAAGTTTTCCCACAAAAGACGAAGAATAGAATGGAAAAATGAAAAACAAACGAAATAGTTTTCCTTATACCAAAACACAATTCAATGGCTGCCTTCTGCTATCTGGCTCAGACTCGCAAGTACAACTCAATTATTTGTTCTGCCTAAAAGTCGACTACACATAATTGCAGGGTTGTTGTTGTGAAAAGTGTTTTTTAACAACAGACTAAACACTACTAACTTCGTTACTGATTTATGTTTGCCCAATGGCAACGCAACGCACAACGAATCAAAGCAGCATATTAGGGGGCGGCGGCGAAAGAAATAATTATTTTGTTGTATACTTTTAGTTGGATGTGGTAAAAAGGCTGCTCTTTCAAGGTTAATGTTGCAGAAACGATAAAAATAACTATTAAACGGTCATTAAACAAGTTTGAGTAATAAAATCTACATTTGTCTATGCAATTATAAAGAGTGATTTTTTTGAGGTTAGGATTTTCATGCATTAGTATTTGACAGATCACGTGGGATTTCAGACATGGTGTCAAAGAGAAAGATGCTCAGTATGCTTTGACATTTCATCATGAATCGTCTTACAAACGAACAACGCTTGCAAATTATTGAATTTTATTATCAAAATGCGTGCTCTGTTAAGAAAGTTCATTGCGCGCTTCCATTTTATGGTCAGTTTAATCGACCCACTGAAGCGGCTATTCGGGCTATTGTGACTAAATTTCGCACCAAATTTACATTGTTGGACATTAAACCACCAACACGCTTACGTAGAGTGCGAACTGAAGAAAATATCGCAGCTGTATCGGCCAGTGTTAATGATGACCACCAATTTTCGATTCGTCGCCGTTCGCACCAATTGGGTCTCTGTTACTCAAAAACGTGGAAATGCCAAAATTGGACTAAGCGGATGGACCACCTAAGACGCAGCCGCGGTCAACATTTAAATGAAATTATCTTCAAAAAGTAAATGTCATGGACCAATCTAACGTTTCAAATAAAGAACCGATGAGATTTTGCAAATTTTATGCGTTTTTTTTTAAAAAAAAGTTATCAAGCTCTTAAAAAATCACCCTTTATAAAGAGTGATTTTTTTGAGGTTAGGATTTTCATGCATTAGTATTTGACAGATCACGTGGGATTTCAGACATGGTGTCAAAGAGAAAGATGCTCAGTATGCTTTGACATTTCATCATGAATAGACTTACTAACGAGCAACGCTTGCAAATCATTGAATTTTATTATCAAAATGCGTGCTCTGTTAATAAAGTTCAGAAAGAAATAAATTGTGTTCAGCGACGAAGCTCATTTTTGGCTCAATGGGTACGTAAATAGGCAGAATTGTCGATTTTGGAGTGAATATCAGCCAGAAGCATTGCAAGAGCTACCAATGCATCCAGAAAAAGTCACAGTTTGGTGCGGTTTATGGGCTGGTGGCATCATTGGACCGTACTTCTTCAAAGATGATGCGAATCGTAACGTAACTGTGAATGGTGAGCGCTACCGTGAGATGATATCCAACTTTTTTTTGCTCGCGATTCTATGGCCATTTTGAGGGAAAACTTCGGAGAACAATTCATCTCAAGAAATGGACCGGTAAGTTGGCCACCAAGATCATGCGATTTGACGCCTTTAGACTATTTTTTGTGGGGCTACGTCAAGTCTAAAGTCTACAGAAATAAGCCAGCAACTATTCCAGCTTTGGAAGACAACATTTCCGAAGAAATTCGGGCTATTCCGGCCGAAATGCTCGAAAAAGTTGCCCAAAATTGGACTTTCCGAATGGACCACCTAAGACGCAGCCGCGGTCAACATTTAAATGAAATTATCTTCAAAAAGTAAATGCCATGGACCAATCTAACGTTTCAAATAAAGAACCGATGAGATTTTGCAAATTTTATGCGTTTTTTTAAAAAAAAAGTTATCAAGCTCTTAAAAAATCACCCTTTATATGGTCCGCCATCTAACTTTTTTTTTCAACTATTCACCTGTTGGACTATTATTTGTGGGGAGCCGAGGCAGCCATTTGAGTGAAATTATTTTCCATTATTAACCGGAAGGATTGTACTTTCAAATAAAATAAAGAAATTTGTGAAAATATTCAGTAGTTTTTTATAGCATTTTCAAAAAAAGTTATTTGGCGGACCCTTTATTTGGTAACGTAACGTTTTTTTTTTCAACTATTCAACCATTGGACTATTATTTGTGGGGAGCCGAGGCAGCAATTTGAATGAAATTATTTTCCATTATTAACCGGAAGGATTGTACTTTCAAGTAAAAAAGAAATTTGAGAAAATATTCAGTTTTTTATAGCATTTTCAAAAAAAAAAGTTATTTGGCGGACCCTATATTTCGATTTTCTAAACTCGACAAGGATTTAAAAAAAAATATGGATATATTTGTTTAATTTTTTTACTAAAATTCCAATTTTCGCCGGTGGTACATGTCAAAGACAAATAAATAAGAATGAAATGAAAAATAAACAAAAAGAAAATAATTTTATTTTTTTAAGAAAATAAATCAATTTTTTAGAAAATTTAAGAAAAAGTGCTGTCAATAAACAATAATTTCTCTCATAAGAAATACCTATAACGTGCCATAATTTTACATTTTTACTGTAACTGACCAAGACCATATACACATGAAACTAGAAATCGTATGTAGAAAAGCCGAGTATTCCGATTTCCATTTGGTGATCGTTTCTCCATTTTACAGGACTTTTACTTTCCGAAGGATGTAGAAGTTTTAATAATTTATTTTCGTACTTTTACGAGTCAGTACAAGGCGATATGGGCATTAAATGAAAGAGAAGAGTATCTTTTAAAAATATTTCAAATTTGATGCATATATTTGTATGAGTTTAGCATTAACAACTACTTCAAATTGTTTCCCCTAAATAAGTCAAAGTTTATTTATTTTAATTTTTAGGCGGAAAATTTGAAATGGTATTTAATACTAAACTTATATAGATAGAAATGTGAAATATTAAGTATTTTTTAAAGATATTCTTCTCTTTCATTTTGTATCGATGTCACATTTGTATGATTAGGAACAGTACGAAAATAAATTATTAAAACATATCCTATGGAAACTATAAAAATAAGAAAATATCACCAAATGGAAAACTGAGTACCAAGTTCAACTATGCATGATGTCTATTTCCACGTGTATATGGTCTTGGTCAGCTCCAAAAAGTACTGTCGCTAGACTAGATACCTAGGCGAAGATTGCAAAAACGTAAATACAAGGTAAAATTTTCACTCAAAATAAAAATAATAATTTTTGTAATATTTTTTAACATTGTCGGCAACAACAAAATAAATGTGGGTATGAAAACAAAATTTTGAAAAAGAATTGGATGTTAAAATTGTAGGAATTAGCCTCGATAACACTTGGCAACAACGATTTTGTAGAAGAGCTGTGTATAAAATTCTCTGATGTATTTTAGCTCGATAAACTCGAAAACATTATGAAAAATTTTGTATGGATAAATTATTTTTTGGAAATATAAGTCCGTTAACATCCGCTGCATTTATATTCAAATTCAAAAAAAATTGCAAGATAATTATGATGGCTACAAATTTTGAGAATTTCACTTAAACACTGGTTTAAGAACAGCCCCAAAGAATTAAGAAAACCAGTTTTTGTTTTTTTTTTTTTCAAAAAAATATGTGTTTTTTCTTGCACCGAATATTATTTTTTATGGATAAATTATTTTTTATTTTTATACACTCCACGAGAGTATTATGTCTTTGTGCATTTGTTTGTAACACCCAAAAGGAAGCGAAATGGACCCATTGTTAATTATACCGATCGACATAGAATCACTTTTTGAATTGATTTATCAATGTCCGTCTGTCTGTCCATCTATTCTTGTAATCAAAGTTCAGGTCGCAATTGTGGCTAGAACCAAACGAAACTTTGTACAACGAAATTGTTCGGAATAAGGACGAACGCTATTTAATTTGAAGAAAACCGGTTCAGATTTAGATATAGCCCCCATACGAATTTCACTCCCGATTTGACTCTTTTCACTCTAGATACCACATATTTTAACCGATTTCCTTCAAAATTGGCAAGACATCTTATATTTCAATTAGAAACACCCATGGTGAAAATTGGTCAGATCGGTTTAGATTTAGATATAGTCCCCATACGAATTTCACTCTCGATTTGAGTTTTTCCGCTCTAGAAACCACATATTTTATCAGATCGTCTTTAAATTTGGCTAAACATCTTATATTTAATCTAGGAACAAGTATGGTGAAAATAGGTCAGATCGGTTTAGATATATATAATATAGCTCCCATACAAATTCCACTCAAGATTTGACTCTGGATACCACATATATTAACCGATTTTCTTCAAAATTGGCAAAACATCTTATATTTCAATTAGAAACACCCATGGTGGAAATTGGTCAGATCGGTTCAGATTTATATATAGCGCCCACACAAATTTCACTTCCGTTTTCCACTCTATAAACACATATTTTAACAGATCTTCTTCAAATCTTGCAAAATATCTTATATTTCAACAATAAACACTCATGGTGAAAATGAGTTAGATCGGTTCTAATTTAGATATAGTCCCGATATATAGATTTATATATAGCTCCCATACAAATATCGCTCCCGGCTTGATTTTTTCCGCCTCAGAAACAACGTATTTTCACCGAATTTCTTCAACTTGAGCATAACACATTATATTTACTTGAACTGGAAGAACCTATAGTGTACTTCATTCCGTGTTTGGATATAGCCTCGATACAAATATTTTTCTCGATTTGACAAATTGGGTCAGGTCATATTAGCATATGATTAGGAAACACACAAAAATTCTTCCAATTTCACTCCAAATATCACTTTAACATAGAAACAGTGTGTCAGTCTTCCAAAAATTTAAGAAAATTGATTTTTTCCAAAATATATATTTTTTCTGGCATGACGAAATTCTATGAATAAATGTGTAAGTTACGAACCTTATTGACGAATTAAGAGAATTTCAAAAAAGGCTGCCTTTTTAAAAAGTTTCTGCTTAAATTTATTTATATGTAGGCCTCAAGCTTGAAAAAATAAATTAAAAATATAGGCCAAATGTCAAAAATACACGTTTATGCCTAAGTTGATTTAGTTATAAGCGATGACGACATAAGCTTCTACCGGCCCATAACTTCCACATTTATACATAGAAAAAGGCAAAAAGGCCATGTTTTCATCGTTAAAATCCTAGCTATAGCATAATCTGTTATCTAAATGTAAATGATTGTTTAAAAAAAATTAAAAATCATTATTTTTGAAACATGTATTTTTCGTCTTCAAAGAGTGTCGTAACTTCTAAATTTATCCATAGATCTTATTTTATTTTTATTATATTCTTCCTTATAATTTTAGCTGCTACATAATGTGAAATTACACAAGTTTAGTCATAAATGATTAACAAATGATTTGACTTTCGAACAAAATAACATTCTGTGACAGGGGCTGAATAATTGGGGTTTTTACAGATTTCTAAAATATTTACTAGACCAGAAGTTATTACACTTTGACCTAAGGAAATTAATTCAAGCCACTGTGCGCGAGATAGAACTATGTATAGCCTTCAGAGGTAGCCAATTTCACCAATTCCTTCATTATAATCCTTCCATTATTTTTATCGATTTAATAGATTGAAAGAATTATTTTTTATGTGAATTAGGCACTGAATTATTTGTGGATCCGCGGTATATTCGATATTCCATTTCATCTTGTCACCATTATGTTTTGACTATTTAAAGCAGCAAATAACTTTTCCACTTTCTCTCATCTATTTTTCACTTGATTTATAATTATTTAAACCTAAAAGTAGGCTTTGAATTTGTTTCCGCTCTTCACTTCTTTAAAATATTTGTTTGTTTGTTTTTTATTTTTCATTCATTTCCTTTCCCTTTCGTTTTCTTTTTCTCACGCTTTAGTTGTGCTATTTATTGGATTGCCTAATAACTTTTGATTACGCTTTCGATTAACCATGAAATTCTATAGCAGACTTTCTGGGGAAAAGTCATAATTTATGGCATTTCATGTTATTGGGTTGGCAGGGCAGTGTGTGTGCGAGAAAATATGCAATTTATACCACAATTTATTGAGTCATTTAATTAAATTCGTGTTCATTTCTTTCGTCGGATGTCGCACAAAAGGCCAAGTCTTTTCATTAAACGACCAAAAGTATGCTTTGATTTTTGCAGCATGGTTGGCAAAGGGGAATTTAATGAACTGCAAGTGTGAGTTAATGAGTTATAACTACAACAGGGAAATGTAATTATTTGGGCAATGTTTACTGCAATAAATAAATAATCCAATCCTTTTATTAATTCAAAACATATAAATAAGTTTATTAAAAATTAAATCATTGAAAAACTCTTAAATGCTGTTTAAAAATAGCCAACATTTTTAAACAATTTTTGATTATTAACGTACAAGAAGGACTACTGAATATTACTTTTAACTAAAAAATATTTTCTTTTCCATCAATAACCATTGTTTTTCCCAAACGCGTTAAATTTCTTCCTCACAGTCCTTAAGCTAAAAATTGTGTCCTGTTCCTTTAACCTCTTAATAAGCATTGTTGATTTGCTGGAATTAATTTTGTCATCGAATTCATTCCATTAATCATACTCAATTTAATATTTGCCATCATGTCCCAAATCATGTCGTTACTCTGCTTCTTCTTTCTTGTCCTTATGTCCAATTTAGTTGGGCACTGACAACACGTTTGTGTTGCTTTTTATAGAATTTAATGCAATTAATTACATTGATTCGAACTACCCTCCCTCTAAGGGCAAAGTATGCTTTAACCTACAAGTTCGTTTGTTTCTTTGGTAATCCTAAATATATGCTTCAGTTAAAGGGAGAACTATAAACTTGAGACCGTATTCTGATGTTACATCAGAATACAGATAACATTTGGCGGGGGAGGGGGAGCATTTGGCCTTGTCATTTATATTTTGACATTGCGTACAAAATATATGTAATTGACAAGGTCAGATCGGTGGACGTGTAGACGACACATTCGAACGGCAGACAGACTGTCATCAGAGCTACGCTTCGTATTCATGTAAAACAATACATGATTTATGGCAGCCTAGCATATTTTCAGGCTTCAATGGTTGGGTTTCAATTGCTATCATTCGCACTCATCGAGGAATATTAAAATAAAAAACAAAATGAAAGTCCACATTTCTCTCTTTGTTGCCTACTCATTTGCTAAAGCCTTTATTGTGGTATATGCGCTTAATTTTGCGCGTTTGTGCAACTTAACGCAAAATTAATCAATTGTTGGCAAAGATTAATACGCCTATAATGTAATTAACGTTTACTGCCAACGGCATAACTTAATTATAAGTTTTTGCCTAAAAGCAGACTATGTAATTTCATGGTTAGTTGAGGGTGTTATTCGAGGATGTTACTGAAAGAAAAACGAACAGTATTGTGTAATTTTTTCTACCAACCAGTAGTTTGGGAGGAACAAATTACTAAACAATCAAAAAATCGAGAGCATACATTAAGGGTGTTTGTAAATAGCAGAAAATTTTGCATACTCTGAGGTTTAAAATAGAATCGAGGATTTTAGTATTCTGGAAAGGAGCAGGTTTTAAATCTATATTAAGAAAAAAAAAATAAAAATAGTGAAAAAATAATTTTATGAATAAATATAAAATTTTAATTATTTTAAACCACACTTACAAGGCCAGGCTAACAATATATTTATTCTATACTAGAAGTACCCGCTGCTTCGCATGCGAAAAAGCCAGTTATTTGTTATTAGTTTTATCCGTCTCTGTTTTTGTATTGTATTTATCTATCCAAATCCAATTTTACTGCACTTACGTACATCTAACTCACGATTCTAGCTATAATACGTTATTTGGTACCATTTTTATCCCTTTTTGTCTTTCTCACCCCTTATAAGTAAAAATTGCGAAAAATCCATTTAGATTGCGCTTCTACGTTGTCAGAGGAATTTACGCACCACATTTCATAACTATAGCTGCAATTCTTAAATTGGTACCGTTTTTATCCCTTTTTTCTGGCGCATCCCATAAAGTACAAATTTTGAAAAATCCAATTTTACTACATTTCTACATGGCCAGAGGAATTTACATATCATAATACTTTAGTTGGTACCATTTTTATCCCGTTTTACCCTTTTTCGAAAAATCTAATTTTACTGCACTTCTGCGTTCCAAATGTCAATATTCGAGCTGCAATACTATAGATGGTACCATTTTTATCCCGAACAATCCTTATAAGTACAAACTTCAAAAAAAATCTATTTAGATGCTTCTACGTTGTCAGAGAAATTTACACACGAAATTTCACGACTATAGCTGCAATACATAAATTGGTACTATTTTTATCCCTTTTTGTCCCGCGCACACCCTAAAAGTATAAGTTTCGAGCAATCAAATTTTACTGCGCTTCAACATGGTCAGAGGAATTTACATATCAAATTTCACGATTCTAGCTGTAATATTAAAGTTGGTACCATTTGTATCTCTTTTTGTCCCGCTCACCCCTTAAAAGTACAAATTTCGAAAAATCCATTTATGTTGCAAGTCTGCGTTGTCAGAGAAATGTAAATACCGATTTTCACGAATATAGCTGCAATATTTAAATTGGTACCAGTTTGTATTTTTTGTCTCTGTCTCCCTTAAAAGTACAAATTTCGAGAAATCCCTCGCCTGCATGGTCAGTGCAAGGTGCCTAATTTCATGTTTATAGCCACTGCCGTCTAATCAGGACGAGTGTTCGATGTTTATCCCTTTTTGTCTCATTTAACCCCCTAAAAGTATGAATTTCGTAAAACCCTTTTTTAGTCGGCGTCTCTAAGTCATATTAGGAAACTACCCTGAAAATTTCACGTCCCTTCAGCCGTTTGATCTGGGCGCTGGTCAATGATCAGTCAGTCAGTAGCGCAACTCTTTCAAAAAATAAATATAAGGCAGCAATCTTCAAAAAAACTTAAATCCCAATATAATCCCCATATTGGGGGGATCGTGGATGAATTTTCGGCTACAGCCGTTTGCTTGGTTGTATATCCATCGTATTTTAATGCCAAAAGTATTAATTTTGAAAATGGATTATCTCTCTCGTGCAAGATAAGCTAACTTCCTGATTCTACCCATTTTTATCGTAAAAGTTAAAAATTTACGAATTTGGAAAAAACTTTTTATTTTTCGTGTCTACGCAGTCAGAGGAATGTATACACCGAATTCCATGATACCAGCTGCGGCTATTTGGTTGGTACACTTTTTATCCCCATTTTTCATTGTAACTCCCTAAAAGTACAAATTTCGCAAAATCCCTTTCTTTTAAGTGTCTACGCAATCAGTGGAATGTATACACCGAATTTCATTCATCTAGGTGCATCCGTTTGGTTGGTACCATTTTTATCCCTCTATTCACATTTTATCCCTTAAAAGTACGAATTTGGAAAAAATACTTCTATATCATGAATCCACACAATTAGAGGAATGTACACACCGAATTTCGTGTTTATAGCTGTTGTCGTTTGATAAGTACCATTTTTATCCCTTTTTGCCCCCTACGAATAAGAATCTCTTTATTGTGCAAGTTCTTTTGCTATGAGGGGAATGGTTTCACTGTAGTTTATTTGAAAAGTGAATACTACTCAACTTTTTTAAAAAATATTTCTTTGCTTTGAAATGGGATATACTCCAGACTCAGGACAATTTTGCATATATATTTTATAGAATGCAAATTTGTTTACAAATGGCATGGCGATATTTAATACTTGGCTGCACACTAAATGATTGATGATTCTCAAAAAACGAATGAGAAGTACCACTCACTTGCCGAATATCCATTTAAAAAAATCACAGCAAGTACTAAAGCACACATGCCAAATTACAAGCATCTCATTGATTAACTTACTTGAAATTTAGATTAATTTTGAAAAATATATACACAGGAAAACGTGTAGAATACATTCTGAAATTCTGGACCAAATAGCTATTTTTTGAAATATTTTGGGATAAGATAAATACGAACTCCTGTTTTCCGATTTTCGAAGGGCACGGCTATACTAACTAAGGTACAGAAAATATTATTTGTAAACTGGTAATATTTCTACAAATGGTTGGTCCATATGTAGGACTATTTGAAAAAATAATTAAATTAAAATCCTCCCAATTCGATGAAATTCCAAGAAAATCCCCCTCACAGCAAAACATATTCTGGTGCTCGATTAACTAATTAGCATTGTAGATTGTCCTTTTTGTCCTGCCATTTGGGAAAGGGGTAAACTAATGAAATGTCTTAATAGACATGGTAGAGATAAACAATAAATACATGAATCTGCCATTTATTACAATCAAAACTTAAAGCATACTTCTAGGCAGCGCCATAAGAACACTTCCGTATAGTATTAAATTATTTGGTGTTGGAATAACAAATGACTTCATTATTGGAATATATTTTATGCTGGTACGGTTAACTTAAACTTTTTAGACTGCGAGGAAGAAGGAAGGAAGGGTGTAATTAATTTGGATTTTGGCTGGGGGAAAAGGACCCTATTTTCTTGTGGGGAGGGGGTTGTCCTTCTTCTGTTTACTAAGGAGAGGCAAATAAATAAATTAAAGTGGGCAACGCCTGTTTGCTTTAATTTGCCAAGCAATTTAGAAGTACAATATTGTTATTGATTTAATTATTTGCATTGTTTTGTCAGCCAGACATTGAAATTATGGCAACAAAAGGAAATTATTTAAAATGATTTTTTGTTTGTGAATCTTTCTTTGTACCACAAAGCATACTTAGAGGCTTTTGGAATGTGCTTTGATGTAACTATCATTAATAAGAAATGAAAAGGAAATGCAACTATTTTCCAAGCCATTGTCATCGCATGGCAAAAAGACAAAAGCCATTACAATGTGGACAAAACGTGTGTTTTTTTTTTCTACAATATTTCTATAATTGCTGTTTAATCAATGCGAAGTTTTTATTTATAAGCACATATATATGTACATATAGCATGCTACTACAATTGGTTGAGATAATTTTCTTAAGCCGTATATATCATATATAGTTCTGATGATTGCTTTATAAATGCCATAAGTTAACTTTATATTTGCCTTGGAAACGCCATGGTTTGCAAAACTTGTGAGTTTTCGCATAAAGTTGGAAAGAAGCGAAAACCGAAGGATATTTTTATACTTTGCAATACAAAGTTTTCTGTGTGGCTTTCCATGTGAGATGAAAGTGTATAATTAATCAATTTTCTATAGGGTATGCTAATAACACAAGGCAACAAATTTGGAGTTCAATTTTTTAATGTTTCTTGAAAAAAAAACTTATAAAAATGGGTAATTTTTCATATGAAAATTAATTGGTGTTTTATTAATAATTTTTGGCAATTATGGGATTATCATTATAAAAAATATATCGCCCATAGGGTGATATTCCATAAATTCAAATATGAAAAATTACATTTTTGGGCGATATTTAATGAACCCTGAAAAACGTGCCCCAAAGGAGAAAATCAGTAAGCCCGCCCGAAGGCCGTGATCTAATCTTTTTGGGGAATTTTTTTATTTTGATGTGCGTGATTTTTCATTTATTTTTGGGAGTAAATTTATTTGATTTTTTGACAATTTTTCATATTAAATATTTCTCAAAAATTTAGGCGATAAATGTGATTTAATCTTTTTAGGGGAGTTTTAATTTTTGATTTGGGTTATTTTTCATATATTTTTGGGCGTAATTTAATTTTCCATTTTGGACATACCCTAGATGATTTTTGGGCGATTTTTAATATTAAAAATTTCTCAAATTTTTGGACGGTTTTTCATATGAAAAATATCAAAAAATTTTTGGGCGATTTTTCATTTCTGATGAGGGTGATTTTTCATTTATTTTTGGGTGTAATTTTTATTTGGGTTTTTGGCGAATTTTCATATTAAAAATTTCTCAAAGTTTGGTCGATTTTTATTATGAAAAGTGATCTAATCTTTTTGGGAGATTTTTATTTTTGAAGTGGGCGATTTTTCATATTAAAAAATACTTAAATTTTTGGGGAATTTTTCATTTTTGACTTTTTAATTATTTTTGGGTAATTTCATTTGATTTTTGGATGATTTTTCATATTAAAAATTTTTGGGCGATTTTTCACATGAAAAGCGATCTAATCTTTTTGGGGGATTTTTATTTTTGAAGTGGGCGGTTTTTCATATGAAAAGTTATCTAATCTTTTTGAGAGATTTTTCGTGTGGGTGATTTTAGATGATTTTTGGCCATTTTTCATATTAAAAATTACCAAATTTTTTTTGAGCGATTTTCATATGTGTGGGTGATTTTCATTTTTGATGTGGTGATTTTTTATTTATTTTTGGGCGATTTTTCATATTAAAAATTACTGAAGTTTTTTTTGGCGATTTCCATATGAAATGTGATCTAATCTTTTTTGGGAATTTTTCATTTTTGAAGTGGGTGATTTTTCATTTATTTTTGGGTGTAATTTCATTTGATTTTTGGCCGATTTTTCATTTTAAAAGTTTCTCAAACTTTTGGGCGATTTTTCTTATGAAAGTTATCTAATATTAATAAATTTTAATGAAAAGTTACTCAAAATTTTGGGCAATTTTTCATATGAAAAATGATCTAATTTTTGGGAGATTTTTCATTTTTGATGTGGCTGATTTTTCGTTTATTTTAGGACGTAATTTCATGTCCCGTTTTGGACATATCCCAGATGATTTTTTTTTGCGATTTTTCATATTAAAAATTACTCCAATTTTTGAGCGATTTTTCATATTTCATATGATTTTTCATTTATTTTTTAGCGTAATTTCATTTTTCGCTTTGGCCATACCCTGATGATTTTTGAGCGATTTTTCATATTAAAAATTACTCAATTTTTTCGGCCGAATTTTCATATTAAAAATTTCTCAAAATTTTGGTCGATTTCCATATGAAAAGTGATGTAATCTTTTTGTGGTATTTTTCATTTTTGTAAGAGGCGATTTTTTCATTTATTTTTGGCTAATTTCATTTTCTGTTTTGGACATATTCTAGATAATTTTTTGGCGATTTTTCATATTAAATTGTAGTCAATTTTATGGGAGATTTTTCATAAGAAAAATGATCCAATTTTTTGGGGCAATTTTTTATGTGGGTGATTTCACATTTATATTTGGGTGTAATTTCATTTTCCGTTTTAGACCATTTTTTGGTTTTAGTCTGTCTGTTCAACCGTTCTTTTGTCTGTCTATGCATCCATACTTCCGTCTCTTCATCCATCCATTCGCTGGTTCATCGATCTGCCTATCCATATCCCCGTCCATCTTTCTGTCTGCACTCCTTGCGCATTGCGTCTTACAAAACGAAGGAGTTAATTTAAAACAAAATCAAAGCATATTTTCCACCTTTAATACCTGGTAAAACCTTATGGGAATTTTGCATCGAACCTAATATTTGCAAAGAAAACGCAAAACTTAAAACATAGCTTTACACGCTTTCAATTCATCCAAAGGCTAAAGCACACTTGGCATGGCTGGCACTTAGGCTGGGGCAGGGGGTATGCAAGGGGGGAAACATCACTCCACGTCAAAGGAATATGATGCCCTAAATATTAAATGAATGGAACATTATTCATCTGTCTAGAACTGGTAGACGCATGAAAGACTTTGTTGTGCACACAAGACGAAAATAATTTATTAACAAAATATGTCTGAAGGTCTGCTGGAAATTTTTCTTTTGCTTAATCGAGTTCATAATTGAAATGGTAAATGTGCTAAATGTTGATGAAAAGATTACGTTGTTGCAAATTAGATTCGAGCCAAAACAAAAGAACCAACGAATAGTTTTAAAGTATACCTTAAGGCTAGGCAAATTCAATTATTTTTCCTGACAAATTAATGTAAAAACTCATATTTGGAAAGGTCTACTTTAAAGGGTTAAAGAAAGGTGTGTTCAAGGAATTCAATTAATTCTATTTCCCTAGAAAAACTTTAAAAACTAATTTAAGTTTCAAGCTGATTTTGAGCCTAGAGAATATCCTCTTTCAAACTAGATTTATTAAACGTATATATTGAAAAGTTTGTTTAATCGTTTTGCTTTGTTATTTCTCTGCCTTAAAATTAAATTTACTGCTCTTTAAGTACATTCAAAATGTTATTATATTTCATTAGTAAACACGCCTAATGGATATGTAACACAATTAGGTTAGGCCTAAAGGTATGCCACAGAAATTAGCTTGCATTTACAGAGACACTTTTAATGTGGATGTGTGTACATACATGTGTGTCTACACATGTGCGAATTAAGTTAAACAGCCGCTAAACATTTTATAATTTTGTTACAATTGAGGGGGCAGAAGCTAAGCGGTAGAAATACATTAATGCTACTGAGGAGCTATCATAAGGAAATTACATTTAAAGCTTACTTTGTGACAATAAAAAATAATTTGGAAGCTACAGAAATGTTAAATAGGTGTTATTGTAGCATTGAAAGCTTATGGAATATGTTTAAAAGACGTGCATTCTTATAGGAGCTAATACAGATTAATGTTCAAAGTATACTTGTAGGCTTAGAAAGAAAAGTTTGTTTTCCTAAATTAAATTATACAAAACATACAAAATAAAAAGAAAAATTGAAGGACAATAAATAGAAGAATATTGTTAATAAATAATAGAATATAATTGTTGCATATAATGCAAACTTTTGGGTCTGTCCTTCTGTAATTACACATATTTTATTTATTTCTTCATCATTTCAATAAAATTTCATTTCAAGATCTTTAACATAGCATAACAAGCGCAGTCAATCTTAAAAGAATCCCACTCATTTGTGTGACATTTTTTCCCTCGATTCACATCACACGGCACACCCTTGTGGCTACGTCCGCCCCTACTCGGTGAAGAGATCACATATTAGAAAATGTATTAAGGAAGTATTAATGTTCCGTACAAGTTAATTATAAAAGCCATAAACTCTGGTATTAATTGCTATTTACGGCACAGCTAGAAAGGGACGAACGAACGAAAGCAGTGGTTGCTTTTGAAAAAGGAAGTAATTTAAAGCATACTCTTAGGATGTCAGTTTGCCATTATAATGCGAGCAAAATATACAGGGTGGCTGGTGAATGTTATTGCATTAAGAAATTTTAATAATATTTTTCTAAATCATATAAATTTATTTATCTTTGTAAATTTGAAAACTGATACATATTTATTAATGGCTTTAAAAACAATATAAAGAGTGATTTTTTTGAGGTTAGGATTTTCATGCATTAGTATTTGACAGATCACGTGGGATTTCAGACATGGAGTCAAAGAGAAAGATGCTCAGTATGCTTTGACATTTCATCATGAATCGTCTTACAAACGAACAACGCTTGCAAATTATTGAATTTTATTATCAAAATGCGTGCTCTGTTAAGAAAGTTCATTGCGCGCTTCCATTTTATGGTCAGTTTAATCGACCCACTGAAGCGGCTATTCGGGCTATTGTGACTAAATTTCGCACCAAATTTACATTGTTGGACATTAAACCACCAACACGCTTACGTAGAGTGCGCACTGAAGAAAATATTGCAGCTGTATCGGCCAGTGTTAATGATGACCATCAATTATCGATTCGTCGCCGTTCGCAGCAATTGGGCTTCTGTTACTCAAAAACGTGGAAATGCCAAAATTGGACTAAGCGGATGGACCACCTAAGACGCAGCCGCGGTCAACATTTAAATGAAATTATCTTCAAAAAGTAAATGTCATGGACCAATCTAACGTTTCAAATAAAGAACCGATGAGATTTTGCAAATTTTATGCGTTTTTTTTAAAAAAAAAGTTATCAAGCTCTTAAAAAATCACCCTTTAATTAAATACCTCCATACTCAGTGTTGCATGCGTGACTTTTATTATTCAATTGCCTCAATTGTTGTTCGAATGCTTTGCTTTCAGTCATTCCAATTTGTTGGTTCGGTTTTGTAAACTTGCTGAAAAAAGCTGGTGCTGCAAGGTCGAGAGGACAACGAAATGTAGAGTTTATTGAAATCAGCATCTCTCCGAACAGGACTGGCTATGGGACAATTTGCACCATCTTTTTGAAAGGGGTTCGCTTTCGGCCTAGTTCTGTAAAGAAAACCTCTTTCAAGAGCAGCATTCAACAACTTGGTAGTAGCATTTATCAGCCAGCCTGTATTTGTTAAATCATAATTGCAATTGTCCCAGGACTGGTTATGGGACAAGTTGCACTAGCCTATTTCTCTAAAGTAAATCTATTTGAACAGCAGCTTGATAGTAGCATATATCAGCCACCCTGTATTTGTTAAGTGGGAATTATATTAAATGGCTGTAAGTTTGGGGAAATTGCATTTTCGGCTTTTGAGTATATATATTGGTATATTTTGAGGATAATAAAAAGACATAAAGAAAAGTCTGAACCTTTAAAATATATACATATCTTTATTTAAAAAAATATATTTATATATTTCTTGTTCTTTACTGTATGAAATCGAATGTAATACCCATAATGATATATAGGAAATAAAGAAATTAAAAAATTAAATTTTATGATGTACCTTTTGGTCGCATTTGTGTGTCAAAATAAGGATTTTAGCACCTTTGATGTTTGGTCAATAATGAAGCTCTTGCGCTAAAATTCGTGTTGGTATTTTTTGAATTGAATTTTCATAATTGAAACTTATAATTTCCCGAGGTATATTTAAAGAAATTTTCGAATCTATGAATTGGTGGACTTTCAACAATTTAAAGCCAACATACAGCCCACTTCATATCTCCAAAAGCCAAGTTTACGAAAGAAGAGGGGCCTTTTTGTCCCTTTTGTGAAAAAAGGGTAAAAAGCACCCCTAAAACAAAATATTCGCCATATAATTATACTATAAGTTTCTGAATACACCACAACTCAAAACTCTACTCAAATGTCAGAAAAAAAAAATTAAATTCGTTTTAGGGTTAATTTTGTACTTTTTCCGAAGTGAAGCAAATCTCTCCCACAAAACTGAATTTTAGGGGGATGATGTGAATGGAAGTAGACTATATCTTCCATTCACATCATCCAAATCTTCAAATCTCTTCAAATTACGCCATACGTCACACTACAAGAAACATTTAAACTCTCGAGCTCCTTAACATAGGGATCTTTTTGGTCCCGTTTGTGGAGAGGGGTAAAAAAGGCACTTAAATCAAGGGTTTAATGTGTTAAAATGTTCTACAAACATATTCGCCATAAAATTGTACTATAAGTCTCTGAATACACCAAAACTCAAAACTTAACTTAAATAACAGAAATAAACAGAAAAGATATAAACTAAAAACTAAGCTTTTTCCGAAATGGTGCTAAAATTTCCCACAAAATTTTACTAAAAACTTCAAACATGTAGCCCAGGACTTTCCCAAACGAACACCAGTTGTTTCATCAAAATCGGTCCACAGGTTCGCGAGTTATGTCAAGTTCGAGTTAACACGTCGCTCGAAACTGCCGTCAGAGAGAAGATCGATGAAATTGCATATAAAGCCGCCTTAAACTTGACCTGGTGGTCGGTCGAAAAAAGCCTTTTCCAAAACGCGAGTTCCAGACCACCACAGTTTTGTCAACTGATCTTTCCAATGACAGTGCTGGATTTAGTGTACGCGGGTCCATTTACCCGGAAAGGGCACCCTGAATCTCGAAATCCGAAAATTCGATATATCTAGGCCCACTGTGTGCATAGCTTGTTCCCATAGCTAGCGTTCGCTATTCCAAGCTTTTTCCAAGAAACGCCAATTTATTTCATTCAAATCGGTCAACGTATTCCCGAGCAATAGCATCTGCAACCAAAGATCTGTTTTCTGAAAGAAAAAATCAAAAAACGAGATGTACCAAAAACATGTTATATCTCCGATCACAGCGGACAGACTTCAAACATATTTCATAGGGATTTGTAGCCCAGGACATTGCCAAGCGAACACCAGTTGATTCATCAAAATCGGTCCACAGGTTCGCGAGTTATTTCAAGTTCGAGTCAACACGTCGCTCGAAACTGCCGTCAGAGAGAAGATCGATGAAATTGCATATAAGGCCGCCTTAAACTTGACCTGGTGATCGGTCGAAAAAAACTTTTTCCAAAACGTAGTTCCGGACCACCGGAGTGTTTTCAACTGATCTTTCCAATGACAGTGCTGGATTTAGTGTACGCGGGTCCATTTACCCGGAAAGGGCACCCTGAATCTCGAATTCCGAAAATTCGATATATCTAGGCCCACTGTGCGCATAGCTTGTTCCCATAGCTAGCGTTCGCTATTCCAACCTTTTTCCAAGAAACGCCAATTTATTTCATCCAAATCGGTCCACGGGTTCCCGAGCAATAGCATCTGCAACCAAAGAGCTGTTTTCTGATAAAAATGTCAAAAAACGAGATGTACCAAAAACATGCTGTATCTCCTACCACAGTGGACAGATATCAGACATGTTACATAGGGATTTGTTGCCCAGGACATTGCCAAGCGAACACCAGTTGTTTCATCAAAATCGGTCAACGGATTCGCGAGCTATGTGAAGTTCGAGCCAACACGTCGCTCGAAACGGCCGTCAGAGAGAATATCGATGAAATTGCACATGCGGCCGCCTCAAACTTGACCTGGTGGCCGGTCGCAAAAAACTTTTTCCAAAGCCTAGTTCCGGACCTCCGGAGTGTTTTCAACTGATCTTTCCAATGACAGCTCTGGATTTAGTATACGCGGGCCCATTTAGCCGGAAATGGCACCCTGGATCTCGAACTCCGAAAAATCGATATATCTCAGCCCACTGTGCGCATAGCTTGTTCCCATAGCCAGCGTCCGCAATTCCAACCTTCTTCCAAGAAACGCCAATTTATTTCATCCAAATCGGTGCACGGGTTCCCGAGCAATATCATCTGGTACCCATGGTCTAGGGATTAAAGGTCATAGAGGTCAAAGGGATTAAAGGTCAAAGAGGTCAAATGGATTAAATGCCAAAGGGATTAAAGGTCATATAGGTCAAAGGGATTAAAGGTCACAGAGGTCAAATGGATTAAAGGTCATAGAGGTCAAAGGGATTAAATGTCAAAAGGATTAAAGGTCACAGATGTCAAAAGGATTAAAGGTCATAAATGCCAAATAGATTAAAGGTTATAGAGGTCAAAGGGATTAAAGGTCATAGAGGTCAAAGGGGATTAACGATCAAAAGGGATTAAAGGTCAAAGAGGTCAAAGGGGATTAACGATCAAAAGGGATTAAAGGTCATAGAGGTCAAAGGGGATTAACGATCAAAAGGGATTAAAGGTCATAGAGGTCAAAGGGGATTAACGATCAAAAGGGATTAAAGGTCATAGAGGTCAAATGGGATTAACGATCAAAAGGGATTAAAGGTCATAGAGGTCAAATGGGATTAACGATCAAAAGGGATTAAATGTCATAGAGGTCAAAGGGGATTAACGATCAAAAGGGATTAAAGGTCATAGAGGTCGAAGGGGATTAACGATCAAAAGGGATTAAAGGTCATAGAGGTCAACGGGATTAACGATCAAAAGGGATTAAAGGTCATAGAGGTCAAAGGGATTACAGGTCATAGAGGTCAAAGGGATTATAGGTCAAAGAGGTCAAGTGGATTAAAGGTCATAGAGGTCAAAGGGATTAAAGGTCATAGAGGTCAAATGGATTAAAGGTCATAGAGGTCAAAGGGATTAAAGGTCATAGAGGTCAAATGGATTAAAGGTCATAGAGGTCAAAAGGATTAAATGATTAATCCCTTTGGCATTTAATCTGATCATTAATCCCTTTGACCCCTATGACCTTTAATCCATTTGACCTCTATGACCTTTAATCCCTTCGACCTTTAATCCATTTGACCACTATGACCTTTAATCCCTTTGACCTCTATGACCTTTAATCCATTTGACCTCTATGACCTTTAATCCCTTTGACCTCTATGACCTTTAATCCACTTGACCTCTGTGGCCTTTAATCCATTTGACCTCTATGACCTTTAATCCCTTTGACCTCTATGACCTTTAATCCACTTGACCTCTGTGGCATTTAATCCCTTTGACCTATATGACCTTTAATCCCTTTGGCCTTTAATCCATTTGACCTCTTTGACCTTTAATCCCTTTGACCTCTATGACCTTTAATCGCTTGACCATGGGTTCCAGATGATATTGCTCGGGAACCCGTGGACCAATTTGGATGAAATAAATTGGCGTTTCTTGGAAAAAGGTTGGAATGGCGAACGCAAGCTATGGGAACAAGCTATGCGCACAGTGGGTTATAGATATATCGATTTTTCGGAGTTCGAGATTCAGGGTGCCATTTCCGGCTAAATGGGCCCGCGTACACTAAATTCAGAGCTGTCATTGGAAAGATCAGTTGAAAACACTCCGGAGGTCCGGAACTACGCTTTGGAAAAAGTTTTTTTCGACCGATCACCAGGTCAAGTTTAAGGCGGCCTTATATGCAATTTCATCGATCTTCTCTCTGACGGCCGTTTCGAGCGACGTGTTGGCTCGAACTTCACATAGCTCGCGAATCCGTTGACCGATTTTGATGAAACAACTGGTGTTCGCTAGGCAATGTCCTGGGCTACAAATCCCTATGTAACATGTCTGATATCTGTCCACTGTGGTCGAAGATACAGCATGTTTTTTGTACATCTCGTTTTTTGACATTTTTATCAGAAAACAGCTCTTTGGTTATAGATGCTATTGCTCGGGAACCCGTAGACCGATTTGGATGAAATAAATTGGCGTTTCTTGGAAAAAGCTTGGAATAGCGAACGCTAGCTATGGGAACAAGCTATGCGCACAGTGGGCCTAGATATATCGAATTTTCTGAATTCGAGATTCAGGGTGGCCTTTCCGGGTAAATGGGCCCACGTACACTAAATCCAGCACTGTCATTGGAAAGATCAGTTGAAAACACTCCGGTGGTCCGGAACTACGTTTTGGAAAAAGTTTTTTTCGACCGATCACCAGGTCAAGTTTAAGCCAGCCTTATATGCAATTTCATCGATCTTCTCTCTGACGGCAGTTTCGAGCGACGTGTTGACTCGAACTTGACATAACTCGAACCTGTGGACCGATTTTGATGAAACAACTGGTTTTCGTTTGGGAAAGTCCTGGACTACATGTTTGAAGTCTGTCCACTGTGGTCGGATACAGCATGTTTTTGGTACACTTTTGTGGGACATTTTAGCACCGTTTCGGAAAAAGCCCGAAATTAGCCCTAAAATTAATTTTAAGTTTTAGTTTATTTCTGTTATTTAAGTTAAGTTTTGAGTTTTGGTGTATTCAGAGACTTATAGTAGAATTATATGGCGAATATTTTTGTAGAACATTTTAACACGTTAAAGCCTTGATTTAAGTGCGTTTTTTACCCCTCTCCACAAAAGGGACCAAAAGACCCCTATGTTAAGGAGCTCGAGAGTTAAAATGTTCCACAAAAATATTTCTTGTAGTCTGACTTATAGTGAAATTTGACATAGAACATTTTTCCACTGACACCATCCTCCTAAATTTCAACTTTATGGGTCATTTTAGCACCACTTTGGACAAGTAAGAAATTAACCCTATAATGAATTTTAAGTTTTGAATTATTTGTAGCATTTAGGTTGTTGTTGTATTTAGAGACTTATAGTAGAATTTTATGGCGAATATATTTATAGAACATTTTGACTCATTAAAGCGCTATTTGATGTGTGTTTTTTACCCTTTTGCACTAAAGGGACCAAAAATACCCCTATGTTGAGGAGCTAGAGGATTAAAATGTTACATAACAATTTTCCTTGTAGTATGACTTATGGCGAAATTTGACGTAGACTATATCATTCACATCATCCCCCTAAAATTCAGTTTTGTGGGAGAGATTTGCTTCACTTCGGAAAAAGTACAAAATTAACCCTAAAACGAATTTAAATTTATTTCAGACATTTGAGTAGAGTCTTGAGTTGTGGTGTATTCAGAGACTTATAGTAGAATTATATGGCGAATATCTTTGTAGAACATTTTGTTTTAGGGGTGCTTTTTACCCTTTTTCACAAAAGGGACCAAAAAGACCCCTATATTGTGGAGCTAGAGGCTAAAAATGTTCCTTATAGTATGACTTTTAGTGAAATTTGACGTAGATTATTTTTCCCATTCACATCATCCCGCTAAAATTCTGTTTTGTGGGAGAGATTAGCATCACTTCGGAAAAAGTACAAAATTAACCCTAAAATGAGTCTTAACTTTTGACATATTTCAGATAAGTTTTGAGTTTTTGTGTATTCAGAGATTCACAGTAGAATTTTGTGGCGCATATTTTTGTAGAATATTTTCACCCGTTAAATCTATGTTTTAGGGGTGTTTTTACCCTTTTGCACAAATGGGACAGAGCTTTTATTGAGGAGCTAGAGGGTTAACATGTTCCACAAAAATGTTCCTTGTAGTGAAATTTGACGTATAATATTTTTTCCATTCACACCATCCCCCTAAAATTCAAATTTGTGGAAAAGGCACGAAATTAACCCTAAAATGAATATTAAGTTTTGGTTTATTTCTCTTATTTAAGTTATGTTTTGAGTTTTGGTGTATTCAAAGACTTATAGTAAAATTTTATGGCGAATATTTTTGTAGAACATTTTGTCCCGTTGATCCCTTGTTTTAGAGTGTTTTTACCCTTTTGCTCTGAAGGTTCCAAAATTTACCCTAAAATGAATTTTAAATTTTGACTTATTTCTGGCATTTAAGTTGAATTTTGGGCTTTGTTGTATTCAGAGTCTTACAGTAGAGTTTTATGGCCAATACTTTTGTAGAACATTTGACCCGTTAAATGCCTGTTTTAGTGGAGTTTTGTACTCTTTTGGAATAAAGGGACCAATAAGACCCTATGTTGAGGAGCTGTAGGGTTAAAATATTCCACAAGAATGTTCCTTGTAGTGTTCTAAGTAGTATTGCCGAACACATTCTATACCTAAAATGTAAGGATCACAATGTTTCCTAGGCCGATTCATTATAAGAATGTGCAAAAGAGTGAAATATAAACTTTCAAAACGCCGATACACATTTGCCCATTAGAACGGTACATTAAGACACTTGCGAGTGGTATACCTCTCTATCAGAACCCGTTTTAAGAACCTTGTTATTTTCGAAAAAGTTTAATTTTGCTCCACAGTGTAATTTAAATACATACTAATAATTTCCATATGCAGCCCCACCCTTTCGACCCACTTCATTTGTGGTTAATTTCTTATGCATTATTTGTAATTGCACCAGTTTTGCGAAAGGTTTAATCACCATTTCATCAACTTATTACCAACATTTTCAGAACCTTGTCGGAAACCTGTTATTTTCGCTAAAGTTTAAATAGTAATAATTTCCTTACGCAGTCTCACCCTTTCGATCCTCTCCATTTGTGGTTATTTTATTACGTATTATTTGTAATTGCACCAGTTTTCATCAGCATCTCATCAACTTATTACCAAAATTACCCCAACCCACTCATACAAATAATTAAAGCATACTTTTCCGTGGCAGTAATTCCAAAAATTAATAGCATACATTAAGGTTTATCGTTAAAGCACATGTTGCTCGAATAACTGCTGAGACTCAACTCAACTATCAGAAGTCGTTATTGCCCCCCCAAGTAGAGAAGAAGAGGAAAGCCAGCTAATGGCTAACGACATCAGGAATCAATAAAAGTGGTTTTCCCAAAAACCAGCTGGTATTGATCAACCCCATTACCTCTATAGGAAATGCTGTCATTTATTTGAACATGCTCACCAGAATTTGACAGGTTTCGATGTTAGAGACCTCCCATAGAGTTGACTTTGCCAATCAGCCTCATGTTTCGTGTTTTCTGCAGGGAAATACCACTCACACTCAACTGGCGTTTTTGGGCTGAAATTCGTTAAAATTTTAAAGCATACTTTAAGGTTAGAAAAATAATAATTTCATGTGTTTGTAAACTAAAACGAAGCGTGTGTAGGTGGCAAATGAAGCATATCTTGAGGTAAACAACTAACATCTGTTTTCGAAAGATGATGACGAAGAATATATTGAGGTAAATAAACTTGTTTACTTTACATTAAAATAAAGAAAAGCAATTTGCCAGTAGATTTTTTGGACAAATATTAAATTAAGGTCCAACGAAAAAATAATTGACAGCCTACTTTTGGGCTTTGCTTTAAAAGGAATGAGACATTATACCTTTGGGGGTGTTTAAAAAAAAATATAAATTTAGATTGCTTTAAATAAAATTTCAAGAATGTTGGCTTATTTTCCCTAAAATATTTCCCCAGAAATGAAAAGTTTTTAGATTTTCCTCACTCTCTCCCACTCTCTCTCTGTTGTATCTTTAATCTCTTAAATGCACCTACAAGAAATCGAAATTTCCTTTTGATCTCAACGAACTGCTACCAACAGCATCCATCATATTATCATGTCTTAGAGCACAAATCCTATTACAATGTTCTAAATATCCTTAGAATTAACACATACACAGCGTCATTTTTATGTGCACGAGTGCTGCGGAGAACAGCTATTCCATTTAATCTTCCTTGAAGTGCACTCAAATGTGTTTTATTTCACAAATCATTGAGTTGCCTCCTCCTCCTCCTGCCTGCTGCTGCTCCTCTCCCTTGGAACGAACGAACAACATCATCATCGTCATCATTTTATATCTCGGTGAATTATCAACAACATTGACGAGTATAGAAAATGTCATTGAATAAATACAATAAGAGTAAGAAGTCCTTTCTGGCACAGGTTTGTGGTTTGTGTGCTCTGCAGCAGGGCCATCCATAGTCGCTGTACTTAATGTGGAGAACATCTTAGGACCACATTTTGTGCTGCTGTCTTTGGAGGCCTCCTCCTCCTCGCTAAGTGTGTTAACGTCCTTTAATGGTTGCATTGAGTGCAGTTTTTTTGCACAGAGCATGATGTCGTTGTCTTGTTTTCCGAAGAAAACGTTGAATGTTGAAACCAAAAAACTATTTATAATTTTGTAATGGAAAATGATTTTTGTTGTGATTTTGAGTAATAACAGTAATAACGCTGGATAATGAGTGTTTAAATTTCATGGTTTTAGGTTTGCTCTACACGTTGGACGCCATTTACTGTAGAGGAATGTTTGAATGAATATTAACTAAGGGCCGATTAGAAGAATAAGAACTAATCTGAGACGAACGAATTGTCGATGACATGGGTGTTGCAAACCTAATTTTATAAGTCGCTAGAATTAGTTATAAAAGGAAGTCGATAGAAAAATGAGGTAGGAACACAGATTCAAAAGAATGCTATCCTGTGAATTATAGAAATCGTTCGTCTCGCACAAATTCATCTTCTGGACACCGACTATAAAACTAGGTAAACAACTAGTCTTAATAGAAAATTATTTTTGTTGCATCACGATCTGTCACGTATACGATCCCTAGTTTCCACCGCCTATAATATTTTTTCAACATATTCATCTTAACTAAAGTTATGAAAAATTACAAAATTACTAATTTTATTGTCAACATAGTTTGGGATTCCGGGCTCGCGTTGGGCGCAATTTGATTCAATTTAGACATCACTTCGAAATTTTAAAAATTATCTTCTCAAAAAATTGAAATTTTACTTGGAAATTTTTTTTAAATATCGCTTCTAAGTGTAAAAGGACAAAAATCTGTGATCACTTTTTTCGAGTCAAAAATTTAGAATTTTACTTCGAAATTTTAAAATATATTTTTCAAAACTTTAAAGCCTCATGTCTCCTTAAATATCGCTTCTAAGCGAAAAAGGATTTTGATCACTTTTTTCGGGTCAAAAATTTAGAATTTTACTTCGATTTTTTTCAAAACTTTAATAATTTCTCCTTAATATCGCTTTTAAGCGAAAATGGACAAAAATGTGTGACCACTTTTTCTGATCTAAAATTGGAATTTTGCTTCGAAATTTTAAAATTTATTTTTCAAAACTTTAAAGCCTCATATCTCCTTAAATATAGCTTCTAAACTTTTTTCAGGTCTAAAAACTTAAAATTTTACTTCGAAATTTTAAAATTTCTCCTTAAATATCGCTTCTAAGCGAAAAAGGACTAAAATCTGTGATCACTTCTTCGCATCAAAAACTTGGAATTTTCTTCGAAATATTAAAATTTATTTTTCTAAATTTTAAAGCCTCATATCTCCTTAAATATCGATTCTAAGCGAAAAATTACAAAAATATGTGATCACTTTTTTCGGATCAAAAAATTGGAATTTTACTTCGAAATTTTTAAATTTATTTGTCAAAACTTTAAAGCCGCTTAACTCCTTAAATATCGCTTCTAAACGAAAAATTACAAATATGTGATAACTTTTTTCGGGTCAACAATTTAGAATTTTACTTCGAAAATTTAGAATTTTACTTCGAAAATTTAGAATTTTACTTCGAAATTTTTAAATTTTATTTCGAAAATTTAAAATTTATTTTTCCAAACTTTAAAGCCTCATATCTCATTAGATACCGCTTCTAAGCGAAATTCGACAAAATCGGTGATCACTTTTGCGGGTCAAAAAATTTAGAATTTGACTTCGAAATTTTAAAATTTATTTTTTCCAAACTTTAAAGCCTCATTTCACCTTAAATATCATTAAATTTAGGCATCACTTGATAACGTGAGACCTAAAGTGTATTTGGAACAAAGCCTTCCCATGAGGTGGGATCGTGTGTCTTACGAAGTATACACAATTTTAATACCAGGTTTTTGTTCTAACTCTTACTCAGGTTCGAGATCATTTGTTTTTGTTTTCTTAAGCAGAAAACAAAGAATTTTAAAAATAAGTGTGTGACTTTTCTTTGGCAGATATACAACCAATAATTAATCAAGAGTGGTTGTTGCATTGCACTGGGCATTAATAAGGGGGAGTAGCAACACAAAATGGTATAAATAGTCCTTCGACAAAATTTGTGTTGCTTAGTGTAATTTCACTTTATTGATCATACGTTTAATATAGTTCGCATGGAAGTATTAAGGATTTCAATCATTTGTCTTTCTTGGATAGCCATCGGGATTTTTGTATGAAGCTCTCAGTGCCCGATTTCATATTCGTCGCCAATTAAAATTAAAACCACGCTTTATATTTTTTCCACGGACTGAAAAGTTTCGAGTAAATTATTATTTGATTCACATTTCTATATTTTTCATATTTTCTCGTTCGCTTTATATTCTAAATAATATTTCTTTATTGGTCTGTACTTTTACCATAATTCTGCTATTTTTAAAATATGTATTACCGAGGACTCCTATGTAATGCCAAACAGCTGAACCACAGTTTTCTTTGAGCGTTAATGGGTTAATTTATAATCTATGCATTGGCCGCATATTTTGGACATCAAAACTCTATTATATCCGACCCATCCATAGTGTCAGTAATTCATAACACCCTCACTAGCTTTATAAGGTATGACTGCTTCCATAATCTAGATATTTTTTCCTGGAAGTAGCAGTGTCAGCATTTATATATTTTGGTCCCAGTGCTATACTTTGTAGTCATTTCCTGTCTCTTTAGCTTGTCCGGGAACACACTTGGCAAAGTCTAAGAATTTTGCATGTTAATAATTCCCTTCGTATTCGAATTTGTATCCCAGCTGTTTATGGATGCATTCTTATTCTAGGGATCCCTCATTTACAAATTTGTTTACGATTATTTTTTAATATAATACTTGCTCAGTCAAGTAGAGTACTTTTCACGTTGGGCGCCAATTAATAAAATTAATTTAAATAGAAACTTTGTCGAGATTCAATTAAACTGAATTGACATTTCGAAGTAAATCGTTTGTGCATTCTAGTTCGAAGTTAGCGAAGTTCCACGAAGTAGACCAATTCTTACGTTGGGCGCCAATTAATAATTAATTTAAGTACTTCTTGTCATCGAGAATCGAGAATCGATAACGAAACATCGAATTTAACGGAGTTCCTCCAAGTAATGGCACAGTTCGAAATTCGAATTTCAAGCCACTTTTTCGAATAGATTTTCCAAATATTCTTTTTTCCTGCTGCAAAGAAATATTCTGCTATTTTGCTGAAAACTTTCCTCTAGCACAAACAGCTGAGCTGCACAAAACAGCTGACACAACAAATGATTAGCGACGAATGCCACGGAATGGAATGAGGCAGTCACCCAACGATAGACCACTTCAAAGCACCGAGTTTGCGCAGAAAATCTCACCAGCAGACGAAGACGAGGAGGAAACGCAAAGCAGAAAAGTATCACATGTTGAGTAAGAGCACTGCAGAAATGTAATACGAAAATCGTGGATGATAACAACCCATAACAACCAACGGCCAACAAAGTTGTAATTCGATACCCCCAAAAGAAAGTAAGTGGCAAGTGGTGGGGAAGCTGGCGGAAAGGCACTGCAAAGGAAATGCACGGAAAGGGGAGAGGCCGCGTGAAAAAAGCTTCGACCTGGTAGTACAACTGCCAAAAGCTGTAACGACCAGTTCAGTATTAAGCGAACTGTGAGCTTAAAAAGGCAGATCCCAAAAATAACAACAATTCAATCAATATAAAGCCGGTTAAAGGAAAAAAGCAAATAAATCAGAGGAAAGGGAATAGAAGACAACCAGTGTGTGAAAAAATATGTTGAAAATTTTGTGAAATTTCATCACAATTCTAGCCCGAATTCAGACAATTTCCCTTGGAAAAAGACTGATAAATCAAGTCGCCAACAAAAAAGGTCAAACCAACTACAACAAACGCCAGCAAAGGACGAAGAGAAAAAAGCAGCCATACCACAAAAAATCTCCACAGAGTTCTTTAAAGATTTTCACATGAAAAAATCAATATCCGTCTAAAGTTTATTTCGGTTTCATCACAAATTATTTATGTGTTTTTTCTTTGAACAAAACCAAAATCAGCAAAAAGTTTCGAAAACTAAATAAAAATCAATATTGCAAAAAAGAATACCCCCACAACCCCCAGAAAAAGGTCATTGAAAAAATATATCTAAAATATTCTCTTGCAAGAAAAAAAGAAAACGCTAAAATACCTAGAAAAAAAAACAAAAGTCCATTTTATGTGCTTAGTGCTTAAGTGAAAATTGATAAAATATTTCAAATATTTGTCACAAAAATTGCCTGAAAAAACCCAATAAAAAACGCTACAAAATAAAATATATATATACGTATAAAGCATAAAAGCAGCAAGAAAAAACACTTAAACCGTGAAAAATCAACGCTTTTTCTTCTCCATCCATTGTAAGACAATTTTGCGATTTTTTCGAAAAAAATAAAATAAAACAAAATCGTTAGATTTTAACGCCAGCTAATAAATCCCTAAATAATATATAGAGAAAACAGCTTAAAAAATAAGGTAAAGAAAAACTTCCGTTAAATAAAAATCCCCCCACCCCACCCCTTTCACACACAGCAAATCTAAAATGTTTCCTCTATTCTGTTCGTCCTTCTTATGGTGTAGGAACCAGAAAAAACACACACTCTCTCACACACACGCTGAAAGGAAGAGAAGGCGACATAAAACCAGCGAAGTGAGCTACAAACGGCCTAAACGAATTGGAGTGAAAATATACTCGATATTTTCCATCGGCCGAAAAAAAACACACTACTTAGACCACACTCCTCGTTTGGATGGCGAATTATCGCCTGAGCCAAGGTTAAATAGTTGAGGGTCGCACACAAGTCTTGGAGGAGGCTTTAACATTTTTATGTTTTCCCCGGATTATATGGTGGGAAAGGGGTATTTTCATGCGACTTTTCTGAAACTTAAATAAATTTTTGAATCCCGAAAATGTTGATTTTTCGTAACTTTAACTATGGGCCACGCCCTTATAATACTGTCATTATCACATCATTTTAATCATTAGCACTTCATTATCATATCAATTTTATAATAGTCAGCTAAATGTATAGGGTTACCCTATTTTTGTAAGAAACACACTCAATTTTTCTAACATAAATATTTCTATTTCTGTCTAAATATTTGTAATGATTGTAGCTCAGCTCAAGATTCAAAACAAATTTGTATTTTTCAAAAGATTCAAAGCATCATATCAAACTGATCCTTTGGCCATTTTCGCACATCCAGATCGATTGTCAAGGCATTGTCGCATGACAAGTTCCAAAGGAAAGGAGTCTGTTTATACAAAAACCTATATGAATATAAGACGTTAACCAATTAAAAAAATAACAAAAATGAAATCCTCTATAAAAAATAGGCTAAACACTTATAAACAAAATATTAAAAAATACGTATATTGTTTATATAAGGGTTTGCTCTATTTATTTTACACTGGACAACAATTCTAAATTAAATCGAATGTTTATACAAAAATAAGAAGCATTTAGAATGGTTTATAAATTGTAGTCCAGTGTAAATTAATAGGGTAAATATGTATACCAAATATAAAAAAGTATATTATATTTGGTATATATTATATTTGTATATATGTGTTTACCGTATTTATTTTACACTGGGCAACACTTCTAAATTAATTCGAAGGTATCTTAGAAATATTAAAAAACCGTATATTCCAATGGTTTGGTTTCTTATAAAATAGGGTAACCCTGTTGAATTAGATTTAAACTCGTTTTGAGGAAGTGCTTGGAAACTTGTCATCTGACTATGTCATGAGAGTCGATCTTAATATGCGATAATTCATATGAGCCTCTCATATTTTCATTATTATTATGATCAGTGTGGCAACTATGGTAATTTGAATCTCTTCACCTGTGGAATCTAACTGATTAAGCATTTTCGTGTGGCTACATATGATTTGCCATGACTCCCTGAAGTCTCTCATACTCAAGGGCAATATAGTATTTACAGAAAATTTTTCTTTGCATTAACGAAAGTTGAGCCGATGACACCCACGAAGTTTTCGTTGATACAAAGAAAGTGTCTTAAAAATATTTGAATTTATAATAGTTTTGCATTCAGACCATTGTCATTGAATTTGTCATTAAAGACTCTGTTTTGCTAATACAACGAAGTTTCGTCCAGCGTAAATTACTAATATTCCCGCAAGGATCAAGGGAAGCTTCCCTCATTATCAGTGCGAATTGTGCGGTATAATTTTTGTACTCAGTGAAGAGGTTCTACTCTTCAGAGTCTACTCCGAATGGCTGAAGCTATTTTTTAGAGACGATTTACTAGGCTTTTCACTCATAAATGGCTGAATATCGAATTTCTAATAATTTATTTTCATACTTTTGCGGGTCATTCAAAGGCGATACTCATCAAATGATAGAGCAGAATATCTGTTAAAAATACATGCATATATCCGTATTAGATAAGCATTAGCAACTATTTCAAATTTCCCTCTGAAAAAGTTAAATATTAATCATTTTCATTTCTAAGGGGAAATTTAAAATGGTTTTTAATGCTAATCTAATACAGATATATACATGAAATTGTAAGTGTTTTTTTTAGCAGATATTTCTCTATTTTATATCGCCTTTATATTGCTTGGATAAATAAGAAAAAAAATATTAAATTATATGCTTTGGAAATAAAAATCCTATAAAAGGAGAAAAGATCTCCAAATGGATAACTGAGTACCCAGTTCTCCTGTATACAACGTCTCGTTTCACGTGTAGATTGTCTTCTTCAGCTGCAAAAAGTACTGTCGCACGGTGTTATAATTATGATTTTGTTTTAACAAACATAGGCCAGTGACGTTTGAAATATTTGGGTCGAACAAGATGAAACAATATTAAAATACTAATTAAATTTGATAAGGATCTTTTGCAAATGGAGCCTTCTAGAGAGGTAGGAAATCAAATCATAAAGGAATTCTATGCCGTATGTAGAGATCAATCGATGTTCTTCTTTCCCAAAATGGCGTAAAGATGTATTGAGATCGTGCTTTACTGTGCGAAGTGACTGTCAATATCAACTCATTTATTCTGATTTGATCTGTGAAATAAAAAAGGATCGAGCTCATACATTTCTTTTTCACATATCTTTTGAATACTTTAGATAAAGTAGATAAAGTGCCGACCTCATAGGCAGGGTAGCTGATGAATGCTGCTACCAAGTTGCTGTGGAGAGAGTTTTGTCCCAAAAGAGACAAACTATCTACACTATGTGATTTCAGCAAAATGGGGCAACTTGTCACGTTGTCAGTTCTGTTCTGAAAGAATTATAGCGAAAGCTGCCAAAGCTTCTCCACATTTTGTTGGTCTCGTGACCTTATTGCACCTGATTTTTTTCACAAAGTTTACAAAACAAAACCGACAAATTTGAATGATTTGCTTTAAATCACAACAATTGAGGCAATCCTCGCAATTCTACTATTAAAAACATTCGAAAGTTTTAATAAATACACTGTCCAATAAATTAAAACATTTTGATTGGCACAGAATAGCTACCCTATAATTCTGAAAGTGCATGTTGAGTGGACCATTTTTGCAGAATAAACGTATGGTCCAGCTGGTCTGAGTTTCTTTACACAGTGGGTCAATGTTTTCATTTTATGGTCGAAGACAGCATTACACTAAGTGAAAAAAATGATGTAAATTAATGTCTGAGATAATTCTTATTGTCAGACTATATTGTGGAATTTTATGAGGATTATTTTTGTGGAAGATCTTAACCCTCTAGCTCCTCTCTTTAAGGGTCAATTTGACACTTTTTCGTGAATATCAAGAAAAGTCCTTTCAAAATGGGCATTTAGGGATTAAAATGTTCTACGAAAAAAATTGCCGGAAAATTTCAGTAGGGGGGTCACCAAAGACACCAAACTTGTAAATAAAGCTCTTCACGCAAAATTACACTCCGATTTTGGAAACTCGATCTTATTCCACAAAAATGTGGACATTTCTGTAGAGCACGGTAAACAAAAAAATACAAATTGGATAAGTTTACTACGTCAAATTAAAACTGATGTAGCTTCCACACTGATATTCGGAATCAGCTCTATTTTGGCATTTGATAATGTTTTTATAATCACTTTATGTGTACTAAATATGGCGGATTTTGTCACGCCCCTTCCAGTACCTGCCACACAAATGACACTAAATTATGTAAAATTACAGCTGTTATAACTTCTATACGGATGATCGGAATACTGTGAAATTTGATATTTGGCAATTGTTCTATAGATGTTACATACCCACATAAAGTGGCATAAACTTTGGTTACAATAACACCAACACCAACGAGTAGTCAAAATCATTTGCAATTTGATATTTGAAAATATTTTTATAATAACTTTAAACCGAAAATATATTTACTTTTTAGCCACGCTCTTCTTGTACCTCCCACACAATTGTCTCCATCCTAGGTAATATTAAATCCTTCATATCTTCTATACTGGATCCACTATGACTTGATATTTGATCATGTTTTTACAATTATTTACAAATGTGGACTCTGGACCCAGTTGCCACAAACTTCTAGTACCTCCCACATACATAATCCGGAGCTAAGTAAAATGTAAGTCATTCCATACGTATGTTCTCTGAGAGTGAGGGTATATATAAGTCGTTTTAACTGACTGAAACTTACCTACATGTTAACATTTATGATTTTTTTTTTTGGTTTTATACCCTCCACCAAAGGATGCAGTCCTTGATCGTAATAAAATTTTATGACGAACTAGCCATAATGAAGTGACCCAGGTGGTTCAAAATTTCCAAATATACATCTAATAGTTGTGGGTCGGTTGGGATTGATATTGAGAGAGATATATACAGAGGGAATCATTTTGCCGAATTTTTAGGGCAAAGTTGGGAAAAGCTGCTTAATATAACAATATTCTTAAATGTTATATATGGACAACGTATTGTATCCGAGATTTGCCTGAAACCCAACCCATTTACTTGGTGTAAATCTTATGAACCCGATTGTGACTAACGCAACCCCGTATCATAGCATACCGACGTTAGGGGACTGCCTAATAATAGAATAGAATATGCTGCCGAAAACTTTTTCCTTCGACAGTCGTCTGTAAAGGAAAACAGAAAAACAAACTTTTCAATTAATTTCCCTTCCAAAACAAAAGTGACACTAAAAACCTTTTAATGCGTTGGCCAAAAAACAGAAAAACAGAAAAAAGATTCAATGGGTAATTGGAAAAAACACTTGTGAAAAATCGAATTTTATTTCTTTCTTTCTTTCATTTCATTTCCTCTTTCCTTTGTCTCTTTTGTCTCACAACCATTTTCAACCCATTTTCCTTTGCTCGACTCGACTCGCGACCATTACATTTTTATTGTCGAAATTCCCTTTTAGGTCTTTAGTTTATCTTGGTGTGCGAGATTCTCTTCACTTTCGGTACTCCAAAAACACTCCTAACCTACAACTCGCTGACAACGAACGCTGTCGTCATCGTTCAAAGGCGGCTTTTGCCCAAACTCCGACCAAACTCTGCAACGAACGAAACCACCCGCCCGAGCCATGCCATGCCATCCTACACAAGCTTTCTCTTGTTAGTTGTTGTTGTTGCTGGCTGCTGCCAGCAGGTGTTTGCATGTGTTTGTTGTAACGAAATCGCTGCTCGCTCTCTGATACGAACACATGAAAACAGCTGTTTTCCTTATGGCACAATAACAACAAAAACAACAACACGCGAAAAATCGATAACTACAACAAAAATCAGATGGTCATGGTTTTATGTGATTGTGTGTTTTCTTCTTTCTTTCTTTCATTCGTTCGTTTTCCTTTCTCCTTTCTTCCGAATGTGTGTGTATGTACATCCATACACATTTTATGGCACAATGATGACTTGCAAAGTTTCTAGTCCAGTGGTGGCTCTGCCAGAGAGCACAAGAGATATTGAGAGCATAAAACAGCTGTTTTATTTCCTTTCAACAGCTGTGTGGCCAAGAGCACTCGCTATTAGAGGCAAAGAGAGGCTATTACTTTATAGGTAATTGCGAGATTTGAGAGAGACGTCGACGATTCTCGCTCTCGCTCTCACTCAACAAAGTGGGACGGACCTTTTTGAAAAAATGCCGGCATTGTTGTTGTGAATTATAACAGAGATAGAAGGAAATGACAGCAAAGCCATGGCAAGGATTCAGAGAGAGAGAGAGAGAGAAACCTTAAAGTGCCGGCAGAAACACTGAGTTCATTAGAGCCGGAGAGTAATTCGAATTAGAATGGGGTTTGCTCTGTATACTCGAAGAACAAGAATCGAAAGTTATCGGGTTTCGCTACATTTTTCGAACTAGAAACTATTTTCCTCAAATTGGGAAACAATTGTTTGGAAACCATTTCAACTACAAACATATCAAAATTTTATTTTGTTCTTTAAATATTTATTTATAAATTATTAGGAATTTGAGCGGCACTGTTTTCCAGCAGTTTAGGAGTTATTGAATGAAAATAAATGAAATACAAATTAAATACAATTGAATAGATATAAAGAAATTCTGGCAGACATAATTGCAAGCAGGCCCCACGGGGATAACATGATTCCCTCAAAGTAGACTTTAGAGTTATTAAGGCGGACAGGCTCTGTTGTATTAACGTGGTTCCCCCAGTGGAGACTTCAGAATTATTCAGCTGATTTTGTAGATAGTTACAGTCCCCAGCAGGATCATCTATTCATTAAAATGCGAAGCTTTTGCTAATATATGGGCAGATTTAGCTATTTTTCCATACCATACTTCTACCCATCTCTGGGATATGCATTTGAGAAATTTCAACAAACAGAACATGTGTAGATTGTATACTTCCTGTAGTAGGGTATTTTCAGGTGTTTTAAACGAAATGATTCGCAACTTTAGTCTACAACCAAGGAAAATAATCAAAATAAATAATGAAGAAATATTTATATTTATAATTAAATATTATAAATATTTAACTAAAATTAGAAATATATCATTAATTTATCAGAAATTTGTATTTCTTCGAAATCTTCGAAAATTAACGAGTTTTGGGACAAGTCTTGTGCTTAGGTTCCGCTCTCCTATCGACACGTTTGCCCAAATATTGAATTCAATAGAAAATTTAATCCAAATATTTTTTAGGTGCAATTAGTACCAATGGCTTTCAAAATGTCTGTGTCAATTGCTCTATTTGTTACTTATTTTTAAAGAAAACAATTGACAGGATCCTATGAGGTCGTAGAGGGGGCCATCTTTCAAACAGAAGTAAATTTAAGTGGGAATGACGACACTTTTGCATAAACTGCCAGTCAATGTTATTATCAAAATGACAGAAAAAATCCCATACAAAAATGTGGAGATTTCATATGAAAGAATTACCCAACAATTTTGTCTTTTTTGGATGATTTTTGGACATGCCCACATTAAAAAATGTTAAAGTACAGCCGAAGGCAGGGAATGAATAAAACAAATTCTCTGCCTTGCAGCTTGGACATAGCCACTGAGGAATAAAGTCTATAAGCCTGGCCGAAGGACGGTAATACGTGAATTTTAGATATTTTCTTAATAAAATCAAATTTTTGGACGATTTTTCATATGAAAATTACCCAATTTATTTGGTTGAAAATGATCTAATTTTTTTTGGAAAATTTTCAATTTTCATTTGTGTGATTTTGCATTTTTTTGGACATAGTTTTTTGTTCTATTTTCTAGTTTTGGGCAATGTTTTCCTTATTAAATACTCAAATTTGCACCATTTTTCATATGAAAATGACCGATTTTTGGGTGAAATTAGCCCAGTTTTTTTTTGGGGTGAAAATGATCCAATTTTGTGGGCGATTTTTCAGTTTTCATTTTTGTGATTTTGTATTTTTATTTTCATTACATTTTGGTCCATTTTTATAGTATTTAGATTTTTCGTGTCGCTGTTTGGGCGCTTCTTTGTCTGGTGGATTTGTCTTTTCTTCTTTAAAAATGAGCACGGCGAGAATGTTACCATCAACGACGAGTTTGACGCTGATTCTGATTGCCGATTATTTCGTATCCCAATCGAGTGGAATGTTGATGTTGTTTTTCCAACAGGTCGACGCCACAAGCTATACAACGAGTCTTGACCACTGATACCTCACAGTGGTTCGATTTTCAATTATATTCTTAATTAATTCTGTAACTTTTGAACGGAAAAACGAAATTTCACATCCTTAGCACAGTGGCCTTTTTCCACATGATTTGCCTAATTATGAATTGATCACCATGTCAAATTTTGAAATGATTTTCTCCTCTTTAACTTGATACTTGTATCGGTATAGTAGGATGCGAATAAGTATTTAAAACAATTTTTTGAAAAATGTTATCCTTTTTATTGATTGGTTCAGCTTGAGGCCATGTAAAAACGGGTTTATTATTTATTTATATTTTATTTTCCCAATATTTCGGTTGCCTTTGAAATTTTTTTGGTTCTTTTTAAGGGGTAACAGGTTGGAGAAACGAAAAACTGAAAACGCATATTAATTCAATTTTTCCTATAATTTACTACGTACATCATCCGGTTCAAGTGTAACGACATTAGTTAAAATTGTCGTATTGTTAGATTGCTCAAAAAAATTCCAATAAACTTTCTTCAATCAGAAGAGGGAAAATTAAAATAAACTAAGGGGGAAATCAGAAGTTTTATATTTTTAAAGACAAAACTTCCAAAAAAGGGCCCATTTCTATATTTTGTCAGAAAGGCAACAACTTTATTTCGCTTGTACATTTTTAGTTTTTTTTTTTTCTGAAAATTTCCAGGATGAAGAAGGCATAATTTAGTTGAGCTTAATGTCCTCTCTGAGTCTGTACATCCTCTACAAAATTGCCAATTTTTCAATATAAAAAATTTATTTGCAAAATATGTCACATCGCAAAGTACCGATTGGAAAATATTTTGTAACCCCATATGATGACTTCTTACCCACAAAGTATTACTGCGGTAAATAAAAATTGTGATTTTTCAGAAACTTTGGAACATATTTTCCCCACTTTGGGAATTTGGGTATTTTCTTGAACGAAAATGCACCATTTATTGCATATTATTGAAGCCCTTGCTCTGACTTTTCCATAATGGTATAACTTTTGATAAAAAATTTATTTTTCTGTTTCATAATTATAATAAGATTTGCCTCACCCAGTGAAAACATTACATAGCTACACCTTTTCAAGATTATAATCGAAACATACATATTTATATTGAGATATGTAAATTCATGTTAAGAAAATATAAATTCATAATGGCTAAATGGTAAATTTATAATAGAACTTGTTAATTCATTATGAGAAGTGTAAATTCATAATGAGAATTGTAAGTTTATATTGAGAACTATTAATTCATAGTAGTAAAAGTAATCCAAAAAATCCAAATTCATAATTAGAACATATATTTTCATATTCAGAAAATATAAATTCCTAATGAGAAAATACAGAAACATGTTATATATAATATAAATCTATAATGAGCACATTGATAAAATATATGTTTCAATGAAAATGTCCATATACGAACAGACATACATAGCTTCGATTATAAATTTTACTGTTTCTGATTATGAATTTGTATTTTCTCATTATGAATATATATATCCTGAATATAAATTTATATTTTTTTTATTATCAATTTAAATTTTTTCATTTTGAATTTATATTTCTCATTATGAATTGGTATGTTCCTATTATGAATTTATATTTCTCAATATGAAGTTAAATTTCTGATGATAAATTACATTTTCTCATTATAAAGTTGAAAAGGTGTAGAGTGGAAAAATTTAAAATGTTTATATATTTTGAAAAAGGACTTCGAATCCAAATAATCCTCTATGTTGTGTCTGTACTTTCAGACCTTCAAAGTAAAGTGATCACAAAAAGCCTTGGAACGAACAGCTCCTTCTGATACTACAATACGTTAAGGGAAGTCACAGGAATTTTATGCCACAAATAAACTGAAAGTGACATTTGCGATTTTGAATTCGAAAGTTGTACCGACTTATGGACTGAACTGTACGTTAGGTTTGTAGTGTCTTCGCTGTTAATAAAATTCATCCTCTCTCTCTCTATTAAAATCCCTATTCCTTGGGAACAGATTTTTGGCCTCCCCCCGACTACGACGACCATGGCCTTTGCGATTTCTTAACTGTGATAAGTATTTCCCAGTTACCGATTAAGTGTCATAATGTCCAAGAAACTTTTGTGTTTTCTTTTTTCTTTGTCAGCTTGTTTTGTTCGTGTCATTCGTCAGTGGCATGGTGGTTATGCGGTTATGCTCCACCAAGTAGGCCATAACAATTTAGTTTCGGTTTAGAGCACCCCAGAGTGTAGGACAAGTATTTGATTAGAACTTTAGCGCAGGCAGAGCCGGGGAAGAAAATGTTTATAAGCGATTTATATAATAACAGTGTTCGGATTACTTAAGCGACATGGTCTGAGCATATGGCCAAGTAGCTCTTTGAACCTTGCCTTGGGGGGGATTAAGGATCACACATTCCACATTGATGTGTGAATGTCCTTGAAAACAATTTTCGGGCTTTATTTAAAGGGTGTTTCATTTGGCACCCCCGCTAAAATACAATAACACTTTGTTGACGATTGACGCTATAAAAGCAAATGCTTGTCGTCTGTTTTAGCAATTCCAAATGAGAATGAGAATCCGAATGCGAATGAGAATTGTTCTCACAAACAATGCCTAATTGTTTGATGTGCTGCATGTCACATGTTCAGCACATGCTGAACCTCTCACCCCGTACACACTCTGGCTCGATCCAGTCTAGAGCGGATGCGGATGTGCAACATCATCCACCCCTAAGACTGCTCATTCATTTAATATACAAAACCATAATTCTAATGATGCCGTCAAACAGACCACCAACAACAAGGACAACATGTATAACGGTACAACACAAAGGACCCCACGAACTATCCACTCTAGGAGTTGGGAACAACCCCTCACAGCACAAATGACGTCACCAATCCTGCAATGCATTCCTTTCATTGTGTTTTCTGTTTTGTTTTTTTGATAGCCATTAACTAACAATGCATGCCGAATGCTCCGTTTCCAATTTCAGTTGGGCGAGGGAGGGGGTTGATGTTTTACGATTATGACTCTGTTCCTTTGCCCTCGGAATCGTATGGCATACAGACAGACAAGTATTTTCGAATATATTGTCGGTGCAAATATCGTTCTACCCTCGCATATATAGATGGGATGGTGGAGTTTCAAATGAAATGAACAAATGTTATGCGTGCAAAGGATAAAATCTATGACATGCTGACAAATGGTCAGGAAGGAAAAAAGAACATTTACAAGTTTGGCTGATTGGTGGTGGTAACTGGGAATGGTTTTTACAAACGAAAAACTACCAAAAAACTTTAGAGTTTTAAGAGAAATGACCCTATAAAATAATATGTCTCAATTGCTCCCCTCACCCATGAAAGGCTGGGTCAGTTGTAGTCCAAAAACAATTGACACACGAAACCTGTCATACAAATGAGTGGAATACAATCCCATGGGAAGTTGTTGTTTAGCATTATTAAGATAACATAAATGTAGAAACATAATACGTTGACAGTTTCTTGGAAATATGTAAATATATTTCTAAAATCAACGAAAGATCGGACTCACTTCAAGCTCAGTGGCGTTGTTAATAAACAAAATTCATAAATCAACACACACACATTGAATTCGGGAAAAATAGTGATATCTGGAACGATTTTTGTATGGTTACTATTATGTGGTCTATACAGCGATTAAGTCAAATTGAGAGCAAAAGTATGGGAACTATATCTAAATCTAAGCCGATTTTCTCCACTTTCACCATAGATGTTTCTAGTTGAATTATAAGGTGCTGTGCAATATTTGAACAAAATCGGTTAAAATATCTGGTTTTTAGAGCGGAAAAAGTCAAATTCGGAGCGAAATTTTATTGGACCTATATCTAAATCTGAATCGACCTGGTTCACTTTCAACATATTTGTTTCTAGCTGAAATATTAGTTGTTGCGCCAAATTTGAAGAAGGTCGGTTAAAATATATGGTCTCTAGAGCGGAAAAAGTAAAATCGATAGCGAACCGGGAATACAGGAGCTATATGTAAATCCGAACAGATCTGACCCATTTTTACCATAGATGTTTCTAGTTCAATAATGAGGTACTGTGCCAAATTTGAAGCTAATCAAGTGAAATGTAAAGCACATATCCAAAAAAGTGCAATCGGGAACTGCATTTGTATGGAGCTATATCTAAATCTGAACTGATTTGCTTCAAATTAAATAGCGTTCGTCCTTGGCCCGTAAAACTTATTTGTGCTAATTTTTGTTTGGATAGGACAATAATTGAGACCTGTACAACAATAGATGGACAAACGGACAAACAGACGGACATTGCTAAATCGACTCAAAAAGTGATTCTAAGCCGTTCTGTATAATAAACTCGTTTCCTTTTGGATGTTACTAACAAATGCACAAAGACATAATAGCCTAGTGGAGGGTATTAGAATGATCATAGTATAATTTATCATGTTTGTTATCATATTTTTTTTAATATTATATACGAATGTTTTCAAATTTAAATTTGACATTTATTAATAACACTGTGCGACAGTACAAATACTATGGGAAGTGATATTATTTTTCTGGTAGGACAGATACCTCCAAAATCTTGAGTTACTGGTAAAAACCGGGTTTTCGTAGCTTTGCACACTTATAAGCCTGTAAGTTAGATGGTTATCAACTGATTTAAACTTTGAAAAGAAGAAATTTGGAGCTTTCGGCACTTATATAGCTTATTTAAGAAAAGCCATTGTTCAGCAAAAACAATTTTTAAAAAAATGTTTGCCATTTTTCATCTTTGGCAATGTTTTGCACATTATTTCGTTTGATAACCGCAGCACTTGTGAATTTATTTAAATAACATATTTGGTGAGGAGTAAAACGCCGCTTTCACATCTCTCATAATTTTACGAATTGAGGTCCAATGAAAATACTTAAAATCGTAACTGCAGAGAAGGACATCTTTCAGTCCAGCCAAAGGTCTACATTGCAACAGCATTTGCCACCACCTTTGAATAATATTTATTTTCTTGTTATTTTCAAAATTGCACGTGAAATAACTGCCAACAAAGATTAAATAATTCCCAAACGATTTTTCTAATTTTTTGGGTCATTATTTTGATTAAGTCGTTTGGAGGCTATAACTACTTTGGACAACTTGACATTCTACAAAATAACAACTTTTTATAGCTGCTCGCGACGTATGACATTTTACTTCGAAGGACGCATCATATGCCATCATATACTAGAATTCAACCAAATTTTAGTTCTTTTTTTTTTTGGAATATTTCATCGTTAGATCATTCATGAGGATATCCCTGAACTTTCCCCATTTTTTAAGTTTTTATTTTAAAACTAATTTTCAAAGAAAAAAAGCATTTTGCATTAAAACATTATGCAAAAAAATAGAAAAACTGTATGTCCAAGCCGAAAAACTTAATTTTTGTGTGCATTGAGGCATTCTGATTCATAAAAATCATCCAAAAATGTATGGATATTTTTTTAACATTTTTACTTAAATTTCGTCGTATATCCCAATAAGCACAAAGTCGGACTCGGATCCGATTCGGATCCGATTTGAGTCCGACATCTCGGTTTCTCGCTTTCTCTGTTCCGATTCGGATCCGATTTCAGTCCGAGATGTCGGACTCCGCTTTCTCTGTTCCGATTCGGATCCGATTTGAGTCCGAGATGTCGGATTCCGCTTTCTCTGTTCCGATTCGGATCCGATTTGAGTCCGAGATGTCGGACTCCGCTTTCTCTGTTCCGATTCGGATCCGATGTAGGAACCAATATCGAAGTGAGTTCGGATCCGATATCATTTCGAAATCGGACTCAATTCTCGGTTCGATATCGAAGAGGGAATTGCTCCCGTTCTCGAACCGAAATCGGACCCGTTCTCGAAACCAAATCAGAGAAGTCGGATCCGATTCGGATCCGATGTGCTTATTGGGATGTAGCTTTAATATTTATATTCGTATTTTGGATATATTGGTCCGATTGCTCCCAATTATATGTTCAATTAAAGGCAATTATGATGTCTACGAATGTTGCAAAATACAGTTTCACATAGAAACAGTGGTTTAGGATCAGGTTCTAACAATATGGGAAAAAATATTTTTATTTCGAAAAAGTCTATATTGACAGACACGAAAAAATCATAAAAAATAGAAAAAATTGAGAAAAAAGTATTTTGTTTTATTTTTAATATCTAATATTCTAACGAAAAAGAAAAAATTCTATGGATAAATGACAGTCTTCGTAGACACAAAAGATTTAGAAAAAACATGATTTTTTTAAGTTTTGTTTAAATAGCGCGAAAAGTACCACCACAAATTATAAAAAAGCATATGAGTCATTCCATGTCAACCGGTACGATTTTTTTGCAAAATCAAACAGAATTTCAGTGAAAAATCATCAGAACCATTATTGTTTCCAATAGTTCATAAACACAAGGTTTAAAAGCAATGAAAAATCCAAGAAAAAATAGTTTATGGAAAATTTATTTTTTTCATTTTTTATAGTGTGAGTCAGAGAAATAAAAAAAAACATATTTTTTCCATTACCTATTTTTCTTGGATTTTTCATTCATTTTTACGTATACAACATTTTTATGATAAGAATACATACACAAACTGTCAAAACAATCGCAGTTATCGAGGTCAAAAATCGTACCGATTGACATGGATACTGAATCATATATTGTTTTAGTTTGTAATAGCAAGGCATTCTTGAAGTAAATCTATGAATAAATGCAGAAGTTATGACCCTTATGTTGAAGGAAGGGAATTTTAATAAATGTAAGTTTTTACTTAAATTGATGTAGTCATACGTGAGGATGACGTGTACATCTACCAGAAGAACCATCATTTCTAAATTTATCCATAGAACTAGGCCCTGTTTCCTTCATTAAGATGCTAGCTTTTTTTATTATTTTTTCCACGACAGCAAAAATAGATTTTTTCGAAAAAAAGTTTTTTTTTTTAATTTGAAGATTGTGCCTAAACCACCGTTAGTATGTGAAAATGTATCATGAGTAACTTTAATTTAACATATAACCGGGTGTTATCGGACTTATATTTCCAAAATAAGACTATAAATATTTAAGGTACCTTCGGCCGAAAAGTGGAATTTTATTAAAAAAATTAAAAAAAGTTCCCATAATTTTTTAAATATTGTTTTCGAGTTTGGAATACCAAAATACATCGAAAAAAATATATAGGGTGGGCCATTTAAAACTTTAAATTAGAATCGGCTATAAAAAAGTACTGATTATTTTTTCAAATTTCTGGTTTTATTGGAAAGGTTGAACTTTGTCATTTAATAATGGAACAAAATGTCATTCATTTGACTACCACGACTGGTAGTCTCTGCCCAAAATCTACACCAAACAGTGACTCGTTGTGGATACGTTGGCGGCAATTTTGCTTATTAACATAGCCACCGATATGAAAATGATTTTCATGAAGGCTGAACTGAAGGCCGGTCTCTTCTCGAAAATTTTCCACGTAAATTTCTTAAAGTTTGCGTTAAAGACTCACTACTATGGAAGTAAGATTTTAATATTTCCCAATTTTATTCGAGCGTATAGCGTCCCATTTTACAAATGTCAAACATAAACCTGAAAATAAAAATTAAAATGATTGCTATTCTACCTTTCAAAGTCAAAGTAATCGGTAGTCGCATAGTGTAACCATAAATTTGACTTATACTGGATAATTATCGAAGCTAAGTCCAAAATGTATAACGTAAAATTATTATTTTTATTTTCATAAACACGATGGCATTGCTGTTGGCGATAATTATAAAAAATATTTGGGGCGAAATTTAACTTTTTAGTTTTTGTTATCACACAAAACAGCACTATTATGTTGGTACATATTTTTTAATTTGCTGGTTTACCGCTCAACAGTCCCACTACATTCACAAGGACCAACTATAAAAAACATTATACCGATTTAAATAATTTATTTTTTTAAACAATTATTAGTTGTTTTGTCATTAATTGATTTTTATTACTCACTTTTTTATTATTAAAATAATAAATTCACAATTTATTTATATTTAGTTGCCCATGCAAACAACTATAATTGCAGTACAGCTTTAGTTTTGAATAAAGCAAATAATTGATTTTATAAATTCTGCTTGTTCTGCTTCGTTCGAACGTAATGGTCACTGGCCCACAGTGGAGACAAATTCTTCGTTAGCTAATATACATAAAAAGGAACGTAATATATACAAGATATATTATATGATGATGTTGTTGTTTTTATATCCTGTTTGCAAACGAATCTCATTGTGACTTCATTATAACTACACTTACTAATACTAGCACTACTACTACGACTACTATCGCAAAACACCACTACCCCACTAACAGCTCCATCCATATGCCATAATAGGAGAAGACTCCGTGCTCCTCGCTCCCCTCGCTTCAACGTCTAACAGTCAGGCGAGGAAACTCCCGACAATTGATGCATTTTATCTTTTCCTTCTTCGTATTCTTCATTTCTTGATTGCTTTCTTTTCTATTCTAGTCGTTGTTCTTTCTCTTGTGCTTCGTTGCTTGAAACTTTCTTTTTTGGAAGTTTGCCGATTTCCAATTGTAGCTGGAAATTGCGTAATTCCTATTCCATGCGGAGCAAAACACACACACACACTCACACAACAACAGCGAATTGTAGTTGTAAACGAAGTTCTTATTCGAATCCTTTTTGTTGGCTGGTGGCACACTCTCTCACACAAACTATGAGAGCCTTTCAGTTGTGTGCGAGTGTATAGTATAGTTGGCGTGCGTGTGTTTGCTCAGTCATATGTTGATGTAAGAAATCCTTTTGCTCAACCAAAATCAGTTGTTCCACAGCCGTCGTGAGTTTTACATGGTCGCTGCCATCGAGTGTCTATTGAGAATTTCAATAAAAAAAGCAAATTCAAATAAATTCTGATATTTTGTAAAACAAAATATTTGCAACGCGTGAGAATCGGTATTCGAAACACCACGTAACGTGTCGTAGATTCCAGAAGTAAAGTCCGGTCCAACCGGTATTCATTCGGTTAACGACACTTTGAAATAAAGGTAATTTATTTCGAAACGGAAATAAATTGAAAATAAATTGGAATTATTACTCGTGTGGTATTATTATTGAGAGTATTTCAACCATAACAATTAGATTTCGTTAATTATATTTGTATACAGCATTCTATGAATACAAATATAGGCATCGCTTTAACGAATGGTTCTAACCAGTTCCATCCTTTGGCCCGGATCTACGCAAAATTTCTAATTGGCTTGGAATGTGGATCCATTCAATCAAGAAAATAATCATCGATAAGAATTCATCCATTTTAAAGGAATATTTCCTTATATGGAGTGAAGCCACGAGAATGGAATCTGTTCCATCCGAAAAATATCTCGGATTCCATACTAGTATTTATGTCTTCGTATGAAATGGATCTCTTTTGTTTAATGGATTATAAATAAAAAGGATGCATTGAGGAATATTCAAATACCTTTTTATGGAATAGATCCGCCGTTGAAGTTGAATTTAGATATTGACTCTTCAATCACATATACTTTTCTTTAAAATATTTCGATCCGTCCAGAAAAGCTTTAGGAAATTTCAAAAAAGGCGGGATTAGATAGACTAATATTTATCACATCCCATTCCGACTAAACTCCGCGCTCTCTACACTTTCCTGGCAAGTTTTTTGTGGAGAGAAGCTCATAAATTAAAGACAAGAGTAGATGATATTAACTCACTTTCGCCCTCTGTCCCCACATGTGACCAGTGGTCACTGACCACCCGTATAAAGCCAGATTTTTGAAAAACAATTTTCTTTGGGCGTTCATGGATTAAAGAAGAATTTACACATCTTTGGGTTTATTCAAGAAACAAAAGACCAACTCTATTACAAACTACCGGTTTGTAGCTATTTGTCTAATTTGGCCTAACCCAAAGTATGAATATACTCAGCGACAGTTTTATATCATTACTTTTATTGTTAGAAAGCCTTATATAGTCTGTCTGTTGTATAAGCCTTGTGAAGTCGGCTCTAGTGAGAGTAAAATTGCAAAGCGCTCTGTTCATTGCTGGAGAGAAGCTCCCATTTGTCTCTTCCGGCAACAGAGGTTTTTTTTATTCAGCGACAGTTTTATCTCATTACTTTTATTGGGGGGAAGCCCTGTATAGTTTGTCTATTAATCCCTAAACCTTGTGAAGCCGGCTCTAGACAGATTGTCCCTTTTGCAAAATTGCAAAGCACTCAGAGCAAAATTGCCAAGCACTAAGTTCATTGCTGGAGAGAAGCTCTCTCCCGGCATGATAGTGGGACTTGTTTACCCGGCTGCCGCTAGAAGCATATCCTCAGCATCAGCGCGTGGCCACAATTCGCATTGACTTGTATTGTTGTGGTGCCTTTCTGTCTCCTTTCTCTTTAAGAACATTATTCCAAACAATAAACTTCTTCTTCATGACAACATTGTAAAAAAATTCTCGGCCTTAAACAATTGTCAGAACTTTAGTTTGGCTCTGCAAAAATCAAATTCAACATTTTGATAGTGTTTTTAATGATCTGAATCATAAGGCCATGTTTAGACAGTAAACAAGCCAGAAACTTTTGTGAACAGAATAGATTTCGCAAAGCAACAATTTCTAAAGTAATTTATTATAGTCGTCTCAAATATACAAACCTAAAAGAAAACTGCATGTCTCGGGAAAGGGACCAACAATATATTGCTGAAGAGTAATATTCAATATTATTTATTATTAATCTCCTACCTATTGATTTTCACTTCTATATTCACTCTCAAACACTTTTGGAAACAATTAAACCATTCAGATAACAACCTAAATTAATCTGTCATATAAAGACTAGTTTACACGTACATTTATTCAGATTGCTCGCATAGTAGAAATGTAATTCTGAAAAACAGCTGTTTCGTGTTGAAGCATTGCGATCCTTTGAAAATTTATATTTTTCCCACTTTGAATGGGACGAATAGTAGGTTTCTGCCGTCACAAATATATAATATTTGAAATATATAAAATGAAATAATTAAACAATTCAGATACCCAGCTAAATTAATCATATATCAAAGGTGCATATTAAAAAGTTTTTTTTTTCACACATACACAACGCATTCATTTAGGTTGGCCCCATAGTAGAAATGCAACTCTGGAAAACAGCTGTTTTATGGAATGCAACATTCCATTTCATTCCAACATTCCCTCTTTCAAATATCAAATCGTTTAAAATCTGCATTTTCGGAAACAATTCAGCGAATAAGTGTAAAAATTACTTTAATACTAACGGATTTATTTATTTTTTATAATTGAAATTCATCTCTGCAAAACAGGTGTTTTGTGTCGCAGCAGTGCAATCCTTTGAAAATGCCACATTGTCTCGACACTAAAATAGGAAATCTTGTTAGATCCATATTTTCAGAAAGAATTCAATAAATCTGAAGCAATAGCAAATATTCAAATTAAAAGTTTCTTTGATATTTTTCACACACGCAATGTATTTATTTGCAAAACTTGGTAGAAATACAATTCAATTATTCACATAGCAATTTAAAGAAACCTACCGAAGATTAATTGAATTACTTAGATATTTCGCACGCCCTTAACGGATTTATTTTGGTTGGCCGTGCAGCAAAGAATGCAACTCTGAAAAACAGCTGTTTGAAGAGCGGCTCTGAAAATGTGTTATTTTCCCCACTTTGAAATGGCAGATCAATTAGAAACGAATAGAAAACTATTTGGTAAGAACGCATTTTTAAAAACTAAAACAAAAACTAAATTTTAGACAGCATCAATATTTTTTACAGAAATCCACAATTTCCCATTTTCTTAACATATTTTTCTAAGGAATGAATAAAAAATATTTATTCAGAAATTTATCATCAGATCGCTGCCATTTTGCAACAATATTTTCTGTTTCATATTTTTTGGATAGTCCTGACCTATTACCATTAGTCGAGTTTCCTTTTAAACACTTAAAACTTGACGTTTATATGAAAAGCATCATATGATATATAATCTACGGTTACACAATGGGGAATATACCAATAAATGGTCCTTCGATGTGATCTATAAATAAGACGCTGGTGCTTTCCACAGAATTTCCAAATTTTGTTTTACATCAGTTCTGTCAACATGAAGTGTGATGACCAAACGCAAGTTTCACCTTATCTGGGTACCAAAAGTTTGTAGATATAAAATCCAGCAAAATATAATATTTGGTTAACTCTAGCGTTAGTTTACCCAGACACTGGGAAAATGAAAGTGAACTAAAGTTATTCGATTTTCATTAATATTAATTTCAAAAAGCCTGTTGTAACCAGGAATAATCAAATAGTTTTGTCCCTTGGCAGGAAGGATGACAATATTGTAATTTTGTTGCCATTACGCAGCAGTCTGTTCCCTTCACTACGGCTAAAAGTGATACAGTGTAATTGGTGTAATCTCTTAATGTCCTTTGGAAAAGAGTTATTCATTTAAACAACATTCTCCAAAAAGTACTTTTCTGAGTGGGTGGGTAATTGTAGTTTGCCAAAAAAAGGAGTCGTATAATTTATGACTATTTATTTCGTTTTGTATTCACATTTTACACATCTCAATGCATCATGATGCATAATAAAAAAGTAAAACGATACTATTTATTTTTGTGGAACCTGCATTATAAAATGCCTGCTATAAAGCCTGTAATGGGTGGGTATGACTTATGTGAAATACATGTTTTGTAAACATGTATTGACTATTACTGTTTACTGATATTCTTGGCATAATTTCAAAAAGTGTTTTAACTCAAAAAAGAAAAAAAAGGAAAAAGGATGGATAATAAACAATTTGAAGCTGACAGTGGCAGTTACCTACAAACATTATAAGCAGTGGTTTACTTATTTCTTTGATGAGGAGAAGCAGCCTACGGGTTAGTTATTACCCGTGGACAGAAAGATGTTGTATTAGAAAGCCATAAGACCACATCAAGTATTATATGATTATCCTATGGCAGACGTTGCCCAGGGAAATGTTTTAAATCGTGTCATTTTCTCTACTAAAATTATGTTATTATGTTATAAAGAAGAAGAGACACAAAAAATCTTGATGAAAGTAAAGACTATCTATTCCCGGCATCACTTTTTCATCTTATCACCTGTATATGTATAAAAAGTAATTTTTTAAATGAAAAACAAGTTTCAAAAATTACAATGATTAATGGATAGTTCTTCAACGGATTCTTGTTTATCTTTAAACAACTCCTAACTATTAATTTTCTCTTCCATAGTATTTCCTTTCGTAGAGTTTTTAAGGAACGGGGATAGTGCTTTCCTTTAAGCCATGTACAGTATTTCAAATGCTTCACTCAACCAAATCTTGTTATTGTCAAAATTATGAAGCATTGGACAACTTTGCTAATAATGATTCATAATCTCCAGACCCCTCTGCCTGAAAGAATTATCTATTATTTCCGAGAAATAAGTCAGAGAAACAATGACATCAGTAACCTCACAAAAAGAGAGAGAACGGCACATAATCTTGATTCGATTCCAGATTTCTATTTTAATTTCTGAAGGACGAAACCTTCCCACACACATCTTTACTTATGGAAAATGTTTAATTCCACTTTCATTGTTTATAGAGTAGTGACTTCCTATAAGAAAACTGTCTGTGCGAATTTTATTTTCTAAGGATGAACTGTTCTCATCCAGTTCTTTACTTGGGAAAATGTTTAACTCCACTCCTCATTTGTTTATAGAGTGGTGTCTTCCATAAGCAAGTTGCCTGTGAGAATGTAATTTCTTAAGGACGAACTCTTCTCATACACCAATTATCCAGTTCTGTTTAATGTTTAACTCCACTCCTCATTTGTTTATGGAGCAGTGAGTTTCTATAAACATTTTGCCTGTGAGTGCGTACTGTCGGGCGCCAGAATTAATACGTTGCCATAATTTTATGACTATACCAATTCAAACCATTGGATTTGGATAATTTCTTTACTCTCCGTCTACGGCAAAATTGTTGTCATAAAATAATTTGGATTTGTAAGGAGTAGATATTTGCGATTCCCATACGCCTGATTGTTATAGCCTTTATAAAAATAACTCATACGCCGTTTGTATATTATAAGTTTTGTCTTATTTAATACAGAGTGATAAAAACAAACTATATTCATCCTTCAATCCAATAGTCCATCTATACTTTTAAAGCTCTAAACTTTTGATTTATAGTGTATAATAGGATGCCACACATTTGCATAATGTAACCTAATCCATTCGCTTCACAGGGATATAAAGTTGGTCTGTCCAAGTTTTTCCTTGTTTACTATGGCAAAAACAAAGCCATAGAAGTCATTACAAAAGGAAGTACTGCAGTCTTCCAAGTAGGCCATAAATATATCAAAGTTTCTATGTAAATGCATATACGGAATACACCTGAAGAAATAATGTCTATTCAAGAGATTGTTTATACACTCTTTTGTTGGTATTGGTATCTTTTAGAGACTAAAGATCCTGGATAAATGTCCATGTCATCATTATGATAAAGAAACTAAAAAACACACTCAAGGAAATATGCTAGTTAAATGGACTAACTTGCCCTTTTCCATGGTGGATAAAATACAGAGAGTAGATCTTCTTTCCCATATTTACAAAAAGAGCAAAACAAACCAGGAAATACTGCAATTTTTAATTACCAAAGTTTATAGAAATTTGGCAAACACTCAAAAGATAAAACCGGTAAATGATATTTTCCGGCAAATGATTTTTCCACTGCATATATCTTACATATTTTAAAACGGAAATATCCGCAGTATTGCAAGAAGAACATGTATATATATATATATCAAAGTTTATATATGTTTGTCACACACTCAAAGAATTATGCCAGCTAAGTGTACAGACTTTGCACCATATTCATATATTCACATATTCATATATGTAATCAAAATTGTCACTAAACTAAACGTTCTATCTGCCAAAAATGATAGTTTCCGATTTGATGTGAATGTGTGCGAATCAACAATATCAGCTGTTCATACACTCAAAAATGTACTATCAAATACTTGAAATATTTAGCAAATGTTTAATTTTTGAAATATTTGAAAATTTGACATTTGAATACATGCTATCAAAATTGTCCCTAAAGTAAACGCAGTATCTACAATAAAAGCTAATTAGTTTCCGAATATGCTATTCTTATGGACGAATGGCGAATCTGCTGTTCAGCAAAGACTTAGACCATATATACTAGCAAATATTTCATCATGGCCCATGAACTCATTTTGGTGAACTTTTGGCACGTTTCAAAAGAAACTGCGGCAACATTCTAATTATAATTACAAATATACAACAGAAACACTTATGAAAGTCATGTCTATAGCCCATAAATCCAGTGCAGAGTGATTTATCGTTCTGTTTTTTCTTTATCGATTTATTATCGATAACAATGCACAAAGGAACTGCGACATTCTATCGAATAAGGCATAAATATATCCAATTATATGTGTATGACAACAGAACCTAAGAAAATGATGTTCACTATTGGTGTACCCCATAAATCCAGAGGGAATTTTTACCATCTTCACGGTAAAAAGCATATCAACATAACACTTAAAACCAGGAAATACGGCAATTTTGTAACAGTTGCCAAACACTCAACAAATAGTCTATAAATCCAGTCTAGAGTGATTTATAGGCTTTTTTCTTTATCGATTTATTATCGATATCAATATACCAAGGAATTGCAAGACCTAAATATATTCAATTATATGACCAACTATGTGTACGACAACAAAACTTAAGAAAATAATGTCCACTAATGGTGTTGCCCATATACCCAGTGGGATTTTTTCCATCTTTAAGGTAAAAAGCAAAACAGCATAACACTTAAAACCAGGAAATACGGCACTTTTGTAGAAACAAAAGATTAGAAATAGTTGGAAAACTCTCAACAAATGATTTATAGCTCCTTACCTATTTATTATCGATAACAAGATACCAAGGAATTGTTGCTGCATTCTATCGAATGCAGAATGATTTATTGTTCTCGTTATCGATTTATCATCGATGACAATACGCAGCATTTTATCGAATAAGACTTAAATATAGTCAATTATATAACCAACTATCATGAATGCGGTGATTTATCGGATTGTTCTTTATCGATTTATTATCGATAACAATATAATAAGAGTTGGTTTTAATGGGAAAATACTACAGTTGCCAAGTTTACTTATTTATAGATTTTTAAGTCAGCCATTGTGATTTAATGACATTCATTTCGATTTACTAGCATGTCATTCGGTAGGAAATGGAACTGCGACAGAGGTCATTTATACTATTGCAATTTTGATAATTTATTTTTCAATGCTACCAAGCAAATATTCTATTTTATGCACTCGCAAAATTGTATGTGTAAGTTGTGATTGTTACACAACTATGTTCCTTTTAATTGATTTATTTTAAATTTATATCGATGATTTCCTTCCTTCTTTGTCGCTTTATAATAGATAACAATATACTAAGGGCAGATTTTCTCTTAATGGGAAAATACTGCAGTTGACCAAGTTTATTTATCTATATTGGGGCTATACTCGAGAAAAAAGTTGGTCAAACACGTAGATATTTGACGCCAACCATTCCACTGTGATTTAAAGACATTCATTTTGATTTACTGGCAGGTCATTTTGCAGAAAATGGACTTGAGACAGAGGTCAGTTATACTTTCCAATTTTTGTATTTTTTTCAAGCCTTTCAAGCAAATATTCTGTCTTATGTAACGTCCATAAATCTAGTGCAGTGTGATTTATCGATGTTTTTCTTTCTTTATCGATTTATTATCGACAACAATATTAGACGAATAAATATATTCAATTATATGATCAACTATGTATACGACAATAGCACTTGAGAAAATTAAGTCCACTAATGGTGAAGACCAAAAATACAGCACAGAGTGATTTATTGATGTTTTTATTTCTTTATCGATTTATTATCGATAACAATTGACAGGAAAATACTGCAGTTGTCAAGTGTATTTATTTCTTTTCGGTCTATAAACGAGAAAAAGTTGGCTAAACACACAGATTTTGAACCAACCATTCCTTTTTAATTTAATGACATTTATTTTGCTTTAGTGGCATGTCATTCGGTAGAAAATGGAATTGCGACAGAGGTCATTTATACTATTGCAATTTTGATATGATTTATTTCTCAAGTCTTCCAAGCAATTCTTATATTTTATGTATACTTATACTCTCAAAAACAGGCACTAACAAAATTGTATATGATCGTGACAGTCTTAAAATTCATTTATTTTAAATTTGATTTATTTAATATTTCTAGAAATACACTCAAAAATTTAATAATTCTGCAACTATTTGAATTACATGATATTCCATGCCAAAAAGTGAATTCTAGCTGGTTTGTCTCTTCTTGGTTTTATATAAAGCATTAACTCAGCAAATAATGTCTGTAAAAACTAATTATTTTTATATCTATCAATTGCCTGAAATTGCATTCTTATTGTTTTCTCTATAAAATTGTTTGCTCAAAGTTTGCTGAAAATAACATACACTCGAAAAATAATGTCATTTGAATACATTGTTTCCCACTTTGGTAGCCTTCTATTTAGAGTGTCATTAAATTCTAAAGCATTTATACACTCAAAAAAATAATGTTCTTTGAATACATTGTTTCTTTCTTTTGTATCCTTTCATTTACAGTGCCATTTGCTGAATTCTGACAGTTTGAAAATTTCAATATTATTGATATACTCAAAAACTGTATCAGATAACTGTGATTATTTTTATGTCTTTCATGTCATTTGCCTGAAATTGCATTTTTATTGCATTTCCTATAAATTTGTTTGCTCAAAGTTGGAAGAAAATAATATACACTCGAAAAATAAGGTATTTCTTTCGTTTTCCATTTAGAATGCCATTAAATTCTAAAGCATTTCATGAAACAACTGAATTCTAACAGTTTTACATTTTCAATATTATTGATTTTTTCAATAAACAAGTACACTGAGAAAATATTTTTATCTATCATTTCATTTGCCTGAAATTGCATTTTTATTGCAATTTCCCTAATTTCCATACACTCAAAAATTAATGTTGTTGTTTGCCTGGATTGTTTGCTTCTCTTCTGTATCCTTCCATTTAGAGTGGGCCATTAAATCATTTGTCCTGCCACAAGAAAATGGATTTCTGATAGGTTTAGCTCGTCCGATGGCAATTTCGTACGTTTTTTTTTGTGCCTTTCGTGGTCGGCAAATTAGGAGTTTCCTCTTGAAGTTCTCCTGCAGTTCTGGCCCAACCAGGCCATAACTGTTGGCATGTTATGGCACCGTGTCGTGTCGTTGTATCCTTTCGTTTAAGTTGGCTCCATTTAGGCGGCTAAATGAAATATTTCGCTTGGTTGTTGTTTGTGTTTCGTTATTTTTATGGCTGGTGATGTTGTTACATTTTCATGTCTTTCGGTGACTTGTTGTTGGTAGTGTAGTGTAGTGAGGTGGCAGGGGCAGGGGTAGGAGAGCAAAGCTTATTTGGAAAAGCAGCTGTTCTGGCGCTGCCTCCTTGCAAACGCCGAGCCAACAAGCAAGACAATGCTGGCAGAGTTTGATATTTTTGGCCAAAAGCCAAAAATAACATACACGAACATGGCCAGCAGCAACAACAACAGCTCGTAGTGAGAAACGTTAGCACTTCCAGTGGAAAATGGGAAAACGAGAAAGCACATGCTTCGTGGGAATCGTCGACAGCCGAAAGGATAACACCGCAATCACGAAAGCCGAATGAATGTAGCAGCGGCCAGAGCACATTTTGAGCAACGAAGGCAAAGAATTTTCAGTCTTCGTCGAGCTTTCACAACGGTTGCAACTGAATAAAACCAAGAGAAATTATTTCCAATTCAAAAAACGGTGGAATTAAAAACGGTACTAGAAGGATAACAACTATAGCCATAGCCTAAATATGTACTATATATATATGGACCCCCCAAAGGACTATAAGATTGAAAATATTTGAAAAGAAAGAAGTGAACAAAAATTTAAAGTTTTAATTATTTGGAAAATATTGAAGAAAAGTGTTGAAATTGAATTGAATTCTTTAAAGAAATTTGCTCAGGAACTATTAAAGTGGTGTTGCTAGCTTGTGGTGGAGTTTATATAATGAAGTTTTAAACTTCCGTTTCCTTTTTCGCCTCCCGAGCCTGTGCTTAGCAGAGCAAGGAGCTGTTGTTGGCATAGTATGACTCAATCTTACGGCGAAACTCTAGTATTTGCTTCGTTAGTTTAATGTTGTTGGAACTTAGACACCAACAAACTCCTTTTTGCCATTTGCCACACATGCCCAGCCGCATTGCTGGGACTGCTTCTCTGCTTTTACTGCATTTACAGTCATTCGTGTAAAGTGAAGCAAGGCTCCGCGACTCCGTGTCCAACTCAGTGACTCCTTCGTTGCATGGTGAGCTGGTGGTGTGCGTTTTGTATAGCCGAGCTACAGCTCGTGTTTAAATCGTGGTGTTTTTAGAGTTGTTGTTGTTTCCCAACTATCTGTTTGGAGTTGTTGTGCTCCTTTCGTTCGTCCTGGCGTGCAGGCCTCACCACTATTTCGCCTTCTCGTCGTCGTGCTGCGTTTTTGTTGTTGTTTTTCGAACAAATATTGCCGTATTGATTGTCATAATGATCCTTTTTTTTCGGTGCCGTTGTTTGCCTTCCCATCGTGCTGAACGCTGAACGTTGAGCCCTGTGTCTGACTCGGTTTTGTGTTGTGTTTTCACCATTGTTTGGTGTTATTATTGTCGTTTTCATTGTTGTTGTTGTTTTTGCTGTAAATGTGAGAGCGTGTGTGTGTGCGATATAAAATATAAGAAATAATATATAAAATACACCCCACATCCTTGCATACATATATACGTATATTATATTGTATTGACACACCAACAACAACGGTCACGACACAAAAAGCAACTTCTATTTTGCTTTTGGAGTAGGTACGTGAGTGAGTGAGGAAGCAATCGACAAAAAGGAGCTCGGAACACAAACTTGTCAGTTGAATTTTATACGCCGACGGGTGCGGTCCTTTTTTAAGTTGTCTTACAAACGTGCTGTTCCATGTTCCCTGAACCGAGTGCCGCAGTGTTGATTGAATTCATTCATATTGAAATAATATAAATGTGTCTGTGTGCGGAATCCAATAAGAAGAATTTGTAAGGATCTGCTAAGAATTGAATTGAATAGCTTTGCTCTAATTAAAAATCTCTTTGAACAAACGAAAGAATAGAAACAATTGAAAAGAAAAAAAAAAGAACGAATAAAACAAGAAAAAGCCTTTTAAAATATTTATAAAATTTAAACAAATAGTGGACTATAATTAAAAATATATATAAAGTGGAATACCGGACTCTAAAAACATATGGCCAAAGGAGAACCCCCTAAAATATACTCTAAAATTCAGTTCGGAGTTAAAACTATATCATAAAATATATAAATTATAGGAAGTTTATTCTATTCTAAAACTAGTTAAACTCAAATATTAAAAAAATATGAAGGAAAAAAACTATATCATAAAATATAGGATAACCGGAATCAACGTTTATTCTATTCTAAAATTAGTTAAACTCAAATATTCAAAAAATACAAAAATATATGTAGGGTGTACTGGCCAATACCATGTACTACGTTTATTCTCTCCTAAAAATAATTAAACTCAAATACTTACTCCCTAATATATGCTTTACATTCATTTAAATATAAATATAGCATATATTTATGAGTTAGATTGAAAACTCTTAAAAATAAAGAGACAGTTCTAAAAGTAGCTAAACTCAAGTATTAAAAAAATACAAAAATATATGTAAGATATACTAACCAATTCCATGTACTACGTTTATTCTCTTCTAAAAATAATTAAACTCAAATACTAACTCCTTAATATATGCTTTAAATTCATTTAAATAGAAATATAGCATATATTTATGAGTTACACTGAAAACTCTTTAAAATAAAGAGACACGTCCTACATATCAATTCCATTTCTATTAGACTGTTCTAAAATTAGTTAAACTCAAGTATTCAAAAAATACAAAAATATATATAGGATATACTGACCAATATCATGCCTTACCTAATTCTAAATGTAGTTAAACTCAAATACTAACTTCCTAAAATATGCTTCAAATTCATTTGAATAGAAATATAGCATTTATCTAAGAGTTAGATTGAAAACTCTTAAAAATAAATACACATATCCTCCATAAAATTAGTTAAATTCAAATACTAAAATCTCTAAAATATGCTTTAAATTCAGTTAAATGGAAATATAGCATATATTTATGAGTAACACTGAAAACTCTTAAAAATAAACAGATTCAATTCAATTCCATTTCTATTAAACAGTTCTAGAGGAAGTTAAACTCAAATGCTAACTCCATTAAATATATATATATATATATATATACTGGAGTTTACTAAATTTGAGTTTGGATAATATAAAATATGAGTTTGTTTGGTTTTGGCTCACTTGACCAGTAGTATCCTTTATACCTTCGTTATTTTTATACAATATATACTGGTCTAAGTGCTCCTAAGCATATGCTAAATATTTCAAGGTTTAAATTACCAAAAACTCAAAAATATTATAATTGAACATATTCACTCTTGTATGGAAAATTTTGTTAAACGCAGTAACCTGGAATTTCCTCATAAGGCTTCTAAGGTCTTTTTTGGATAAGTGCTCCAAAAAAACACAAAGCCTTTAAAATATAATTTTATTATAAATCTTCACTCATGGTTTGAAAAAAATCCCATATTGATAAATCCAGAAACAAGCGATTTACTGATATGACTTCGAAATTCTATTCTAATTTCTAATGCAATTATTATTTCATTTTCCAATTATATCTTTCGTTGAGATTTTCCAGGATGTGATTCTATTAAATCTGACAACGATATATTGGTAAAAGTGCAACAATTGAGTTGTGTTATTTTAGAACAATATGTGGAAATTCAAATGGATTGACTAAGAGCGTTGTGGAAATATATAAATATTAAAAAACAAAGAATTTAGTTGCCATTTAGTTATTTCATCCCATTAGCTTTTCATCCCATTGTGCTGAAAAGAAAAATCACGATGTCGAAAGACTTTTCATTCGCAAATAAAATGCTTACATTTTCGTACGATCTGTCGTTCTGTTGACTGTTAGTGGATCGCAAATCAGCTGTTTGTCGTATAGAAGGCAAGCGAACGTTAACGTTCTTCATCGGGGGTCAGGCTGTTAGTTAAAAAAACGGTAACTCATAAAATTAAACAATGCTTTCAAATACTGGAATTATTCCGGTCTATACATTCGTATATTCAATGAAACAAGGAATTGTTAAATGTGCCTATTTGAGTTCCCAGTTATAAGTTTTGAGGTGATGGTCTAAACAAAATACTGAGGCTTTTCAAAAATAATCATATGACTCGAGATAAAATCAAAATGTTCCGCAGAGCCAAAATACGTTTCCATTTCACACTTAAGAGATATCATTTTCAAATAATTTTAAATATACACATATAGAGCATCTATAATTCAATATTTTGACATTAAGATCTCAAAATCGAGAAATTTCGACTTGACTAGCCGCGGTAGTTGATATTCGAATTTATTAGTGGCCTTCAGTATTAAATAGAAATGATATTTCCCAATTTGTTCGCAAATAAAAATATTTATTTTTTCAGTTTTCTAAGAATGAAACACAATTGAAAACTGAAGATTATACTACGGTAACACCCAAAAGTATGCAATACAATTTACATGGCCGTATTATCCCAGGCCTATACTAGAATTATTCAAATAGTAAGGAAAATAAGTTTGAGTTTATAGCTACTGAGTTGACACTTTGAATACAATATATCTACTCCGTTTTCAGTGGACAATGAGAAAATACAAATTGACGAAAATTAAAATTGAGAAAATACAAATGTAATTGAGAATAAAAATGTAAACTGAAATTAAAAAAAAAAAACTTTTGGAAATTGACAAATGACATTTAAAATCGAGAAAATGCAAATTGAAATTCAGAAAATTAAATTGAAAATAATGTGCATTTTCTCATTTTCAATTGTTTATTTCTCAATATCAAATTGTATATTCTCTGTTTCAATTTACATTTCTGAATTTCACTTTGTGTTTTCTCAATTGCAATTTGTATTTTCTCAATTTCAATTTTTGTTTCTGAATTAAAAGTTTTATTTTCACAATTTCAATTTACATTTCTAAATTTCAATTGAAAATGGTGTAGATTGTTCAAACAACGCAAGGAAAAATAACATAAAATATATATTTTCATACATAGTTGTTGAGTGGACACTTTGAGAGCGGAATATTTGCTCATCACTGAAAATCCTAGAAGTTTCCCATTCGGCTTATTCCCTATTCTATCAATAATCGGTTTCTTTCGATTATGTTATGTCCTACTAAATCATTTTATTTATAACCCCATCGTAATCGGCTCTGAGATGACTTCTGGAATTTCAGCCCTGATTTGAGTTTCTAAATTTTGCATTTCTTTTTCAAATGTCAAATGAAAAGATGGCTATTAAGACAAATGTGAAATTTGAACACTCAAATCAGCAAAAATGGCGATTGTTAAATTGTGGTAGGCTAAATAGAGCCGCATATGATGTTTTTGAAATAGGATCGATCCTAAATTATTTCTTCTTTACTTGCATTTAATAAAAACATAGCGGCCTTTTCGCCTGTAAGTATTATTCTTGTAGCAAAATGAAACTCCGTAAAGTATGCTATGCCTTTTAATATTTAATATATTCATATATGTATGCAATGATATTATTTATTAGGATGTTTTAGTAGTTTTATGTCAATGGCAAGTTAAAATTAAAAATACACGAATCTTATAAAAAATACGGGGTATTATGACAAAATTTAAAAAGAAAAATAAACTTATCAATGTTGATTATATCCTTCAGATTTGAACTGACAATTATTTGTTTGGCAATCCTCTTCGAATTTTACAAGATGCGTTCATAAAATATTTCAAAACACTAAGAAATCCAGCAAAGCGGGGACTAATCAAACAATACAAAAATTAAGAATTAAATATTCCCATTTACAAAGTATCTGATGTTAATGTTTATAGAAATTTACAGGGATTTTTAGCAAAACAAATAGCACCAGCAGATTGAGGTGAACCGTAGTTAAATAAAGACAAATGGTATAAACCCAGAAGGTCAACTCGAGCATGAAAGGTACGAACGTTGTCTACCATTGCTGGGCGGCCACAAAGAGTTAATAATTTGTAGGGTTTATTTATAGAATTTAGAAATTTGTATTTTTTTAAAATATTAAACTGGATTTATGTAGAAATACATACAATGTTACTAGCTTAAGTAGACCGTTACGAACAATTCGATTTTTTAACGCCAAAGAGACTCCTAAATATATATTTAAAATCTGTGAAGATTTAATATCAATCCTTAAATACTGATCTCTTCTTTTTATGATGAAGAATAAAACTAGCTAAGGAAGTTTCTAACTATAAAACATCTGGAACTCCACTCTTCCTATGCTAAGCCCCGTTTGACTCCTTTGGCTCACAGGCAGGTGTGAATATCTTCATCATCCTTATCACCACCCTTAGTGGTTCCATTCCACCTGGCAACTCCCTACACAAAGGGCTAACATCGAAAGAAAATCGTGTTCTAGCATTTCCTTTTGCGTGTACTTTGCAGTGGTGTTGTGTCACATGTCGCCTCGTTTGCCAAACACCCCGAAAATATAAATTTATAGTCATCATTAAGTTTGCTTTGGTTGGGGATTGGAATTTGTCGTGTGTGTTGCCCACCACCAGCAACATTACAGAAAGTGCACAACTTTAGTTGGGCGACTTGTACTTGATGATGGTGCAGCAGTGGTGGTGTCACAGGGAAGGCAACTCCAAGCAGAGTTGTGAGAGAGCGGGTGGGCTGGCTGGCAGTACATGTCGCTGGCATGACGCCTGCCAAAGTGTACGAAAATTAAAAGAAAATGACTCATTTTGCTTGGTTGCTGGTGTTGTGTTGCGTTGCGCAAAGTTGAATTTATAGTTCCAGCGTATGTATTTGGAGGATACTCTAAACCAATCCAACCAAAAAAAAACTGCAAACAAACCGCGGCGACAACATCAACCAACAAAAAACAAACAACAACAACAACTCCAGTAATGATGGCCCCGGATTATTATTAGCATGCGGAGTTTGGTGTTTCTGTTTCTGCTTCTGTTTCGGTTTTTGCCATTCATTCCCTCTTAATTCATTTATGCGATTATTACAATTTTGGAAGACTTCCAACTTCCAAGATATCTGACGACATGTGGATTATATTTCCTTGTGTGTTTACTTTCGCCTGTATTTCCTTTTCGCCGCTACGGGCCGGTGGGGAATGGGGCTGAAAAGGGGGGAGCCTCTTAAGGAACGCAGACAGTTTGGATGGAGGCTAGGCGACTCTTGATGTATTCCTTGTGAAGTTTTGTTTGTTGTGATGTATTCTGCATTCACGACGACGAGCGAGCGACTATGATGGGCCAAGACATTGATGGATGAAATGTTGTTTTCTTGGCCACCACCACCACTATTTTTACGGCCCCCAGCCATTCGAAACACAAACTCTCGCACACACACACAGCACAGAAAACGCAGCCAGCACAAGGGCTTGTCTATGTTTCCTCTTTGTTCAGTTGTTGTTGTTTTTTTCTTTGGTATTCATTCGAGCATCATCCTCATCCTCATCATCTCTATACACAATAATATACAATCTACTATATTCTTATGGATATTTAGTTTCTTTCTTTTATGTTTTTTTTTTTTTTTGTTATAGGATATTTTTAGAAAAAATCATTTTGATTTTTTGTCGTTTGTTGCTGTCTTGTGTTTCAATAGAATTTTTGCAAAAGTTGCCGGGGAAAGTCATTTGAAATTCATATTTGTCTAGTGTTTGATGTACGACGGGCGGGCAGGTTTCCTCTGGCCTGGAAAGGCCATTAATCTGAAGTGACATGTTTTGTGATTCAAAAGAGTTTCACTTCTTTAGCAATTCAATTTGTCTATTAACATTATGATTGCTAATGTTAGATTTGCCAGGAAAAGGAAATTGGATTTTAAGGCTAGGACAAAGAAAAAGAGGAAAGGAGGAGTTTCCAAATTATATTACGGCAGTAAATTTTCAAATAAGAACATACAAAACAATAATATTATAGCTGCAAAGGCTACGCTGCAATTTAGAGTTGGTGTGCGAAGGCCTTTGTTTAGTTAGCACGCTGAAATGCAACCCTGTTTGCTATGCAACTCTGTGCAGTGAGTGTAAGGTGTGCAAAATACAATTTGTTTATAGAATCTCTTGAAGAAAATTGTAATTTAAAATTTTTTATTTAAAAGTCAAGAAATAAAAAGCATTACCCCGAAGGAGTTTTTGCTCAAAGAAAGATTAAGGAACGAAGGGCATACAATGGAGTAGTTTCCAAATTCTATTGTGGCAGTCCATTTTCGAATAAGAACATACAAAACGGCAATGTTATAGCTGCAAAGGCTAAACTGTAATCTAGAGTTGGTGTGCGAAGGGGTTTGTATGGTTACCACACCGAAATGCAACCCTGTTGACAATACGACTCTGTGCAATGACTGAATTGTCTGCAAAAGGCTAATAAAGAAATAGAGGGCTAATAAAGAAGAGAATGATTTAGAGGGCAAGAAATAAAAAGCATTTCCCAAAAGAAATTTTTCTTCAAAGAAATTTTTAAAATATAAAATAAATTTTTCCTCAAAAAATACGACTCTGTGCAATTTAAAAGAATCTTTTGAAATAAATTATAATTAAATATTTGATTTAAATACAAGAAATGAAAAGTATTTCCCAAAGGAAGTTTTCCTCAAAGAAAAATTTTAAAATATAAAATAAATTTTTCCAAAAAAATAAAAAAAAGGTTCCAATTTGTTCTTTTGTACAACTTTTCTTGGTATGTGGAATTCAAAAATGTTCACTTGATCTCCTCAAGAAGTTGAATACTCTTTTGAGATAAAAAACCTGCCTCTACTCCACTGTTCTTTGGCCAAACTCTATAATTTTCCCATTTCATGCCTTTGAAAGCCAACTCCAGTTGTCTAACATATTTTCTTCTCAATTTTATTTTTTTGGCATCAAATGTGACATCTGTGTGTAACAAGATAGATACGTTTCCCCCGAATTGTGTGGCATTTACGCGAAGAAGTTTGCCCGGCTCTTTTCTTTGGCCATTAAAATGTCTAAAACTTTAGCCCCCTCCCTCCTCTGGCGTGGCCACATTACCGTAGAAAATTGTGTATGAGTGTGTTTGAATTTTCCTAGAAAAGCTGCCGAGCCGAGAGTCGTTATATTTTTAGTGTGAGTATTTCTAGTTTATGACTCCATGAAAAGGTCACAAAATGATACAGCCGCCTGCCTTCTCCTCCCACCCTACCACCACCACCACCACACCCAAAACCAGCCAAGTTATACAACAGCACTTAAAATTGACGCCACAACGACGACATCGGCGTGGAGGCATGTGCGAGGCACTAGACATTCGATGCCGGTGGATTTTACCGACATCATCATCATCGTTGTCGTCATCGTCATGAAGATGAGGCGGCTGGAAGCGGCTTCCTTGAATAGAAAACAAAAAACTACAGCAATGGAAACAAACCCACAAACGAACGTTCGAATTAAAGTAAATGATGTGTAGACAACCACACATTTAGCAAATACGAGAACTCGGCGTTGGAAATTTGTTTCGGTTTTTTTAATAAATAAAAAAAGAAAAACCACATAAAAATAGGCAACTTTTTCTCTCGATAGTCAGTGTGGGCGGCATACACTTGCAAAATTGTAATAGTCCAACAGGAACAGGAAGTTGAAGGGTTCAAATTCCAATCGTAAACTAAAAGGAAATTAATATTGCGCAAAAAAAATAATTGAAATATTAAAAATTTTAATTAATTTCAATACTTATCATGGATTATTTTCGAGTCTAAAGAAAATTGAAATTTGGATTACAAAAATAATTAAAATAATTAAATTATAATTGAGTTAATTTTTTCCAAAACATGACCAAAACTTTTGGGGTGTCAGAACAATTTAAAGAATATTTTTTTATTTGGGGAACATTTGACTTGTGATTAAATAACTAATTGAAATAACAAAATACTTTAAATTATAATTAATTCTAATATTGTCTGAATATGCTTTATGAGATCAATATTCTATGATATGCTTTCATTTTCTGAGAAAATTTTTGAGCCTGACGAAAATTAAAACTCCGATTGCAAAAACAATTAAAATAATTAAATTTTAAATGACTTAAAGTGTTTCCTAAAATGTAATTTGGAATCTCTCATTTTTAATTTAAAAAATAATTTTAATTTTGTGATTTAAAAATTGAAACAATTAAAGTTTTAATAGGCATTAATTTTTCCCAGATCAATTGAACTTAATTTACGTTTCAAAAATTATTTTTTAATTTGAACAGAATTAAAAAAATAATAAAAATTTAAAACATTAAGAAATTAAAAAAAATAAAAATTAAAAAATAAAAAAATTAAAAAAAAATAAAAATTAAAATTGTGACTAAAAAATTATTGGAAATAATTAAAATTTAATTAATTAACAAAAGTTTAACAATTTCAAGTCAACGACAGCAAAGAAGCTAATTGAAACACCGATAACAAAATTTATTGAAACAATAACAATTTTAATTGACTGAATTAATAATTTAACTGAAATAATTAAAACTTTTAAATGAAATTCATATTTTTCAAAAATCTAGCAAAATTTTCACAATTGCAAGTATTTTGCTTTCGATTTTACGTATATTTTTAAATTTGAAGGAAATTAAAAATTCGATTAAAAATTAAAATATAATTGACTTAATTTTTTCCAAAAAATCTAGCAAAAGTTTATCAATTTAAAGTCTTCTGCTTTCTATTATTAAGATTATTTTCAATTTGAAGGAAATTAAATTTCCGATTAAAAAATTAATTCAAACAATTACAATTTAATTGATTTAATTTTTTTCCCAAAATTTTGGTTAACCATTTGAAGTTATGGACATGTTATTTGAACTTAAAACTCGGATTTATTGTATTAATTACAATTTTAATTGATAGAATTAAAAATGTAATTGAAACAATTAAAACTTTTAATTGAAACTCATATTTTTCAAAAAATCTAGCAAAAGTTTCCCATTTTCAAGTGTTTTGCTTTCGATGTTTAAGAATATTTTTAAAATTTGAATGAAATTAAAATTCCGATTAAAAAAATAAATTTTTATTGACTTCATTTTTTTCCGAAAGATTAACAATAAGTCAAGTCATCGGCATACTTTTAATTTTTAAGAACATTTTTCAATTTGAAGGAAATTAAAAACCCCGATTACCAAATTTATTGCAACAATTTAAAATATTAATTGATTGTATTGAAAATGCAACTGAAATAATTATTCTGATTAAAAAATTAAAATGTTAATCGAATAAAATTAAAATTTTATGTCTCCATTTCAACTGTTTTGCTTTCGATTTTAAGAATATTTTTCGATTTGAAGGAAATTAAAACACCGATTAAAAACGTAATTGAAACAATTAAAATTTTAATTGTTTGCAATTTTTGTTCCAAACTATCCCTTTACAATTTTTCGAAAAATATACATATTTATATTTTTTGCAATATTTCCAAAAAACTAATTCCCCTTTTTCATTTTCATCTCTTTGCAGATTTACAAATTTTAAATGATATTTAGCAGCCAATACTTTAAAATCCAACATCAACAACAACAACAAATAAAGCAGCAGTACTTAACAAAATATTCACGCAAATTTTGAAATGTATTGAATAAAGAACAATTTCAATTAAAACCAGCAAATCTCCCAGAGAAACCCCCCCAAATTTCCATAAAATTTTAACATTAACATTTAGAAACTAAGAAGTCCAGTTTTTTTGAGAAAAACTCAAATCAATACAAAATAAAAATCACGCCATTTACAAGTTGAAAAAATACTGAACAAAAAACAAATACACTCAGCGAAAAAAAAAACAAAAAATTTAAGTGAAAACTCTCTGGCTGTTACCACAAACAGAAGCAGCAAAAACAGAAACAGAAATAAAAACAGAAACAGCAGTTGCAGATTTAATTGCGAATTTTCTGCCAAAGAAAAGAAAAACCAAGGAAAATTCCAAAATTGAAACTCCCTGCTAGAGCAGAAAACTCTGTCGCTCTCTTTGTCTCTCGTGCTAAAGTCAAATCAAACAGTCAGTCTGCAGTCTGCCCTGCAGCCAGCCAGCCAGCCAGCCAAGTTGCAAAAGAGCCAAAGCGAAGCCGAACGTGAGTGCGAGTGCTAGTGTGAGTGTGTGAACGCCAGTGATTCCCAGTGTATTGCAACAATTTGTGGCAGCTTGGAAAACAGTCTGCTTTAACAATTGCCGCAGATCGTACCAAGAAACCAAAGAAGACATCTTCTTCTAACTCTATTCAGTGATTTTAAATTTAAAACAACAACAAAAAGTGTTACACAAACAAACAAACAAAAAAGTTTTCAAAAATTTATTCCAAACAATTGTGAAATCCAATTCCGCAAATTGCCAAGAAAATCCAATTTTCTTGAGTGTACAAAAGAAATTTTAAATAAACAAAGACTGATGGTTTGAAATTACTCCCCCCGGGAACTAAATTGTTGAAATATTCTAATTAAATAAAATTAAAAACAAAACGCAAATATTTTCCTTTAAAAACTGCAAACTCTCGATTGACACTTGAATTGAGGGACATTTTCCACAAAAATAAACAACAAAAAATCTTCTCCCGCTTCCAAGCCATAAAGACACAAACGTTCCTGTGAAAGCCTATCCAAACCTTGTTAAACCTTATCCAAGGAACGAGAGCGAACGATCTGTGATGAGCGATCAGGTGAACATGAACGGCGGCGGTGGTGGGTCTCCCACTGCCCCTCTTAATGGCAATCCTCAGGAAACTATAGGCTCTGGGGCTAATGGCGCTGAGCATGCCAATGGCATGGGGGCAATTAACAATGGCCAGCCTCAGACTTTGAACTTGTCTGGAACTGGAAATGGAGCTGGGACAGGAGGAGGAGATGCTGCTGCTGGTATGGCTGCTAGTGGTGCTGGTATGGCCGGTGGTGATACGGCTTCGTTGGCCGGTGATGACGCTGGCACCGATGCGGGTGCCAGCTCTATACCGCCCTCGGAGGTTGGTGGCCGTCCACCACTGGACACCGTTGGTTCGGAGGGCGGCGGCCCATCCAGCATGGGTGGGATGGTTGGCCCACCAAGTCCTTTAACCGGTTGTTATTTATTGATCATTTTGGGTGAACCGCATTCGGAGGAGCATAAAGATAACATCCTACAACATTTGTTAAAGGGTAAGTGTTGCCAATAATTTGTTAAAATTTATTTTAATATTGTGAAAAAATAATATATATAATATATAAAGGACGAAAGTCTATAAAATAAGATTTTGGTATAAATATTTTAATATATGTCATTGAATCAATGAATTCATTCATAAGTTGTCATAATTATGAAAGACTCTTAAAAGAAATATTATTATTTTTTATAAATTTCTTCAAAATTTGAGTGAAATACTAACGAACTCAACACCGTTATCAGATTATAGAATATTAGTGTCACTATTTCCGACGAAAAATGAAAATTTAAATATTTTTTTTTTAATTTAACGTAAAAAATTTCTTAGTTGAGAAGATCGTAACACAATTTGAATCGAGAATTCGAATTTGGAGTATAGAGATGGAGTATATTTTCTGGTCACATAAAAAATATTTTATAAAAAAATAAAAAAAATCATTTAGATCGCAAAAAAAATAAAAAATTAAAAAAATCTTCAAAAATATACACAAAAAATAAGCTTTTGTTTATTTCTTGTTTTCTATTTTTTTCTGACTTTCTTGGAATTAAAAAAAAAAAACAAAGAAAAGACATCATTTCGAACTGGTCACAAAAAATATTAAAAAAATAAATATAAAAAAAAATCAAAAATTCATTCAAATTTTGGAGCAGGAACAAAAAATTAAAAATATTTGTTTTCTGGTCACAAAAATAAAATAAAAAAATCATTCACATTTTAAAGTAGGAACAAAAAATATAAATATTTTTTCGAGGTCACCAAAAATGAAAAAAATCATTCAGATTTTAGAGTAGGAACCAGGAAATAAAAACATTTTTTTTGGGGTCACAAAAAAAAAAACAATAAAAAAATTATTCATATTTTAGAGTAGGAACAACCAAATAGAAATATATTTTATTGAGGTCACAAAAAAATATTTTGTAAAAATTTCAAAAATATATAACCAAAGATTTTAGATATGCGAACAATTTTATATATTTTGTGGTGACCAAAAAATAAAAAGTTAAGAAAAAAATAGATTTTTTTCTGTGGTCACAAAAAATATATATTGAGTTCACAAAAAAAATTTTTCACTCAGATTTTAGACAACTAAATACTCGAAAATTTTAATATATTTATTTTTTGGATTAAAAAAAATCAAATTTAAAAATATTTGCAAAACTAAAAATTAACAAAAAAATTCAAAATAATTTTTCTGGCCACAAAAAAAAATATTTTATTAAAATTTCAATTTAAAGAAAAATTAAAAAATATATAACAAAAAAATTCTCAGATTTTAGACAACTGAACTCGCGCATTAAGTTGTCTTTTTTATATTTATTTTTTGAATAAAAAATATTTTTGAAACAAAAAATTTCTGGTCACAAAAAAATATTTTGTAAAACTTAAAATAGCTTTGATTTTAGAAATATTTTTTTCTGCTCAAACAAAATATTTTGTAAAAATTCCAATTTAAAAAGAATTTCAAAAAAATATAACCAAAGAAATAATGTTTACTCAGATTTTAGGTACCCAAAGAAATATTTTTTTAAACTAAAAATAAAAAAATATTCAGATTTTATAGTAGGAACAAAAAATTAAAAAAAAATTCTGGTCAGAAAAAAATTTCAATTTAAAGAAAAAAACCTCCAACAGTTTTTCAGTCATAGTTTAGACAACTTAAAACGCGAACAATTATATATATTAATTAATAAAAAAAATATTTTTTAAACAAAAAAATTCGAATTTCGAGTAGAGAGTTATGAGTATATTTTTCGGCCACAAAAAATATTTCGTAAAAATTTCAATTTAAAGAAATTTTTAATAATATATTACCAAAGAAAAAAATCACTCAGATTTTAGATGCGCGAACATTTTTCTATATTTATTTTTTGGATTAGAAAAATATTTTGTCAATTTTTTACATGATAATTTGAGTTAAAATTTAAAGTAAAATTAAAAAAATAAAGTTGGGAAAGTAAAACGAGATTAATTTAATACTTTAAATTATGTCCATCTGCGGAATTATGTCCAACTCGAAAAATTATATATACATATTTTTAATTTTTGCAGTAAAAAATAATTATTTGAATATGATATGATTGTGATATGAGTGCCACACAACACCCACTATATTAATTTCCCATAAACTGCTGTTGACCTTTTCACCTCTGTCTGTGTGATTTAACAATTAAATGTTCGATGGCAACCACTTAAAACGTTTGAAAACATAAACCATGATATTAAATAAATAATTACGATTATTTCATTATCTGTGGCACAAGCACACACAGCCACACGCGCATACAACATTGTGGCGATGCTGATGATGATTATAATGATGACGGCGATAAAAAACTTTAATTATAAAAATTTCAGAAAAAGAGAGCACAGAAAAAAGCACAGACAATTAGATTGCAATCGCACTTTTTCCGCCAATGAAATGAACACCGCACACGACGGCACAACGAACGCCGAACACCGATAAATAAAATCCAACAGCCAACAGCCATCGGTTGATTGCAAAGACAAATGCTGCCAAATGAAATGCCAATCAAAGACGAATTCGCAAGGTACGCTATGGACAACATGGGCGGGGGAATGCTTAATTAATTTCTGAAGAGGAAGAAATCTTGATGGTGATATGACAGAGCTGTCAACTTATCCGATTGACAGGGGAGGATATAGGATAAATTTTAAAACAGGGTTTTATGAAAAACGTTCAAAATATTTGAGCCTACTTTAATTACATATTGGCCGACAATTTTTTTCTTGGCCTTAATCTTATCACACCTGGATAGCCATAATATTGCTTTGTTGACCACTTAACACTTTGCAACGCTTTGAGAGAACTCTATTCAATTTGAAGCAACTTATTCAAGGGGGGGAGTTGGCGTGGTGGTGGTGAACCAAGCTTAGAAATTCACAATCACCACAGAAGTAAATCAAGAAAGAAGCAAAACTATTTTTTGATTTAACGCCTAAATGCTCAATAGCACAGCCAAAGAAACAAACACTTAACGCTTCAATAATTAACGTCGCGTGCCTGGCTGGCTTAGTGTGGTTTGGCTTTGTTGTTGGTTGTTTGTTGTTTGCTTCTACTGCCTCTTTTCATAAACGAATATTCAAAATCTGAACGACCCAATATGAACAGTTAACAGAACAGCTGCCAAACGCCAGCCGCCATGTGGCAACTTCCAGCCACCGGCCGCCACCAGAACAACAGCCGCAGCAAGTGTAGAATTGTTGTTTAGCCACAACAACAACAAAAACAATTGTTGTGTTTTATTCTCTCCGCAAATTGTTTTATGATGAATAAGAAAAAAATATTATGAATTATGAGCTTATAATGGACTGGACGGTACTGCTGCAGGAGTTTAGCGCTGCAGTGCAGCTGACGTTGGTTTAATGTGGAAAGCAATTGAAAAATAATTGACCAATTGTTGGCTAAAAACTGTTTGACGCGAACGGAATGTTTTAAACATACGTCTAATATTTGTATCACGTGTTGTAAAACCAGTTAATTGATATATTAGGAAGTCAGAGTCATGATTTGCAACTTAAATCAGCCATTGAGGGCGGTAGACAGACTAGAGGGTCCAGTAATGCAGCCTAAAGTCCAAAAAAGACCCCTCAAAAATTAAATAAATTCCACCACAGAAAGAATAGTAATTGCAATTTAAATAAAACCTCCTGAATGTAGGCAATTATTTTTCAAATGATGACATATGACATACGCCCTCTATAACACATTACTACAATTTAAAAAAGTCGTTACATCTTATACTATAGGGAAAAATAGAGATAATTGGCGTTTTAAGTTTTTCATTTTTTCATCAAAATTTCAAAGGATAAAATTTTCGAAAAAATATTTTGAAAGCTTATCAGTAGAAGTTAAAGAGGGAAGTATCTGCTAAAAATACTTTAAATTTCATACTTCTATCTTTATTAGTTTTGCATTAACCACCATTTTCCAGTTTTCCTCCTTTAAAAAGTAAAACATTAATAAATTAAATAAAATAAGGGAGAAAATTCAAATGGTTGCTTATGCTATACTAATATAGGTAGAATCATGAAATTTAAAGTATTTTTAACTGATATTCTCCTCTTTAATTTGACACTTATATCGCTATCGTAGGTTGCGAAAAAGTATTTAAAACATTTTTTGGGAAAAAGTTATCCTTTGAAACTGAAAACGTCAATTAATTCTATTTTGCCTGTAGTTTTAGAAGTATACCTCGATTTTTTCAAGTTGTTTTGCAGGGTTATTTTCTGAAAAATTCCATTTTATGATGCAATTAACACACGAAAATTAAAAATTTAACTTTAAACAGTGGCAAAAGTATGCCGTTATTTCAATTTCAATAAACATTTCCGAAAGTAAGCAACTATTATTCAAATCCATGACATACGCCTTTATAATAATATTGAATATGAACTCAGTGCCCTCCAAAAGTATGCTGTAGTTTTGAGTTTCCATAAACTTTCCTAAAAGCAGACAATTATTTTTCAAATCCATAACCTACGCCCTTTATAATAATATGTAATAAAATAATATGATCACCATGCCCCAAAAGTATGTCGAAATTTCAATAAACACTCCTGAAAGTAGGCAATTATTTTTCAAATTTCTCAAAATCAAAAGCCATCCCCCAAAATTCAATAACTTTTGTTCTAGTAAACATTTTTGAGTTCTCTAAAAAATTGAAATTAGACCAAGGATTATTTTGAGATTGAAAAACGTGCAATCTGATATATTTTAGAAATTACATCAAAGTTGACTACTTTTCGTAATTTTCGATTTTAAAGTTAAGGAAAATTTTATATTTTTTTGCTTTTAAGTTTTTTAACATTATTTTACGCATTTGTTCATAATGCGCAGAAAAAAATAATTTTTTTCGTATTACAGATTTTTAACTTTTTCAGATTTTGAAAATTGAAAATTTTTTCGACTTTGTCGAACTGTTTCTCTCACATTTTAAGAGATTTTGCACTCGAATTCGAAATTATGGTTTCTTAGCTTTATTTGTTATTATTTATTTATTCTTTTGTAATAAATATTTAAAAAAATACTTTTTTGAAAAAGATTTAGAGTATTTTTTCAGGAAAAATAAAAATTAAAAAAAAATATATAAAAAAATTAAATTTTGGCTTTAGAGTAGGAACAAAAAATTAGATTTTTTTTGCTAAAAAAAATATTTTGTAAAAATTTCAATTTAAAAATGTAAAAAAATATATATAACCAAGAAAAATATTTTCACACAGATTTTAGACAATTTGGATTAAAAATATTTTTGAAATAAAAAATTTCGAATTTCGAGTATAGAGATATAGAGTATATTTTCTGTTCACACAAAATATAGTGTAGAACTAAAAATTAAAAAAATAATAATTCATATTTTAGAGTAGGAACAAAAAATTAGAAATATTTTTTCTGATCACAAAATTTTTGCTCATTAACTTATAAAAATTTAGTTCGCAGCTAAAAAGATAAGCAAATTTCCTTTAGTTTCTCTTTCCAAAATACGCCCGAAATCATGCTGTATCCACCAGTTCTAACTTTATTACATTGCAATTATCAGTGAAATGGTGTAAACTAGCATTGAGCCCCCTAAAAATATGCTGTAATTTCAATTTCAATAAACACTCTCGAAAGTAGGCAAATATTTTTTAAAATTCACAATATTGAGTATCAACCTTATGCCTCCAGAAGTATACTGTAGTTTTGGATTAAAATAAACCCAATCGAAATAATGCTGTAATTTCCATTTCAATAAAAATTCTCGCAAATATGCTGCTAATTTTTTTTTCTTAAATCCCTGAATTAAGTACACAATAAACTAAATAACAATTTTGCAGTAGTTTCTCTTCTAAAAAATGTAAATCCAACAGTTGCCATCCGTATTGCATTGCAATTAGCAGTTATATGGTGTAAACTCGCCCTCACCTCAAAGTATGCTGTAATTTCAATTTCAATGAACACTCCCTCAAGTATGCCGATTTTATTTGAAAATCCCTGATTTAAGCCCCTGATAAACGAAGAAACATTGTGCTTTTCTAACACCTACCTGCCTGTCTTAAAAGTATGCTCGGTTTTTTTTGGCAAATTTAGCAATATCCTTTGGCCTACACTCCTCATAAGGTGGGTCGTCGTCGTACGTGTACTTTTTTGTTTTTCTTTTTTTTTGTATTGTGTGCTGAAAACATTTGGGCGTTTTCATTTATGCAAATTTAGTTTGGCTTGAAACGAGAAACTTTTACTTTTATCCGTTGATAATTTATGTTGATAAGATTTTGATTAGCCTGCAAAGCCTGCAAACCAACACACACACATACACCACTCAAATATCTTCAAAACATGCAAATGTAATTTTGGAATGTTATTTAACTTGGCCGGAGTAAAAATCACAAAACAAAAAGAAACAAAGAAAGAAGAAAACAACTGGAAAATGGAGAATGGAAAACTTAAATTAACTGCAAATTTTTCTGGAAATAAAACAAGAAAAACATGCACTTTACGTGTTCAAATACGGGCAATGAATACGTTTTGTTTGGCTTCGTGATGGCTGACCGTGGCTCGTGTTGAGTCAGAAACATGTTTCAGCTTTTTTCGTATTGTTTTGTTGATTTAATACCCATACTTCGGGGAGGCGGTCACAACATATTCCACACATAGTTAACGCCAGGCCAGGTATCGTCTGATCTGTCCACAAACAGCCAGTCAGCAGAGCTCCTTTGCGACCTCGAAACATGTCATGTCCAGCAGTTCTTGAAGAGTTGTTTTTTTTTTCAGTCCACGAACGTGACCAGTAAGAGATGGAACTGCTGCTGCTGTTGTTTGCTTAATTCTCCCCGTTGAAACAACGACAGCTCGTATTTTCCAGTGAATTGTTTTCCGAGTTGTTTGCTTGCTTAGTGTTTGCAGGCCTTACTCTTCCTCTCTCTCTCTTACACACAGCCTGAAAGTATGCTGGACAATAAAGTTTAGTTATTAAATTAAATGCAAACAACTGTGTTGTGAGGACACGAAATTAATATGCAGAAAATTTGCGAAATTTGTTTGATTATCAATATTCATGAGAAATATTTCTGGTTTTCCTGGGGCTTAAAATCATAACTTCATAAAAAATTAGCAATTCAATAGATTCTTTGAAAATAAGAAATAAAATCATACAACTCAAAGTTTTGGACAATGTAATTTTCCATTGAATGATAAACATGGCATCCCAGAAATGCCTCTAGAGATTGTGAAGATGATATGACATAATAATACCAACTGCTGTCTGGTCGTAGTGAGGGAAGAACAGACATCCTGTTACCAAGGAAAATGTGGGCTCAAGTTTTAATAGGCAGGAAAGTTATAATGGCCGAATGAGTACTCAAAACGGTCATATCAAACCATTTTAGATATGGAAATGAACTCCATGACTATGTCATAATTTCAATTTCAATAAACAATCCTGAAAATAGGCTATGTTTTTTTCAAATCCAAATTAGTAATCAAAATGCTCAGCAAACCCATTTAGATTTTTTAGCATTCTCAGAGATATTGAGCTTTTTCGAAGGACCCATTTTTACTCTGAATTATTCCAAAATTATTTTTCATAAAAATGAAATTTTAAAACTAAATTTTTAATTTTTTTCTAAATAATCCCATTCATTATGCAAAAAATGTCATGGACCAGCTGCAAAATTATGTAGTAGTTTTAATTTCAATAAACGCTCCTGAAAGTAGGCAATTATTTTTCAAATCCATGACTTACGCCCTTTATAGTAATATTGAATATAAATCATATGACTATTCCATTGTTTTAATTTCAATAAACACTCCTGAAACTAGACAATTTTTTTCAAACCACAAAGTATGTCATAATTTCAATAAACAATCCTGAAATTAGGCAATGTTTTTTTCAAATCCATGCTATACGCCCAAATAAGTACTCTAAATGCTCATCAAACCTTTTTAGATTTTTTAGTATTTTCGGAATGGTTGGGCTTTTTCAAATAGGGTCCTTTGAAAAAGCCCAACCACTATGGATTTGTTCCAAAATTATTTTTAATAAAAATGAAATGCTTACAGAATTTCCTTTCCCCATTTATGATGCAAATTTACCATTTAGTGATGCAAAAAACACATTGAACAGCGTCAAAATTATGCCATAGTTTTAATTTCAATAAGCACTCTGAAAGTATTTTTCAAATCCATTATTACTTTACAAATTACTCCCTTTATAATAATATTGAATATGATCCCCAGGACCCTGCGTTAGTTTTAATTTCAATAAACAGTCATGAAAGTATACCATTATTTTTCAAAACCATGACTTACGCCTTTTATAATAATATTGAATATGAACTCCATGACTATGCCGTAGTTTTAATTTTAATAAGCACTCCCGAAAGTAGGCAATTATTTTTTCAAACAACTAAATATGTCGTAATTTCAATAAACAATCCTAAAAATAGCCAAATGATGTTTTTTTTTAAATCCATGACATACGCCCTTTATGATAATGTTGAATATTTGCTCCATGACTATGCCGTAGTTTTAATTTCAATAAAAAATCCTAAAAGTAGGCTATTTTTTTCAAATCCATGACATACGCCCATTAGAATATATTTTCTTGTTAAGGGCACCCTTATATTTTAATAAATAATATTTGGAATCTGTCCCGAATGGAAATGTGATATGGGAAATATATTATAGATGTCAATATTTTCAATCGCTGCAAATCATTTACAAATATTATTTATTTTGTACTGAAGACCTTTGTTACAAATTGAAATCGTTTGAATACAGAACTGGAACGATCTAATCATTTGCCCAAATTTCCCAAGACATTAGTTTTAGCAAAAAATCCCTAAAATAGGCTCTGTTTGATTCCCCCATAAAGTATGCTTTGGATTGTAATCAAAATCATTATATAACCCCAAGGAGACATTTTATAAACAGGAGACATTTTTAAAAATTGAAATTGGAACTGCCTCAGCAATCTAATATTTGCTCAAAATACTCCCAACACTAATAATAATAATATCATTAATCCCTAAGATATGCCCTTTTTGTCTCATAAGAAATTCTGCCTAAAGTATGCTTTGGATTGTAATAAAATTCATTGTACATAAGTATTGACTTCAATATACATGCTTTATTAGTTTTCAATTAACTTTATTGCTTTTACAACCCAACCCACCTCCCCACACACCCCTAATTCAACATACTCCTGGTTTGTGGATTGTATAGTAATAGTGAGCTAAGACCCTCGTAATGTATGCTTTAATTCGCTTATTCAAATTGTTTATCTTTGTAAAACTTGAAATTAACATAAAATTAACTTGATTCATACAACTCAGCGCCAAGTGTATGTATAACCACTTGCTTGGAATATTAATGATGACTTGAGATCTGGCGGGGTAAAGTATGTTTTAATTTCCATGCTCAACATCATTGTGTGAGTAACTCCTTGAAGTTAAATATGAATAATTTATGGTGCTTGAATTTACCACAATAGAAGGAGGATGGAAATTTCGGGAGAACACGTGTTGTCACGGAGCCTGGAAATATGTTTTAATTATTTAAAAAAGTGCTAGACTTTAATATTTTTAGACTGCTTTAATTTTCTTAGAGTGTGTTTTTAGCTTTTCCCACCACCTTCTCCTTGTCATCGTGGCCATGTTATTGTACATATGTCAAGACTCTGCCAAAAACCTTTCATCACATAGAAAGCCCGTTCTTTTTTTTTGGTAGAAGATTATATTTTTTGTAAACTTCCTTAAAACATGTCACGTTTCATCACGTATCTTTGACGAAACATGTCCACATTTGTGTGACATCTTACAAAACAGGGGTGGTGAAAATAAAACAACCCCTATAAGTATGCTTTCATATGGGTGGACGACAACAGCTGTGTCAATTTGAAGTTTGAGCTGCTGGATACATGTAAGTCATGTCTTCACATGATTTCAATGATTTATGACAATTTGTTGAATTTTAAGTAACATTCTAAGGAATGCTTTAATCTTACAACATTCTAGTATTCTTCTATGTTATTTTTTCTTGTGGCTTATGTTACAAAATTTCAACTTTAAAGCCTTTTTAGTCTTTTCGTGTCTGGAAATGTTCTACAACGAGGTCATGTTTTGTCTGGTTTTGCAGAATATCTTCTCCAAAAAAACCTAATTAACTTTAATTAACCGCAGCTAATTGTTTAATTTTATTCCCGAAATTGTCCGCACCGTAGCATATTTCCAGGCAGTTGCGTGTTTTTCTCCTCTACATTTAATTGCGTAGCTACAACAAATTGTTTCATCGCAGCTAATTGGCCTTGTCGATCTGTTAACATTTTATTTTGTTTAAACAATTTGCCAGCCATGTGTCCACAATATTCCCCAGAGTATGCTTGACCTTTTCACACAGCTTTCGCTTATACTGTGCGCCACTATTTGTGTTGGACATGGACACAAAGAAAAAACAAATAAAACCTTTAAAATGCTCCCAAAGGTATGCCACACTTGAGGGCTAACTAAAAATCCCTCTGCAATATGCTTCAATGTTAAGGAAATATAGAAGTTAGTTAGTTTGCCAGTAAAAGGATTTAGTTAGGAAGTAGCAAAAATATTCGACGAAAATTTCAATATGTATGAAATTTCAATGGAAATTTCCATGTCCAGGAAATGTCATATTCAATTGGCTTTTAATGATAATTGTTTATAACGACGAATCTCGCCTGTGCCTTGAATGTCGTTATAATCGATTACTACTGTACATTAATTTAATTTTAATTTTAAGTGAAATTTACAAGAAATTTTAGAAAACTTTTACGAATTCTGTTCGCTTAAATATGTCCTCAAATAAGAACTTGAATAAATAGAATTGTAACCAAAAATATAGCCTTTGACAAGGTTGTTCATTGAATAAAAATAAAAAATATAAAATAATATAAAAATATACAAATATAAAAATATAAAAATATAAAAATATAAAAATATAAAAATATAAAAATATAAAAATATAAAAATATAAAAATATAAAAATATAAAAATATAAAAATATAAAAATATAAAAATATAAAAATATAAAAATATAAAAATATAAAAATATAAAAATATAAAAATATAAAAATATAAAAATATAAAAATATAAAAATATAAAAATATAAAAATATAAAAATATAAAAATATAAAAATATAAAAATATAAAAATATAAAAATATAAAAATATAAAAATATAAAAATATAAAAATATAAAAATATAAAAATATAAAAATATAAAAATATAAAAATATAAAAATATAAAAATATAAAAATATAAAAATATAAAAATATAAAAATATAAAAATATAAAAATATAAAAATATAAAAATATAAAAATATAAAAATATAAAAATATAAAAATATAAAAATATAAAAATATAAAAATATAAAAATATAAAAATATAAAAATATAAAAATATAAAAATATAAAAATATAAAAATATAAAAATATAAAAATATAAAAATATAAAAATATAAAAATATAAAAATATAAAAATATAAAAATATAAAAATATAAAAATATAAAAATATAAAAATATAAAAATATAAAAATATAAAAATATAAAAATATAAAAATATAAAAATATAAAAATATAAAAATATAAAAATATAAAAATATAAAAATATAAAAATATAAAAATATAAAAATATAAAAATATAAAAATATAAAAATATGAAAATAAACAATAAACAATAAACAATAAAAAATTAAAAAAATAAATAAAAAAATTAAAAATTAAAAAAAAATAAAAAACGAGATATACATATAAAAAACTGGGATATTCTCCTGGTTAAAGACATCTATATTTTGTAGAATACAAATCTATTTACACAACCACTATTATGATTTCTACCCTGTGAAATGCTTCGTCAGGTGTCTTCGCAGCGACTTTTCAACAGGCCTCGTTAAGTAAATGATTCTCACAAACGAAACGAGAAGCACAAATCACTTGCCGAATATCCATCTAAAATAAATTTAAAGTTTAACTATGGTACAGTAGTTCTTGTTTCCTAGATTGGTTTCACTGCATGTAAATACCCCTTAAGGTATGCTTTTGTTTTCTTAACGGAGTTGCGACGTTAGAATTTTAGTCTCTCCGCTTAAAGTATGCTGTGATTTATGACTTGACTATCAATTATCAGGTGCATCCCTTATAAAAAAAATTGAAAAACTTTCCTATAGCTTTTAAAAAATCACCATTTATAATAGATTTTCAAATCTGTCTCCATAAATTAATTTATTTTTTAATTTTTATAGAAATTCAAATCAAATGGAATTTTATTTGTCTTATAATTATTTGATATTTTTTGCCTCAAAAGGTTGCTACTTTTAAGAGTGTTCTTTCATACATTTTAATTAAAATAAATCGTGTTTCTTTTACTATTTTTGAATTGAAGTTTACTTCCTCTTGGGGATTGTCGATACCTTTTTGTTGATAAGCACATTTTACGCCTGAACTGCTTGAAATGTTGATACGGCTTTAAATAATTCCATTTGATTGACATTTTCAATGCAAAACCTTTCTTGCTTGCTCCCAAAGGCTATTTGGAATGCGGCCTTTTTCGAACTAATCATTACCAAACATTGGTTACCTTTAACAGGATTACAAAGTAAACGCCTCAAGTCAATCAAAATATAATTTGTCCCTTTTTCACATTTACAATGCATACTTGTAAATGAGTTTTTAATATCTCTGCCCCCGCCCCCCTCGGCATATACTTCATTAAGTCCTATAATTGGCCATAAATCCAATAAAGGCTTAACAACTTTTGCCCAGCTCTTTGCACCATCAATGGCACTCGTGTCGTGAACACCAATATTTACCCGAAAGGCAAGCAAAAAAGACGACACGACATGAAACGAAAAGCAAGCAGGGCACGGAGGCCCCTAAAACTATGATTGTTGTGCAAATGTATGACATTTTGTTGAAATGCCACTTATTGGGACGAACGTAGGAACGAACGAACGAACATGGCAAACAGCAGCCATAAATGATTTCCGGCACCAATGTAAATATTTGATATGAGTTTTGCATGTTCGCGCTCGATGTCGATGATGTTTGCGCGAGTGTGTATATGTGTGTATGTATAAATCAATTACTTTGCTCACTGATTGCATAGTTTCAGGGGCTAGATGCCTGCCAACCAGCAGTTGTAGTGTGTTGTTGTTTTTATGAAATTGTAAAATAAAACACCCGGTAAATACAATTAAATGTTATTTGGCCATGTTTGCTCCGTGATTAATTGCAATTTTAATTAAAAATTATACGGTCAGCTCGGGTGATGAGCAGCACCCGGAATGCTGCTGAAATACCCATTGAAATGTAAATTTAATCAGCATAAAAACAATATTGATTGGTATGGTTAAACAGCAGCAAATGTAATTAATAATTGTAGCCGACAAAGCATACTTTTGGGGGTCAGAGGCCGGAAGACAAGAGACTCGTTAAGATAATTTTAAATAAAATTAATTGGAATGAATAGCGGCCTAAAGTAAATCGCTTGAAAAAAGTAAATGTTGTACTATGTAGCATATACACTGGCTGAGACTGCCACCATTACCATAAATTCATATGAGAAATAATAGCCTACTTTCAGGCTGACACAATGGATATTCATTAAATTATTTAAAATTGTTATCGCGGCGCACAAAAATGCACACATTGTTTGCCGCACCAGCTCGTGGCTTTATTATTTAAGCAGTCATAAATAAATAGCCTACTTTTGTGCCGGGCGCTGATACTAATGAAATCTCAAACAGCACAAAAACATGCAGAGCTTTGTGTAAGCAACGAATACAATGTTATATTGTTAATAGATAATTCACTTAATGCCATCATTTGTTAGGCCAATAATGAAGCCAACTTTTGGGGGGGGAGCGTGGATGTTGGAGTTCAATGAATCGTTTCGATAATGTAACAAATATTCAAAATGTATTATTCAAATTTCCAACTCTATAACATTAATTTAGTATGGCAATAACTATTTATTTAATGGCTTAAATGGAATATATTACACGAAACTTCTGGTATACTCTATATCCCTTAAAGTAGGCTTTAAATATAACAACAAGCATTGGAAGACTTTTTGATAGACACACACTCTCTCTAAAGAATGTGTCTGATATTTAGGGGGGGGGTAGAAGAAAATTAACATTAGCAAAATATAAAAAGGCACATAAATTCAAAAAGTTTTCTTCCATTAGCATAATATGTACGAAACTAGAAATATGTTACACGTTTTATAGCCTATTTTGGGGCGGAGAGGAGGCTAATTTTTTTAGAAGGAAGTTGAGGTAAAGAGTACATTGAACTAGAGCTGGGAAATAAGTTGTCTAGCCACTTGGGAAAAAGTTCTGTGATTTTGCCAAAAATAATAAAATATTTCAAATTTGTAATTTATTTTTATAATTATTTTTATTTTAAAAATATTTTATACGTTTTATAGCCTATTTTAGGACGGAGAGAGAGACTAGACTTTTTTACAAGGAAGTTGAGGTAGTAAAACTACAAATGAGAGAACTGAACCTGGTGCTGGAAAATAAGTTGTCTAGTCACTTGGGAAAAAGTTCTGGGATTTCAATAAAAAAATAAAATATTTCAAAAAAAAGTAATTGAAATTTAACTTTTTTATTTTTATTATTATTTTTATTTTTATTTCTGTTTTTATTATTATTTTATTTTATTTTTAACAAGTGTGAGCATTGATCATGTTGCTTGAAAATAAGTCACTTTGTAAAAAATTCAGGGATTTCGGTAAAAAATTTGAAATATTTCAAAAATGTTATTAAAATTAATCTCGAATTAAAAAAATAGAAAACTCTTAATTAAAAATTTACTATGTGTACAGGAATCTTATTATGTTTTAACCTACTTTTTTGTTAAGGGAATTAAGTGATGAAGGAAGTTGAACTAGTGCTAAAAATAAGTTGTCTTGTCATTTGGGAAAAAGTTCTGGGATTTTGGTAAAAAAATTAAATATTTCAAATTTTTTAAATGAAATTTATTCTCGAGCTAAAAATAGAAAATAAAAAATTTAGTATATTTTCGGGAATCTTATTATGTTTTGGAATTTAGTTAAGAAGGAAGTTGAACTAGTGCTAAATATAAGTTGTCTAGTCATTTGGGAAAAAGTTCTGGGATTTTGGTAAAAAATTAAATATTTCAAATTTTTTAAATGAAGTTTAATATCGAGCTAAAAATAGAAAATAAAAAATTTAGTATATTTTCGGGAATCTTATTATGTTTTGGAATTTAGATAAGAAGGAAGTTGAACTAGTGGTGCAAAATAAGTTGTCTAATCACTTTGGAAAGAGAACTGGAATTTCGTTAAAAATTAAATATTTCAAATTTTTTAAATGAAATTAATCTCGAGCTGAAAAATAACAAATTCTAAATTAAAAATTTATTATATTTTCGGGAATCTTATGACTTTTCGTCGCTACTTTTTTATTAAGTGATTTTAGTAGAGACGTCTTCAAGACATTTGTCTAAGTACCAACATTATTCCTCCCTCCCTACCTCTACATCATTGCCTATGTCTGTTGTAATGCCAGAGTTTACAGAGTGCTGAATTACCTATAAAGCGGATATTGGTTATGAATTACCACAATGGCGGAAGAGCGTGTGGTTGCGGCCCAGACAGTTTTCACTGTTTCCCAATGAAACTTTAAACTGTAATGACAACACCTCAACGCAAACGAAGAAGGGGAACAACACCAAAAGATAAAATTACACTTAATTAACAGCTATAAAATAAACATAATTTATGGTGGGTCTTCGTTTTATTTTTTATAAAGAAGAAGAATTAAAAAAAGGAATCACACCTACACTGCCTGGCTGGCTGCCTGCCACCTAACTTGAGTACACCTTAAAACTCACTCAACACTCACATACATATGAACACACTTATCCTTGTGTGGCAACAATGACCGCAACTAAGGTGAGGTGGTGGTGGTGATGGTGGTATCAAGTTGCACAAATCGAAAGAATTTAAACGCGACCGGGAAAGAGCTCCCATAAAAAGAGCCAAACTGTCTGCTAAAGGTGGTCGAGCTGGTCGGTGGCTTCCAAAGTCCAGAGTGGTGGTGGTGGTGGTGGTCATTGCAATGCAGGTGATGGTGATGACCGTGTGTTGGCAGCCGGCGGTGGTGGTGAGTAATTACATTACAAATTTTATGGTTTGTTTTGCCCGGTTTCCGTTCTTTTCCGCTTTCGGCTCCTCCACTTACCCTGTGTCATCTGTGTGTATGTGCGAGTGTGGTTGTGTAGTTGTGGTAGTTTTATTTGTTCGTTCTTTTTAAGCACTTTGTGTCGTTTTCTCGTTTTTTTTTTTTGTTTTTACAAAATTGCGGTTGGCTTCTAATGCCCCTTAGCCCCGAACATTTGTGGTGGAGGGGGGTGGGGTATCGTAACCACCCTTTTTAGAAAAATACCTTCCCCGTTACATAAGCTAAGCTTATGTTGCTATAAAATACACACCCTGTTCTTTGTTGGCAGATAGCTGTGGAACATGCAATTCTCGCCGTTGGCCCAAAAGCGCTTGAGTCACGTTCGTGCAACATGCGTGTGACGTGCCTCGGCCACATTGTTGGCTGGTGTTTAATGCGTTTTTTCATCTAATTTTGTTTAAAAGACTTTGTTGTTGTTTTTGTAAACGCACAAATGTTTAAAAAGAATAGAAGATAGTAGGACTACTCTTCAAGAGGGTGAGGCAAAAATCATGAGTCTTTTTCTGCAGATATTTATCATTTTTAGGTGTTTTTGAATTCAAAAAATTCGAGTTCAATTTTTTCTTCTTACGAAGGATTCTGAGAAATTAATATTTTGTTATTAAACCAGGAATCATAAAGACGACTTTTCAAAGAAGTGCAATAATTGTGCCAAACTTTGTTTAAAAATAAAATATTCGGCATCTTTGATCACTCGATTTTCGTATAAGTTTTACAGTGAAGTATATATGCCATGTCCTATTACGAAATCCAATTCACGATTAAGGAACGTGAACATATTGTTGTCTACTTTAAGGACAATGAATGAATAGCGGGCTAAAGTTAATCGCTTGAAAAGCAAATGTAGCATATACACAGGCTGAGACTTCCACCATTACAATAAAGTCATATAATAAATTATAGCCTACTTTCTGGCTGATACAATGGCACAATAAATTATTTAAAATTATTATCTTGGCGCACAAAAATTGCATTCGTTGTTTGCCGCGTCAGCTCGTGGCTTTATTATTTAAGCAGTCGTAGTAAATAGCCTACTTTTGTGCCGGGCGCTGATACTAATGAAATCACTAACAGCACAAAAAGTTCAACTTAGCGAGATTTCCTTCAATTCTTTTAAGGGCTGATTAGGGGCTATTTTTTCTTAAGCTGCGATAACAAAAACTTAAATAAATAGTTACAATTTCATTCAAAATAAAAAGATTCTTTTTCATAAAATATGAAAAGAAATTTTGAAAAAAATAAGTTTGTGTTAAACATGTTGCCTGGATAATTATCCAGTGTAAGTCAAATTTATGGCTATCGAGGATAGGTTAAAAAAACCTCGACAGAAAATATTTCTTGAAAATGTTTTGAAATTTATTTTGTAGTTGGCGACAATGTAAATAAAAATATTTTTTTATTTTGAAAAAAAATAATAGTAAGTTTTTATTAACATTTTAGTTATCGCAGCTTGTTATCCCGAAAACAACCCTATTCCCAATATTGGGAAAGAATTCATACCGATTCAACAATATTCGCTGTTGAGTATTTGTGGAATGTGAAAATATTGTTGCCTACTTTAAGGACAACTGAGCGGAATTTTCTTCGATGGTTGTGTTAGGGACTGATTAAGCAATGCATTTCAATTGACAATAAATATTATTCGATTTCCATTTTTAGAAATGATTCAGAAACCTTTGTAGGATATTTGTGGAATGAGAAAATATGGTTGCATACTTTAAGGCGGGCTTTAAGCGGATTTTGACTCAATGCTTTCAGGGGTTCAGCCTTTGCATACTATTAGCTCAACTTAAAAATCTCGTATTAAGTTAACGAAGTACACACAATTGTCACAAGAGTTTAAGTTACGAAAAAAACAATATCGCCAAATCACTGAACTTTATTTTTAATTAATCTTTTGAATTTAGTGTTTTTAAGCAAATAATTTTTATCTTCTTATTTTATTGTCAAGTCAGTTTTCAAAATTTCCAAATTCATATGTGGAATTTAATGTTTCTAAGCAAATACATTTTATTTTAAATTTTTTCTTATTTTTATTGCCAAACCAGTTTTTAAAATTTTAATTTTCAAATTCAGCTGAACATAATCGGTACATGTACTTGAAAGGTTAAGAAATTTTTTAATAAGTTTTTGGGAGATTGACGTATTTTTAGGCGTTATCAACTGCTTTATGACACATTACATAATTTCAGGCAGCCAATTTAAAAAAAAAAAACAGTTTTTCAATTTTGAGAAGCAGTTCGTAAGTTTATACACCAGGAATCATTTGATGACTAGTGTAATGAATAATTGTGGCAATCTTTTTTTAGTAATATACAGTCCTTTTTGAATTATCAATTTTCTTTCAATATTTTACATTGTAGAAAATATGCAATGCCGTTGGCCAGGATCGATTCGCACCGATTCATGGTCCATTGTTTAATGTGTAAATAATATTGCCTACTTTATGGCTAACCGAGTGGATTTAAGAGGCTGCTTAAGCAGTGCCTTTTAATTAGAAAATCCTGCGATTCTCTCTCAATTTCTGTTAAAATATTGTTGGTACGATCTAGAATCCCTTGAGTAAAATTTGTGATATGTGCAAATTACATTGCCTACTTTAAGGCTAACTGAGTGAACATTCGTTTAGTATTTGAAGGGCCTATTTAAGCTGTGACTTTTATTTGGCAAACCATGCGCAGCCTAAAAATATTCCGGTGATTTCCCCCAAAATTTTGGTTAACCCATTAGTGCCCACCTAATTTTTGTTTCGAATTATCGAACATAGGGTCAAAATGGTTTAATATGCTGTGGATAGTTTCGCGTGTTTTTATACAGCATTAACAGCTTTTAGTTTGTTATAGCCCTCAAATTGTGGCATTTTTTTTTTCAAAAATTGAGTCCTTGGATTTCGAGGCAAACCATGCTTAGCCTAAAAATATTCTAGTAAGTTAGGAAAATCCCCCCTAATTATTCCTCAATTTGTGTTAATATGTTGTGAGTTGTTTAGCGTGTTTTTAGGCGGTACCAACAGCTTTTAATTTGGCATAATATCAGGCTGCAGCTTTATTAAATTGTAACTAAATATTAATCATTAAAATAACCCCATCTGCAAAGAAAATAATATTGCCTGCTTTTCGGTTAATTCCAAAGTAATGAGTTGAAAATTAAAAAAGATTTGAATTTATTATCAAGAATAATACTTTTAATTTTAATTATTATTAAGCCTTTCATGCTGCCCTTTTCTTATAACCGAATGATGTAATATTCTCTAAATATTTTTGAGGTGGACAAAAAGTGTTGCCTACTTTTAGGAGGGCTCATCTAATCTAATTTAATTACTTTAAAACAGGCGCAACAAGAATTCGACATGTTTTCTCATCCCTGCTTTGAGCCATCTGTTGTGTTTAAGTTTTGCGTGTCTTGGGGCGATTTAAACTCTTTGTTTTTTATTTTCTTTTTTATTATTTATTTATAAAAAGGCAGAAAATTTTCTAACAAAGAGCATGACAAATGAAAGTGTATAATGAGTTTAATTGTGTTGTGTTGTGTGTATGACGACAATGGTAATAAACGAAATGAAAGGAAATATTTTGAGTTTCATTAGAAATTGTAGGCAGTTGAAGAAAAAGGAGGGGTAGGCGGAGATGGAGGTGTATCTGTAGCTAATATTATACATATATAAAATGCCAGAAATCAACGTGAATGACATGACATGACTTGACACCCACACACACACACTCAGATATACTCAAGAGACTAGAGGGCACTTGGCATGTGTGTATGTGGATGTGTATATGTCCTTAATGACAGTGTTCATCTCGAAAAAGATACAGCTACAGATACCACACACCCACACCCACCACACACACTCTTCCGCCAATCTGTACTCTCTCAGTCGTTCGTTCCACGTTGCACACAATGGCGCAGCCGGGCCGGGCCGGAAAGGTCTCTAAAGTAGGCAGTACTGCCAACACAAAGTACAGAGTAAGCAATAAATTAATTTTCTTTTCCATTGAATACATTTCGTCGTTGTGTTGCTTCCTCGTCTTCTGCCTCCTCATATCGATCTGGCATTCCTCAACCTCTTTTTGGGGGGGGTTGGAGGCGGCGTTGTTAACATTTTCATTCGATTTTGCTTAACAGGCAATAAAAAGCAAGAAATTTGCACTTTCTCTTCGGGGCCTTTGTTCGGCGGCATTATCGTCACTCATATAGATTGGATGTGTATAGAGATATTCCTAAATCCATGTAGCTATGTATGTATGTACATACATTATCTGATTATCAATAAAAAATTGTTGTTGTTGACTATACTCCGAATACAATACAACAGCGAGATACCAAACCCACAACCACACACACACACACACACACACTTCGTACATTAATAGCGGGTATTGAAACGATATCGTCTCGTGTATTGTATAACGAATTCGCTCATAAATAATACCCCGCAAAAAAGCAGAAATTGTGTTACATCGCGAAAAAAATGAGAGAAACTCGTGAGTGTGGTTTTGGAATGTTTCTAAACACATTTCGTTTGCCAAAAAATGCCATATCACACATACATGTGAGTATCCTACCCGCCACACAACACCACACAAACACTGCTCGTTTTATGACTTTAGGCCACCCACCTTTGCTCCGCCCGAAATTATGCTATAAAAAATGATTTTCTTTTTTTTTGGAGGGTTTTGCAAGTACTTTTCTGCTTGTTTATCTGGTTGTTGTTGTTGTTTAGCCAAAGCTTTTTATATAATGAATGACTGAATGTGCCCGGGTGGCGGCAAAGAGCCGTATCTCATCTTATATAATCGCAAATAGTGGTTTTGGTTACATTTGGGGGGCGATGTTATCTGAGTTTTGTAATGTTTTTGTTGGGCGCTGGTGCGAGAAAAATGATGTGTGAATTTTGATTTCAAATTTATTAAAAGCAAAGTTTGTTCTGCAAGTAATATACAATATATATAACAACATAACAAGAGTGATGAACGAGGGTGGGAGGGAAAGTTTTGGATGTATCAATAAATTCTTAAAGATACTATATAGAAAAACTGTGTACTCAGTTTTTCATTTCGTGATCTTTTCTTCTTTTTTACATTTTATTTTTAATTTCCAAAAGATATATGTATTTGTCTTAATAATTTTCATACTTTCGAGAGTCATGGGTATCAAATGAAAAAGAAGAATGTCTGTTAAAAATACTACAAGTTCCTTTTTACAGGACTTTTAATTTCCAAAGGATATTGATATATAAATAATTTTTGTTCACACTTTAACACCATACAAATTTAAATAATTTTTTTTTATACTTTAACGAGTCATACAAAGGTGGTATGGGTATCAAATGAAAGAGAATACTATCTGTTAAAAATACTTTAAATATATTGGCTCTATCTGTACTAGTTTAGCTCCAACAACCATTTCAAGTTTCCCCCACTTAAATTAGTAAAAGATGAATAAACTAAATAAATACGGGGGAAAACTTGGAATTGTTAATATTAAGCTAATACAGACAGAATCTTATAATATTTAGAGTATTTTTAACAGATAAACTTATTTTTCATTTGGTACCCACATCGCCTGTATATGACTCTCGAAAGTATGAAAATTAATTATGTCTTTGTGTGTCTATATCCTTTGGATATTAAAATTAAATAAATTTAAAATTGTCGCACGGTGTTATGACAGTAAATTAAGGGCAAGGCATCAAGGTTTTGAAAAGTTGTCAATATATAATATATATTAAAAATTCTAATTTAAATTTTTCTACTCTTTTTAATAAGATTTTGGGAGTTTGGCGTATTTTTAGGCGGCTTTAATGTGGCATAATTTCAGGCTGTTAATTTTAAAAGTCAAACTTTCACTTTTGTAAAGCATTTCGTAAGTCTATAAACCTATCATATGAGGACTAGTATAATGAATAATTGTGGCAATAGTTTTATATATACATTCTATCTTGTTTTTTGAATTTTTAGAAAAATATCCATTGTCGAATGTCTAACAACGCAATAATATTGCCTACTTTAAGTTTAACTGAGTGGATTTAAGGGAGCTGCTTAAGTAGTGCGTTTGAATTGGAAAATCCTTAATATGTTGTGGACAGCTTCTCGTGTTTTTTATCAACAGCTTTGAAATTTTAGAGCCCTCAATTATAGCGGAAATTTGTGCAAATACTTTTTTTCAAAAATTCAGTTCTTCTTGAATTTCGAGGCAAACCATGGTCAGCCTAAAAATATTCTATTAGTTAAGAAAATCCTGTGATTCTCCCTCTATTTTTGTTAAAATCATGTAGATAGTTTTGTGTGTTATTAGGCGGTATCAGCAGCTTTTAATGCGGCATAATTTTAGGCTGTAGCTTAATAAAATGTTGTTTAATAAATCATTAAAATAACAACATCTGAAAAGAAAAAATTTGGTACTTTGTTGAAAATTAAAAAAAAAAGATTTAAATTTATTGTCACGCATAACAATTTTATTTTATTAAGCCTTTCATGCATAATAACACACTGTCGCCCTTTTCTATTGCCGAATTATGTAATATTTTTAGGTGGACTTTTTAAATGATAAACATTGTTATGGGAGGATATATTTAAGAAATTGTTGGTAGTGTACGAAGGAAAGCAAGCAAATATTTTTTTATATTTAAATATTTTATTTCAATGTTTGGATATGATTCAGGATCCGTTGTTGAGTATTTCGAAATATGATTTGAAAATTTATAATTTTGTATATATTTATAAAAAAATGTAAATTTATTTTTTTTCAGCAACTTATAACGTTTATAAAGAGTGATTTTTTTGAGGTTAGGATTTTCATGCATTACTATTTGACAGATCACGTGGGATTTCAGACATGGTGTCAAAGAGAAAGATGCTCAGTATGCTTTGACATTTCATCATGAATCGTCTTACAAACGAACAACGCTTGCAAATTATTGAATTTTATTATCAAAATGCGTGCTCTGTTAAGAAAGTTCATTGCGCGCTTCCATTTTATGGTCAGTTTAATCGACCCACTGAAGCGGCTATTCGGGCTATTGTGACTAAATTTCGCACCAAATTTACATTGTTGGACATTAAACCACCAACACGCTTACGTAGAGTGCGAACTGAAGAAAATATCGCAGCTGTATCGGCCAGTGTTAATGATGACCACCAATTTTCGATTCGTCGCCGTTCGCACCAATTGGGTCTCTGTTACTCAAAAACGTGGAAATGCCAAAATTGAACTAAGCGGATGGACCACCTAAGACGCAGCCGCAGTCAACATTTAAATGAAATTATCTTCAAAAAGTAAATGTCATGGACCAATCTAACGTTTCAAATAAAGAACCGATGAGATTTTGCAAATTTTATGCGTTTTTTTTTAAAAAAAAGTTATCAAGCTCTTAAAAAATCACCCTTTATAAAAAATTAATAAATTTTCCCTGTGACTTGATAAATAGATTAAAAGTGCTCTAGCTTTTATACAATAGCTCAGCTTAAAAATATTCTATTGATAGAAATGACAGGATCCGTTGCTGATAATATTGTTGCCTACTTTAAGGTCAATTGAGCGGATTTTTCTTTAATGCTTTTAGCGGTTGGGTGAGCCATGTATTTTAATTTGAAGACCAATAGAAATACATAAAATTCGCAAAAAAAAATGATAAAAAAATCCCCAATTTTGGAACAAATTTTCCTCACTTGTGGAATTCGGTTATTTTTTGCAGAAAAAATGGAAAATCTAGTAATCGTTTTTATCATTTTCTATTTTAATTTGAAGTCCAATAAAAAACAAAATCCGAAAAAAATAATAAAAATCTCCAATTTTGGAACACATTTTCCCACCTTTAGGTATTTTTGGAAAAAATGGAAAATCTAAAAAAAAAAGATAAAAATCGTTTTTATCACTGAATAATTTTTAAATATGTTTATTGGACCTCAATTCATAAAATAATGGGATAATGGGAGAGGTGAACTGGAATGAGCAAAACATTTTTGCAGCAAATATTTTTGCAAAAATTTAGTATTAATAAAAACGTCAAACACTCAGGATTTTGGGCCATGTATTTTAATTTAAAATCCAATAAAAATACATCAAATTCCCAAAAAAGGATAAAAAATCCTCAATTTTGGAGCACATTATCCCCACTTGGGGAATTCAGTTTTTTGGGAGGGGAATGGGAAATCTAGTATTTTTTTGTCTCTTACCATTTTGATGAATTTTAAATATTTTAGTTGGACCTCAATTCTTAAAATAATTAGAGATGTGAATTGGAATGACCAAAACTTGTATTTTTGCAACGTATTTCTAAAAACTACGCGGCGAATTTCTCCGAATTTTAAGTTTGGCTATGATAAGGTTTGGGTATTTTCCATCCAGCCCTTGTATTTTAAGTCCTTGGATATGCAATCGTTGCGAAATCTTAAAATCACAACGATTCCAAAAAAAAGTTTATTCAAGATTGTCAAATTTTATTTTCAAAATATTCAATATAATTTTCTCGACCTGAATTATTTTATTTGAATTGAAATTTTAAAAATTTTTAGATTTCAATACAATCGTTAATATCCTATCTGCCCTCGTTCTATCAAACACGAGGACTCTAAAAATATCCGGAGTACAAGTACATGTTAATCTTGTCTTGGTGAATTTCTCCCCTTCCCTTCTCCTGAATCAATATCAATTCTTGTCATCTTCTTCTGCTGTGTTTTGTCATCGCTCCCTCCTCCCGTCTGCATTTGTTTGCTTTCGAACACATTATAACGTAATAAATATAATGGGCTTGTTACGCAAGTGGCGGCCCGTGCCGCCGTATACTTATTTATTGTCATTACGACAAACAACAATATTTCACAGAGAGAACAAAGCAAACCGACGACCGACGACGCCATCATCATCACCGCACTCTTCGGCCCCTTCTGTCAAGCAAAATATGTTATCCCTGAAAGTATGCCATCATTTTGGTGCGTTGGTGCTTTGTCGAACATCGATATTATCGACAGACAGGTAAATAGAATTAACGCAGCTATGCAAACACCCCCACCACTCGTCCGTCCGTCCGACCAAAACACCGTGAATGGCAATTTATCATTTCGCCGGCCTGGGAAATCCATAACACAGCCGAGCGAACAGCCCATAATTACTTTAACAAATTGTTAACCTTTAAGTCAACTTTTTGTTTTGACGAATTACACTTTTTTGCGCTGGCATCCAGGTCTTTGCAGGCTTACAACAGAGAGGCCTTATTACACAACCGAGAGAGGCAGCCAGCCAGTCATATTGTGTAAGGTAATTAATTGATATGACAGGTAAATAAGTGGGCAAGCAGGCAGGCAGGCAGCCCAGGGTGGAGAAACCCCGCAGCACACAGCTGTTCTAATTCGGCTGCTACTAAAAATACTTACTTTCTTCGGCAACGCAAGACTGAAAGAAAGACCGAACAAAATATTTATAGAGGAGGTTGGGCCGGCCACCCACCCAGCGCCTTGGCTCTGGGCGGGTGGTGGCGTTTTCTTGTCTTTCTTTCCTTGGAATTTTGTCTGATATCACAATGAAGGTGTTGTCTATAACAGCAGGTGCTGCGTCTTCATTTTCTTCTCTTTTTGTGTCATGTCACACAATAGTTGTCACATTTAACAACAACGACAACGACAATGGTTTTGTAAATGTCAGAGAGACAACACACATACCCATGCACATACACACACCCATGCATACAACCAACAGCCGGAAAATATGCTATGGAAAATGTGAGATGTACGGAGGTGGACCATGAAGAAATTTATTTAATGAATTTTAAGGTGAACATTAACAAGGTCATAACGTTGATGGCTTACATGGACTGCTTCACAATTTACTTATTACAGCCTAGTTATGGTTATGGCTATGACGGGCACCTCCGCTGCCTTCGCCTCCAGCTGAAGGTGAGAGATTTGTTTTCTGCCTAAAAGTAGGCTATCCAAAAAGCGTTCAAATTATTTTTAATGTTTATTTAACCCCGAAGTAGTCTTGTAATTTTTGGAACACGAAACTCAGAACAATAATGTTACGAAGACCAGAGCGGTCCTTTTTTCTAGAATTCAATTAGGCTGTGCAAATATACCTTTAATGGGGTCCGCACTAAATAATTAAAATGTTAAGAAAAAGTTTGGGATTCTTGGAATATCTTGGCAACGAAAAAAAGTAGCTGTAATGATTCCAAGAACATCATGAAGGGAAGTTTCTTTAGGGCCATACTAATGATAACATACGAATTTGTCGTACAGTAAACCTAATCGTGTTCACTCTGCCGAGGACAGTTGGGAGCTTTGTCAAGTCATCTTGCTTAAAATAGAACAGACCTCTGAGCCTTGGCAAGATATCTTGCTAAAGTAGGATTTACAATGGGGTGTTGCTCTCGTGCTATTAATACTTTGTAGTTAACTCTAAGGTTCGGCTCCTTCTCATACAATCGATTTACATTTTTCCAATCGTATCTGTCCAGAGACAACTCCTGTTGTATTATCTTATCTTTTACTTTGACATACCATTATTTTCAGGGATTTATTGCGCGTAGCTCCTTTAATTGCTAATGTGCTGTAAAAATTAATGAAGTGTCGTGTTCCTAGATAAAATATAAAAGCTTCGACATGAGAACAGCTAACAATCTTCTCAAAAAAAGCCGTAAACCAGTCCTGAGTGCAAAACGTAAAGCATACCTTCAGGAGACAACATGTAAAGCACACCATCAGGAGCAAACACTTAACATTGCCTAATACTTATTTACCTCTGCTCTCTATAGAGTTCAATGACTTTCTCAGTCATTAATTAGCAATTCCAGGCAAGCAGTCATTGAATTCAAATGAACGCGATTGTAATTTCTTCAAAATTACGAATCTAAAGGTGGTATATTACATGCTGTTGCCCATTTATGTGGCCTAACACTAGGAGTGCCACGAAAAGTTGCTGCAAAACATTTTCATGTTACCATAAAATGTTCTACATTTAATGGCTAATTGAAGTTTGTCTTAGAAAACAATTAACTACGGCAGACATAAATGCTGAACTTGTTAAAAAAAAACATTTTTTAAACAAATTTTAGCCATTTTTCAACTTTAGCAATGGTTTTGCTCATTACTTTGTTTGGTAACCGTAATAAGTGCAAATTTATTTAAATTAAACAAATTTAGTAAGGAGTAAAACGCCGTTTTGCTTCTAGAAATCCGTTAGTATTTGAGTGACTTATTGAAGTTTTTATTAATTCTAAATTTCTGCAAAAATTTAAATTTTCAACATTCCAGTTAACATCTCATCATTATTTTACAAACACAAAATACACAAAAATACTTCAAATCCGTCTAAAAGATAAAACGACGAAAAATTACTAGATTTTGATGTTGTAAAAAATAACCGAATTCCCAAAGTGGGGAATTTTTTTCCATAATTGTCGATTTCTTTATTAAATTGTCGCCATGGTTTTTTGGCCATTCTTATATGAAATATTTAAAATTCGTCTAAAAGATAAAAACGATGAAAAATTACTAGATATTAATTAAAAAAATCGAATTTCCAAAATGGGTAAAATTTGTTCCAAAGTTGGGATTTTTTATTAAAATTGTTTTTTACCATTTTTATCTGAAATACTTAGAATTCGTCTAAATGATAAAAACAAAGAAAATTACTAGATTTCCATATTTTAAATACCCGAATTCCAAAAGTGGGGAAAATTTGTTCCAAAATTTTGGATTTATTATTAAAATTGTCGCCATGCTTTTTTAATAGATTTTATTTTTTTTTTTCAAAAAAAAATACCCAATTTCGCAAAGTGGGGAAAATTTGTTCCAACATTGGAGAATTTTTATTAAATTATCGGGATTGGGGATTTTTATTAAATTGTCGTCATGCTTTTTTACTAGATTTTAATTTTTTTATCAAAAATAAAATACCCAAATTCCCAAAGTGGGGAAAATTTGTTCCAAAATTGTGGATTTTTTATTAAATTGTCGCTATGCTTTTTTGCTAGATTTTCATTAAAAAACCCAAATTCACAAAGTGGGAAATTTTGTTCAAAAATTGGAGACGAATGTCATGTATTTATATTAGTAAAATTATTCTTTTAGTAAAATAATGAGATATATTAACTGGAATGATCAAATGATAAAAACAAAGAAAATTACTAGATTTTCATTTTTTTAAATACCCGAATTCCAAAACTGGGGAAAATTTGTTCCAAAATTTTGAATTTATTATTAAAATTGTCGCCATGCTTTTTTAATAGATTTTTTTTTTCAAAAAAAAAACTACCCAATTTCCCAAAGTGGCGAAATTTGTTCCAACATTGGAGAATTTTTATTAAAATATCGGTATTGGGGATTTTTATTAAATTGTCGTCATGCTTTTTTACTAGATTTTATTTTTTTTATCAAAAAAAAAAATACCCAAATTCCCAAAGTGGGGAAAATTTGTTCCAAAATTGTGGATTTATTATTAAATTATTAAAAAATTATTAAATATAATAATATAAAAAATATTTAATATTAATTATTAAAAAAACCCAAATTCACAAAGTGGGAAATTTTGTTCAAAAATTGGGGATTTCTTTATTAAATTGTGGCCATGCTCTTTAACCATTTCTATCTGTTCCGACGAATGTCATGTATTTGTATTAGGCTTCTTTTAGTAAAATAATGAGATATATTAACTGGAATAATCAAAACTTGCATTTTTTCCAAAAATTTAGTATTAATAAAAACTTCAGTCAATTATTAAGGGATTTCTAAAAACAAAGCGGCGTTTTACTCCTTTTAAAATGTCTCACTTAAATAAATTTACTTGTGGTACGGCTACCAAACAAAATAAGGTGCAAAAGCATTAACAAATTTGAAAAATGTCTAAAAATTGTTTTAAAAAACGTCTTCTAGGGACAAAATCACACAAATTTCTTAAGTTTTCTTAGAAAGCTCCAAGTTTTCGATTGAAAGCTCCACGTTTTTTTTCTTTTCAAAATCTTGAATCATGATCCAAACACTCAAGTCTTGTAGAAAAAGGTTGACTAAAATTTGAATTTCTAACACAGCATCAGCAAAAGTTCGTTAGTTCAGTTCCTGTAGGTTTAGTAGTTGTCGAAATAATTAGCTTTCATCATTTTATTATATTGAAATTTCCAAAAGCGTTGCCTACATTCAGGACTTAAATTGGCAATTTTCAAAAATATAGAGTCCATTATTAACTGCTAAGACTTCATCCAATCAATCAAGCTTCGTAGAGACAGAGTGGCTAAAATTTTCAACTCAAAAGCGATAATAAAGTGAAACTCGTTTATTAACCTACTAACTTACAGGCTTATAAGTGTGTAAAGGTACGAAAAACCGGATTTTTACCCGTAGCTCAAGATTTTGGTGGTGTCAAATACAGTATCCTGTTCTACCGAACCTAAACCTACAAGAAAAAATATATCTTCCCAGAGTTTTCTGTTTCATTCTTTCCTTTTTTCAGTTAATGTAGTTCTTTTACATTTTTTAAATTGGGACCTAGATTAGGATGTATTTTTTGCTAGTTTTCATTATTTTGTTTGTTAATTATTTCAGTGGAATTTTTATTGTTTCTTTAGGAGGAGTCCTCAAAAGAAGCTCCCCAAAGTTGTCCATAAAATTTGGCTAGATAAGTCGTAAAATTGTTGGTTTTATTTTCTTTTGTGTATGAGGTTCGTGTCAGGCGGAGACTATCAGAGACTATTAACGCCTCAGCATATGCTTTGAATTTATTTTAAATGCCCCCTATAGTAAACCTAGTTTTGTGTTATGACAGAATTACCATTTGGAAACATTGTCCGTTGGCTTTTAATTGCCGTTGTACAGGCTGGCTCGGTCTTCCATTACAAGCGTTGACCTTTGACCTAATGCTAGCATTGTTTTTATAGCTACAAGTACATTCACACATACATACATTTGTACATGTGTAAATTTTTGTATAGTTTTGTTAAATGTTTTTTTTTTTTTGCATTCGTTTCCATGTCGAGCTCTTCCTTTAAAAGTTTCCGTATCGCAAGACATTGTTTCGACGAGGAACGTTTTTGTTTTTCTGAGGCGTTCACAAACAAACAAACAAACGAACAACAAGAAAGTATATCGTGACATGTTGTTATATCATGTTTATTGTCTTATAAAATGTTTCCTCTGAATATCGACTAAAGCAATTTGTGTTGGTTGCCAGGCAAAAGCCCAACGAAAGCCACAATGTGGTGTGTGGCAACAACAACAAGCGGGTAATGAGACACACTGCTCTGCTGCATAGACTATAAAAATGTATTTATCTATACTGCGAAAATATGTACATATGTATGTATGTACACAAGTATAACCAAAAATAAATATCCAATCAGTTGCCGAAGATAAAGAGAAGGAAGACAAGCAAGAAGTGGACTGCAATTGCTGCTGCAGTATTTTGTGGTTGCCTGCAACAAACGAAGTTTATTTCCTGTTTCCGTTCGGAAAAAGCGGAAAACATTGCCCACAGAATGAATGCATGCATTTATTTTGGGGGTAGAACAAGAGAAGACTTAAAATTGCTGGAGCAGGCGGACTAAGAACGAGGACAAAAGGCAGACAGTAAACGAGCCTTGCGGTTTGTTGCATAATTAAGTCGATATACTGGGTGGGAGGCGGAGGTGGTGGGCACGGCAGGAGGTTCATTTTAATTCTATCAAAATTTCACCGAGAAACCGGAATTTAATTACAGCAGCATTTGGTAGAAATTATTGCATAGCTTCAAGGGGAATTGCATGAATGTCACGTGATTAAGGGCATATTTTTAGGGTTGGGTATAAAGAAAAAAATGAAATATTGTTTAAGCTGTGATCAAAAGAGATCAGCATGCCATTAATATTTTTAGCAAACTAAACGCTGATCCCCGTACATGTTATTGACAAATCAGTATATAGTATTTAGACAACGTATTGCATAGCTTCAAGGGGAATAGGGCAAATATCATGTGAATTAAAGCATATTTTTTAGAGTTGATAAAGAAAAAACTAAAATATTGTTTAAGCCCTGATTAAAAGAGATTAACATTTTTAGCAAACTAAGAACTGACCCTCATACAGATTATTAACAAACAATGCAAATAACACAGTGCTACAAAAAAGAATGAAGTAGAAAACTACGGCAATCCAAAATGATAAAAACTAGATTTACTAGATTTCCCATTTAAAAAAAAAATACCCGAATTTCCAAAGTGAGGAAAATTTGTTCCAAAATTGGGGATATTTCATTAAAATGGTTGCCATGCTTCTTTTTAATAAATTTATCTGTTTTGATAATTTTTAAGTATTTTCATTGGACTTCACCTCGAAAACTAATGAGTTCCAGTTCACATGGAATGACCAAAACTTGTATTTTTGCAAAAATTTGGTATTTATAAAAACTTCAATAACTCAGTCACTGACTTAAGGATTTTTAAAAACAAGGCGGCGTTTTACCCCTTACTAAATGTCTTACTTGAATAAATTTACTTGTGGTAGGGCTACCAAACAAAATAATGTGCAAAAATATTGTCAAAGTTGAAAAATGGTTAAAAATTGCTTAAAAAAGTGTGTTTGCTGGACTAAAGTACATAGAATTCTTAAGTTTTCTTAATTAAGCTATATATCGATCGAAAGCTGTAGGTGTCTTCTTTTTAAATCCGATGAGGTGAGATAAAACTCGATTGATAATCAACTAAGTTAGAGGCTTATAAGTGTCCAAAGGTACGAAAAACCGGTATCTCAAATTTATGTTTTACTCGACAATACCTACCATAAAAATTCTATTACTTCTCATTGTTCTAGGACTGTCGCACAGTGTAATATAAGATTTATTTATGTATTAATTGTGATAAGTACACGACCTTTAGTTAAGTATCCATTTGAAAAATTAACAATTTAAACCTCGAGCTTGAATTATTAATTTTTCAAATGGACATAAGAATTATTATTATTATTGAGAAACAATAGTATGACAATTATTATATACATATATTATTACTCATAAAATTATCCTTTAAGTTGTCTACAATTTATATTTTTTTCTTTTATTTCTTTTTAGGTAAGCACAATTCGAAGAAAATTATCAATATTCTCTGATATGAAAAATATGTTATGGATAACAAGGTAATAATTAAAATTTGTAAAAATACATTAAGGCAAACAGCAGTTGTCTAGGACGGATATAACGATCTTAAAACACCACGTTGCAAAAATAGTCACATGCCTTAGAAAAGGCTCCTTGAAAGGATAATATAATTTTAACAACAGATCACTCAAATTTACTTCAGATCAAGAGCAGATATTTTTAGACAAATTTACTGGCTGTTCTATAAAAATTTTAAAATTATCTTCAAGGCTTAAGATTCTCAAGACTTAAATGAAGATTAAAAATTTCCAGGACTTAAATCAAGTTAAAAAAAGTTTCAAAAATATCGAGAGCATTCTTAACCGTTAAACATTTATCCACTACACTACAGCCTCGTAGAAAAAAGGACTAAAATTTGAATTTGAAAATTTCTAACTCACGCTCAGCAAAAGTTCATCAGTTCAATTCCAATAGATTCAGTAGTTCTTGAAATAATTAGCTTCCATCGTATTAAACTAAATTTTCCAAAAGTGTTGCTTACTTTCAGGACTTAAACCAAGATTGGAATTTTTCAAAAATATAGAGCCCATTATTAACTGCTAAGACTTCATCCAATAACTCAAGCTTCGTAGAAAAAGAGTGACTAAAATTGTTTTTTATTTATTTACTGTGGGTTCGCTAGTTCTCGAGATTGGTTTTTATCATATTAAATTAAAAGTTCCAAAAGCGTTGCCTACTTTCAGGACTTAAAGATTGAAATTTTCAAAAATATCGAGACCATTCTTAACCGCTAAGACTTCATCCAAACACTCCAGCCTTATAGAAAAAGAGGGACTACAATTTTAATTCAATGAGTCAACCTCAGCCATAGTTCTTTAATTTACTTCCAGTGGATTCGCTAGTTCTCATCATATTTATCAATGATATTGAAATTTCCAAATGTGTTGCCTACTTTTAGGAAGAGAATTTCCGCGTATTTCAAAGCATACTTTGTGGATAATAAATTGAGCAGTAAAAACTATAAAACAATAATAATGTTTATGTTAACAATATGTCTTAAATAAAACAATATTTGTATTATAAATTTCTAACTCAATTTCAGTAAAAGATCGTTAATTTACTTCCACTGGGTTCGATAGTTCTCAAAATAATTAGCTTTCATCATATGAAATTAAAATTTCCAAAAGCGTTGCCTACTTTCAGGATTTAAATTTTAAATTTAAATGATTGAAAATTTTCAAAAATATAGAGTACATTAGTAATTGCTAAGACTTCAACCAATCACTCTATCTTTGTAGAAACAAAGTGACTAAAATTTTAATTTCTAAGCTAATCTCAGCCATAGTTCTTTAATTTAGTTTCAGTGGGTTCGCTTGTTCTCGAGATAATTGGCTTTCATCATATTTCCCAATGATATTGAAGGAGAAAGAGGGGAAGGGAGAATAAAATAATATATGAAATATCGCCTTATTATAGAATCTCCCTCAATTTGGTTTAGGATTTAGATTACAAATCGAATTGTAAAAATCATTTTGTCCATTTTAAGGATTTTTTTGTCAGATTTTGCACCTTCCAATAAAATTTTTATATTCTTTGTTTCTTTATTTATTCTGCTACTGAAAGAAAAGCCATAAACGTAAACAGAACTTCTTCTTTTTCTTCTTCCGCCTTGTTAATTGAATTCTTAACATAAATTGAAGTCAGGCCCCATACAGAAATATATATACAAACACTTTATAGCCCTTTTTTTTAGAAGCGAAAGGCATGACATCATACCCGTCCTGTTACAGCCACACAAATCGTCAGACAATAAAAACAAAATCCAATCAATAAATTTACTTTCATATCATCATGGCCCAAAAGGGGGCCGAGACATAAAACAACCGAAAAAATACACATACACAGCCAGAACGTGGTGAGATGAGGCGAGCCGCCAGGAAATGAAGAAGAATGTGACCAACTGAGTAGAATGAGTAAACAAACAAATTGCAAAATCGCATTAAAATCTAATAAACAAATAATCCAATTTACGTATTCGTATCAAACGGCCGGCTGGTGGAGAAGACGGCATGAGACGGACATGTTAACCGGGCCGAAATGTTGTCGATAAAACAGGTGGATCTGGCGAAGCAATGTTGTTACATGAATTTTAATTAACAGCTGGCAAATGGAGGAGGGCTACCAGGTGGGGGATGAGTAAGGCCAGCCTGCAGAGAGATTAGTTGGGTAGAGACTTCAAAAAAAGCCGACATGTAAATGAAAATTGTTGACACATTTTGTTGTTTTGTGTGTGTTTTTTAGGGGCCAGTGTTGATAAAGACAAATGTTTGCCTAAAAATAGACTATGTTTAAAGAGGGGGAGCGAAGACCTAAAAGTTTGCCACAAAAAGTTCTATCGAAAAAAGTTTTCTATCTAAAAAGTTGTAGAAACAATTCTATTTGATCAAGTGGTGAATTTTTTTAAATGTGGGCATACTTTTAGGGTTTTTTTTTTGTAAATAAATGTGGCAAGCCTTGCCTTAGGGAATTTCCGTAAATATTTTGACATATTATTAATAGAAAATCCCTCAATTGTGTCCCTATTTTGCTAGTCCTCAGCGCCAAATGTCCAAATGCTATTGAAATTATCTTAGATGGTCATAGATATGCATAAATTAGACTCTTTGGCTATTTATTGGCAATTTAATGATAACATCGTGAGGCGGTACTTATTGGAGCTGCACAAGACCACATACTCGTGAAACTCGATGTAATATATAGGAGAGCTGCGTACACAGTTTTCCATTTGGTGATCTTTCCTCCTTTTTTTACAGGACTTTTAATTTCTAAAGGATATATATGTACTAATAATTTATTTTCGTACTTTTTCGAGACATACAAAGACGTTAGGGATATCAAATGAAAGATAAGAATAACTGTTAAAAATACTTCAAATTTCATGCTTCTATCTATATTAGTTTAGCAGTAGCAACCATTTCAAATTTTCAAAAAAAAAAAATAAATAAATAAACTATAATCTTTTAAGTGAAAAAACTTCAAATATTGGAAAATGCTAAACTAATAAAAATAGGATGGAAATTAAAGTATTTTTAACAGATATTCGACTCTTTCATTTGATGCCCATATCGTCTTTGTATGACTCGAAAAAGTACGAAACTAAATTATTAGAACATATATATCTTTTGGAAATTAAAAGTCAAATAAACTACAATTTTTTAAATATTTGAAAATGCTAAACTAGTAAAAATAGACGCATGGAAATTAAAGTATTTTTAACAGATATTCGGCTCTTTCATTTGATGCCCATATCGTCTTTGTATGACTCGACAAAGTACGAAACTAAATTATTAGAACATATATATCTTTTGGAAATTAAAAGTCAAATAAACTAAAATTTTTTAAATATTTGAAAATGCTTAACTAGTAAAAACAGACGCATGGAAATTAAAGTATTTTTAACAGATATTCGGCTCTTTCATTTGATGCCCTTATCGTCTTTGGATGACTCGAGAAAGTACGAAACTAAATTATTAGAACATATATATCTTTTGGAAATTAAAAGTCAAATAAACTACAATTTTTTAAATATTTGAAAATGCTAAACTAGTAAAAATAGACGCATGGAAATTAAAGTATTTTTAACAGATATTCGGCTCTTTCATTTGATGCCCATATCGTCTTTGTATGACTCGAGAAAGTACGAAACTAAATTATTAGAACATATATATCTTTTGGAAATTAAAAGTCAAATAAACTAAAATTTTTTAAATATTTGAAAATGCTTAACTAGTAAAAACAGACGCATGGAAATTAAAGTATTTTTAACAGATATTCGGCTCTTTCATTTGATGCCCATATCGTCTTTGTATGACTAGAGAAAGTACGAAACTTAATTATTAGAACATCTATTGTGCAAAAATTCTGGCATAGTTTTAGAATTTCAGATTTGCACAGCATACTTATGGGAGCTTTTAACTACTAAACAATTGTATTTAGGTGATATGGGTAAACAAATTTTCATACACTATTTTTTGCATACTTCGAGGATTTTTGAAAAATTGTTTTTAAAGCATACTTTCAGGACAGAGTATAACATTTGTTGTAAATGTTAACAAAGCCCTCTTTCGGATACTTTTAGAACCTTGTCCTTATTCGAATTATTTTGAAAACTATTTCATGGATGATAAAATGAATTAAAAAATTGAATTTGCTGCATACTTTGAGTTGTTAAAGATACTAATTTTCGTAGCCTTCATTGTGGCTTTATTTTAATTGTTTCTTTTACCATAAATGATTACGTATTGTACTTATTGATCCTTTCATCCAGCAATTTGCCAATTTTCGAAGACAAATACACGCGCCAGTAAATTATTTAAATTCAATTAGAACAGTTACAAACTGCAATTAAATATTAATTTAGTGCTAGCATGCAACCATGTCCTGTCCAAGACAAACATTTCAAAGTAATTAAATGATTTCCTGACGGCTCAAAGAAGCCAGCAGGGCAGAAAGCGGGAGAGAGAGAAAAGTCAAATTAAAACAAAACAAAAAACTCCCCATGAACACAACGTGGAGAAGCAGCTTTTCATTATGTGGTCCATGTATGCGCTGTTAACTGGTTCAATAATGTTCGGCGAACGGGAAAGGGAAGCTGAACTGGCGAACGAACGAGCGAGCGTGCGTGTGCAAAGATAAACAAATTGTATGAAAAATGTACGTGGTTTAAATGCTTATTAGATATTAAGAGGATTATTTGAACAGCATGAAAACACAGATACACACAGACACTGTAGCACACACACACCCAGGCAGACAATCACACACCCCTGCCTCCAAGTATTTTATCACAAAGTTGCAGGGAAATTTTCTCCAGGCTTAAAGCCATTCATTCATTCACGAAAAAAACACCCCTCTTCCCTAAGTCCGCTGTTAGTATTCTGTGTGGCCTGTTTTCCCTGGGATATGCTTGAGTTTTACTAGACTTGGACTTTAGTTTAAATTTTTCCCGAGTGTTTTCTTCTTCAGCATAAAGTGCCATAAATTAAAATGGCTTAAAAGGGAAGCGGCGGTAGTAAATTCTTGGCTTCTTGGCCACCAACAGAAAAGGTAGTGCGGCCAAATAGCCCAGAAATAAATATGAAAGGATTACTGGAGCCATAGGATACAAACCCACACAAAAAATTTGCCTACTTTTGGGATGAGTAAATAACCAACATTCACATAATAATAAGTGCCTACACTGCCAGGGGTTTGCTGCGGCCACAAACATAATTAAAAACCTAAGCCTAAGTGAAAGGCAGCCGACCATAATCATGAGAACTTTTAGAGCATAATTTTAGGCGGGCGCGAGTTTTCTCATATTTTTTAAGACTTCACAATTTAAGCACTGGGTGACTGGGCAACTAATTTATAACGCTAAGCTGGGCATAAATATGAGTGGAATATGACTTTGGTAAATATTGGCAGCATACTGTTAGGCTAGTTACACAAGCCATTTTAACAGGTCTAAGTCCTGATAAAGACCAAAGTACTTGTTAGTTTGAGAGAGAGAGGAAAATTATTAAAATACTTTTAGGGGGGAAGTCATTGAAATGTCAAAAGAGCCATAGAAGTTGTGGATGAAGAGGGAAGCCACAAGCTCCTCAAACTCACATTATCTTGGTAGTTGTTTTTTTATTACAGCCTACATTAAGGGAGTTTCTTAAACATGTGGCATACTTTTAGGAATTTTCAAACTTACAATGATTTTTAAAGCATTGAAAAGGTGTTAGATAGCTTTTGAAATTACTGAAAGTCTGATGTCCTCCAAGTTTAAAGTATTTTCTTTTGAACAAAAATTATGAAAATACATTTAAGGAAAGTAATAGAAATGCCAAAAGAGCCAGAGAAGTTATGGATGATGACGAAAAACAGGAAATACACAAACTCCTCAAACTCACATTACCTTGTTAGTTGTTTGTTATTATAGCCTACATTAGGGGAGTTGCTTAAACAAATATATGATGGGGCATACTTTTAGGGATTTTATTTTATTTTTCATTTTTAAACCACAACAAAAGGTGTTAATGTAGCTTTGGAAAATACTAAAAGTCTGAGGTACTTCAACTTTAAAGTTTTTCTTTTGTACAAAATATTAAAATAATTTTAAGGAAAGGCATTGAAATGTCAAAGAAGTTATGGATGAAGTCTAAAAATAAGATTAGTGGAAGGGAAGCCATAAACTCCAGTTCGCATTACCTTGATAGTTGTTATTATTATTGCCTACATTAGGGAAGCTGCTTAAACAAATATATTGTGTGGCATACTACATTAGGGATTTTCAAACTTACAATGATTTTTAAAGCACGGCAAAAGGCTTTTGAAACTTTTAAAATTCTTAGGATTTGGTTTGCCACGATTAAAGTTTTTCCTTTTGTAAATTTTATGAAAGTCCGTCATTAATAAAAGTTTGTTATATATATTGTGTTACTATTATGGCGTACTTTTAGGGATGTTACAAAACTATCACTGTATGGAAGAGGTGCTAAGGTAGCCCTTATATATAATTTTCGGATTTTGTTTTTCATTTTTCAAGTTTCCTTTTTTTTTTGTAACTTTTATGCAAGTCCACAATTAATAAAAGTTTGTTAAATAATTTTTTTAATATTATGGCACACTTTTAGGGATATTACAACGGTTTTATAGTATGGAGAAGGTGCTAAGGCTGCATTTAAATACAAAAAGTATGCATTCTTTTCGGATTTTGTTTCATATTTTTCAAGTTTACTTTTTTTGTTTTGTAACTTGAAATGAAAGTCCACCTTTAATAGAAGTTTGTTAAATATGTTGTGTTACTACAACAATATTATGGTATACTTTTAGGGGTACTACACTTTAAAGTATGAAAAAGGTGCTAAGGCATATATACTTTTCAGATGTTGTTTCCTATATTTCAAGTTTCCTTTTTTCTTTTGTAACTTTAATAAGAGACGCCAGCATTTTTAATAACGAAACTTTGCCAACGGAAAATATTTGTTTCTGCGAAATCTCCTTTGATTTTCAAGGGGATTTTTATGCTCTCTCCCCGCCCCTCCCTCTCTCATCCTAATCATTCATACACAGCCAGGCTACAACGGCCGAAGTACAAGGAAACAATTGAAATTTCCAGTTGACCGGTTTTGTTCTTTACTTCGTTAACACTTCCTCGTCGTCTTCCTCCTCCCCCTGCTTCGTTTGTTTGCCGAACGAGCAGCAAAAAGTACCGGATAAAATGAAAAATTGAAAATGTCCGTTTTTTTTGCTGGTTTTGCAGAACAAAATGAAATTTACATTTCAAACAATGCCAGCCAGCCAGCCAGTTAGTTGTGCATTTTTATTGTGAATACGAACGAGTATATGTATGTACTACGACTACAACTAATTTATAAAAGTTTTCCCATCTACGGTCACCCGGCAATTTGTTTGTTTTTTTGGCAGTTTTTTTTTTCTTCGAAATGAAATTTTCTCTAATGGCTCTTTTTCATTTCGTGTATTATGGAACACAATGTTAACAAGTAGTGAAAAGTGCCAAAAATGCTTGAGGAAAATGGGGAAAATAGCAATTAATATTGTTTTGTGGTGATAATGTGGTCATTTATTATTTGTTGCCATCAGTTTGTTGCTGTTGTGGCTTAAGTGTAATTTATATGTTAATGACGACATACCAGCTCAGACCACAAAGATTAATAAGCCAGCACCCCTCTCCCAAACACTGCACCTGGATAGCAGTAGGCCAAAGTAGGCAATATAAATTGGTTTGAAACCAAAAAAAAATAAAGTGATTGTATAATATCAACCCCTAAATGTATGCTACTACTGGTGTAATAAAATAACAATAAATTTAAAGGTGGACAGAATTTTATTAAATAGACCAAAAACACCATTATTTTAATGAGATAGAGGGTTAACATGTTCCACAAAAATGTTGCTCGTAGTGTTTTAAGCGATTTTGCTGAACACAACATATACATAAAATGTAAGGATCATAGGGTTTCCTAGCACTCATACGGAAAAAGTACGAAATTAATTAAAATTAATTTTAAGTTTTGACTTATTTCTGTTATTTAAGTTGAGTTTTGTGACTTGATGTATTCAGAGACTTATAGTGGAATTGTATGGCCGATATTTTTGTAGAACATTTCAACCCGTTAAACTTCTGTTTTAGGGGTGTTTTTTACGCTTTTTCAAAAAAGGGACCAAAAAGACCCCTACATTGAGGAGTTAGAGGGTTAACATGTTCCACAAAAATGTTCCTCATAATGTTTTAAGTAATATTGATGAACCACCCTATACCTAAAATGTAACAAGCACAAGGTTTCCTAGGCTGATTCATTGTAAGATTGTGCAAAAGGGGGTAATATTAACCAACCCCCTCTAAAATGACCTCCATACGTAAACATTCAAAAAGCCGATACACGTATATTCTCTTTTTATCCCCTCTATCAGAATTATTTGTCAGAATCTTATTATATTCTCTAATTAACTACAAACTCCCGCATAGTCATGTAAATGTAGCCTAAATCGCCTAAAATGATGCCATAGTACTCAACAAAAAATACAGCCTAAAAGTAGACTGTGTTCAAGTATACTTCCCTGCATATATTGAACGATCTTAAACGTAAATTGCTGGAAAATGATATCATTTTTAATCCAAAATAATTCATTGTTCAATTGAGCATTAATTTAGTTAGTTCGTGGTTTTCAAGAATAATCGCGAGATCTCGCAATTTCATTTATCTAATTTTTTTAATATTTTCAAAACTTTTTTCTCTGAATAAAAATTTATAAATATGAAAATATGTCTTCTGAATATATTTAATTTTTAAAAATGAGGGAAAAAATTAAAATCTTTCTCGTTCTTAAATCCATTCCATAAAAAAAACGTTGAAAATTTTGTTTTTCAAGAATAATTGCGAATCTTAAAATTTCCTTATCTGAAATTTCCTTATGTGATATTTTCAAAAAATTTCTATCGCAATAGAGATGTATAAATATATAAACATGTCTGCTTTATGATATTTTCAAAACTTTTCACTTGGAATAAAAATTTATAAATATATATTTATATATAAATATATTTATAAATATATAAATTTATAAATATATAACAGTTCTTGAAGCTCTCTCAAGCTGTGCCTTAATCGTCTGTATAAATTGATCAATTTTGAAAATAAAACTGTCCAAACTTCATAAGTTTCGACTTATTATTTTTAAGATTTGAATTTGTACAACATTGAAGTAACCATTGTAAATTGTATCTAACCTTTATTGTAAATCGATAACTAAATTCGAAATTACACTATTGTGAATTATAACTTAGAAAAGATTCAAAATGAAATATGAAAACCGAATTTTCCTTTGACATTCGCAAAGGAAAATCTTCCACTTTTCCATATACCATCAACTGGTGAGCATCTTATTACCCAATAAAACCACTGAATTTGAACTAACTCTGTTTTGTTGTTTTGTATCATACATTTTCTCGTTGGTCTATATTCAATTGCACATTCATACATAATTTCTCATGTACTGAGAAATTATGTCTCTCAATTGAATAAAACTCTATTTCTTTTTATGAAGCTCTGGAGTTAATCTCATTTCCAACCGCAAATACAGTCCACTACATCCACCAACTTGGTTGACGTTACTGCCCACAACTCCAAACTCTCTAATTCAGCAGCTTTCTTCAGCCAAGCAAACCTTAAATTCCTTCATGGTCCTTCGAGCCGGATCTAATCCATCTAATCCATCTAATCCATCTCCAGAAAAGATGTCACATTTTGAGAAGAAGTCAGTCAACAATCCCACTTTTGCTTCCCCATCTACTTCTTCTGAAGCATTTTCTCAAATTCAAGCAAATTTTTCGAGTAATAATGAGACAATTTTGCTCCGAACATAAAGGCGAACTCTTTACAATAAGAGCGCTAATCGACCCGGGGTCCCAAAGAACGTTTCTCTCCGAGAGAATAAGAGGTAGACTACAAATTCCCTATCACAAATCTCACTTCGAGATTGTCGGCATTGGTGGTAAAACACAAACGGCCGATAAAGAATGTGAACTCGTGCTTTTTGCACAAAAACATAATATCCGGTGTACTATTAACGCCATAGTGTTACCGAAAGTAACAAAAAGATTGCCCTCTGCTTCCTTTGAGATCCCAGATTCAACAGAACTGCAAAACCTCGGGTTAGCAGATCCAAATTTCAATAAATCATCAAATATTGATCTAATTCTGGGTAATGATTCTGAAAGATTCATAAATATCGAAGGAATTAGAAAAAACATATGTGGCACAGCTTCAGCTTATAACACTATTTTCGGCTGGGTTCTCAGTGGTCCAATGAAAGCTGAAACGGTGCACACATTCACTACAAATGTAGTTCTCTCCGAATACCAAGCGCTCAATGAAACCCTTAGAAAGTTTTGGGAAATAGAAGAAGTCCCAACGCTTCCCCCCATATCTACGGCAGACAAACTGTGTGAGGAGTTTTACTCAAAAACGACAACACGTCGCCCAGATGGCCGGTATGTTGTAAGACTGCCATTTAAACAAGATTTCCCAGAATCAGTTTTCCTTGGTTCTTCTCGGTTTGTCGCCCTCGGACAGTATGTTCGGATGGAGAAGACATTATCCAAAGAGCAGGACCTTCAAACCGAATACAACGCAGTGCTCAATGAATATATCTCGTTGAATCATATGGAAGAAACTACTTCACAAGAAATTTCCTCTGAAGGAAAGTACAATTCCTTCTACCTCCCACATCACGCTGTTGTACGCCCTGAACACAAATCTACAAAAGTAAGGATTGTATTTAATGCGTCTCGTAAGACAAAATCAGGCTTTTCACTTAACGACGTACTCTATACTGGTCCCACTCTCCAAACGGACTTGATCTCTACCATCCTAAATTGGAGAAAGTACAAATACGTATACAGTGGAGACATACAAAAAATGTACCGTCAAATTATCATTCACCCTACTGATAGAGCGTACCAAAGGATTTTGTTCCAAAAGGATCCAACGGGCCCTGTAAAAGATTATCAGTTAAACACTGTCACTTTTGGAGTGAACTGCGCTCCCTTCCTTGCTATACGCACTCTTTTACAACTAGCTTCTGACTCAGAACATCAATATCCTCAAGTTGCTTCGACTTTACGCAGAGAAACTTATGTCGATGACATACTCTCCGGTGGGTTTTCTATTGACGAAACCATCGAATCTCACAATAAACTTAGAGCTGTTCTCAATTCAGCAGGATTCCCTTTAAAAAAAATCACAGCAAACGATCCTCGTTTGCTTGCACATCTTCCACCTGAGGATTTGTACGATCTAAATTTATTGCGGTTTTACGAAGCTAGTTCTACAAAAACTCTAGGCATAAAATGGAACGCCTTACAAGATAGTTTCACGTATACCTCAATTCCCATGCAGAGGCACCCAAATGTGACTAAACGTCAAGTCCTCTCAGCTGTAGCCCAATTGTTCGACCCTGCAGGATGGATAACCCCTGTTATTATCAAGGCTAAAGTCTTAATGCAACAGCTCTGGCTTGAGGGCTTGGGCTGGGACGAGACTATAAGTTCAGATTCTCTTCAAACTTGGAACAGCTTACTATCCGACCTACCGCATATTGAAGCCATCGTAATACCTCGATGGATACAGCACATGCCCAGTGATCTAATTGAAATTCATGGCTTCTGCGATGCTTCAAAAGAAGCCTATTGTGCCTGTGTTTATGTACGTTGTCAAACTTCAAGTTCGACAGTTTTCACGAATCTGCTCATGGCCAAAAGTAAAGTCGCACCCATCAAAACAGTTTCATTGCCAAGGTTGGAACTCACTGGTGCCTTGTTACTAGCTAAACTCATCAAATATGTAATGAATATATTTGATCTTAATATTAGCGCAGTGACTTTGTGGACTGACGCATCCATAGTACTCGGATGGTTGTCCAAACCGCCATTGACATGGGAAACATTCGTGGCTAACCGCACGTCTCAAATTCATGAGCTGACTCCAAATGCAAAATGGAGACATGTACCAACTCATGAAAATCCAGCCGATTTGGGCACTCGAGGTTGTAAGCCTATAGACTTGACGTGTAATCCCTTATGGTGGCACGGACCTCCATGGCTCACTACTCCAGAGTCCAATTGGCCCAAAAGAAACCCTTTACTTTCATTACAGGAAAATCAAGTCATTGAAACATTCCATGTTACCGCCGAAGAAGATGATATTTTGACACGATTTTCTTCTTACTCGAGAGCATTAAAGGTTTTGTCATACGTCTTTCGATTTTATTACAATACTCACAGTAATATAAGAAATCTTCACAAGTTTGAATCCGTCGATTTGACTCTGAGAGAATTGAGGTTTACCAAATCCCGCTTAATATCCCTATCTCAGCGACGATTCTATGAATGTGAGTATGAGGCACTCCTTAACTCAAAGCCCATTTCACAAAAAAGTACTTTAACAACATTAAACCCGTTTCTAGATTCGGAAAAGGTTCTACGAGTAAATGGTCGGTTATCAGATTCATCTCTCCCATATAGGGAACGATACCCCATTATACTTCCCGGCAACTCAAGACTCTGTCATCTCTATCTATCCCATTTACACATCTTCCTGGCACATGCAGAATGTAACCAAATGTGTAGATTTGTACAGACTGAGTTTTATGTGTCTCGCTTGAAACCCAGAGTCAAAAGTATAATACATAAATGTAAGACATGCATTTTGTATAAACAAAAGCCATGCTATCAAATAATGGCTCCCTTGCCACCTGAACGATGTACTTTCACTCCGCCATTTCATACTACCGGTGTTGACTTTGCCGGTCCCTTTGAGCTAAAAAGCTCAGCCCTTCGCAATTCTCCATCTATCAAAGGCTATGTCAGCGTATTTGTATGTTTCTCTACAAAAGCTGTACATTTAGAAGCCTGCTCAGATTTGTCGTCCGCAGCCTTTGAAGCCGCATTTGCCCGATTTGTCGGAAGGCGGGGGCTCCCCCAGAGGTTAGTCTCAGATAATGGACGCAATTTCGTTGGAGCAAGTAGAACGTTGCTAAGAGAATTTTCCCAGTTCTTGAAAACAACTGCAAGCGACATCGCTCAAAAGTATGCCATTCATGGGTTTGAATGGAAATTCATACCACCTCACGCACCTCATATGGGCGGCCTTTGGGAAGCCGCTGTCAAGAGCTTTAAGACTCACTTTAAGAAAATCGCTGGAGCTCATAAGTTCACTTTCGAACAATTCTCTACGGTACTCGCTCGAGTGGAAGGAGTGTTGAACTCTCGCCCAATATCCGCTATGTCAGAAGATCCGTCAGACTTGACTGCTCTAACACCCGGTCACTTCCTCAAAGGTGCACCCATAATGTCGCTCCCTGAACCAATTTCACCAAATATATCTCTTATAAACAAATGGTTAAAATTGAAAGCACTCCACCATCAATTCGCTTTAAGGTGGAAAGCGGATTATCTCAAAGCTCTACACAAACGCTACAAATGGAAAAATCCTACACCTAATATAAAGATCGGTGACTTAGTAATAGTAATTGACGACTTACTACCTCCCAGCGAATGGCGCTTGGGTAGAATCGAAAAAACATTTGTCGGTTCAGATAATAACGTACGAGTCGCAGACGTACGCACTTCCAACGGTATTATCAATCGCCCAATAGTCAAACTATGTTATTTACCTTTCGTGAATGATTCTGTTCCAGAGCAGTTTTAGTGACTAATTAGTTAAAATTTACCACTGCACATTCTTCACGTTGGTGGAGAATGTATATGCCATTAATCAAGCTCTATACTTCGTATTTTCCAGACCTCAAAGAAGAAATAGTCCTCGCAAACCGGACGTCTACAAATGTAAGATGTGTGACCGGTTTCACGCCCTGAGTACATGTCCAAAATTCATCAAGATGAACCCCAAAGAACGCAATAGGATGATTCTTAAAAATAATTATTGCGTAAACTGTCTTGCACGAAGCCATCGGTTTAGAGATTGCAGGTCCAGGTACACTTGTCGGAAATGTGGCAAACATCATCACACCATGTTACACCCTAACTACAACAAAGATAAGCAACAACAGCCGCGAAAGAACCTCCAAGTCAACAATCAAACTGATAGGCAACAACCACTTGATCAACGCGTCATATCCGAGGCTATACGCTCACTTGCTTCCGTGTTATGTATAACACCGCAACCCACAAACAACTAGGCCCGGCGCCATGTCCAAACTTCATAAGTTTCGACTTATTATTTTTAAGATTTGAATTTGTACAACATTGAAGTAACCATTGTAAATTGTATCTAACCTTTATTGTAAATCGATAACTAAATTCGAAATTACACTATTGTGAATTATAACTTAGAAAAGATTCAAAATGAAATATGAAAACCGAATTTTCCTTTGACATTCGCAAAGGAAAATCTTCCACTTTTCCATATACCATCAACTGGTGAGCATCTTATTACCCAATAAAACCACTGAATTTGAACTAACTCTGTTTTGTTGTTTTGTATCATACATTTTCTCGTTGGTCTATATTCAATTGCACATTCATACATAATTTCTCATGTACTGAGAAATTATGTCTCTCAATTGAATAAAACTCTATTTCTTTTTATGAAGCTCTGGAGTTAATCTCATTTCCAACCGCAAATACAGTCCACTACATCCACCAACTTGGTTGACGTTACTGCCCACAACTCCAAACTCTCTAATTCAGCAGCTTTCTTCAGCCAAGCAAACCTTAAATTCCTTCAAAAACAAACTAAATTTCTCATTTAAAATTGAATGCTTTACAATCTATTCAGTGCAGCTCCCCCAAAAGTATGCACCACATTTTATTTACTATTGATAAATGGCCTTCACTACACAGAAGCAACCACCACCTCCCTCCCTGGGAAAGTTCACCATTGCGTGTACTCCAAAGTGTAAAAAAGTGTGTATCTGTGTGTGTATGGAAATAAATCTACCCATACATATCAATTTTATGGCTGTCAAAAGAGTACGAACACACCTTCTGCCACGGCCACGTTGAGAGTTCAGGGATACTAAAGAATGCAACATTGCTTAACAAAATATGTATAAAAAAATATATTTATTTATTTACCCCGAAAAAAAAACGGAAAAACAACTCGTACATTTTATGCGCTTTTCGACATGTATACGCAGTAAACGGAAGTGTGTGTGTGTGCGTAATAAATCTTGAGGACAGGTAACTTTTGCACACAAACACACACTCAAAATGTGAAGCCTACCTTTGGGAGGCCACAACAGTAAATATGGAATTTTGCGAAGCCAAACAAAGGTGTTGAGCTGATAAGGGGAAACAAATAACTCAAAATCACAGGCGACACAGAGGGGTATTTAAGGGAAGAATTTCGGAATTTAAAAGCCCCAAAAGTAGGCAACACAATAAGGCGAAAAGTAGTAAAAAGGCTGGCGGCCGTTAAATGCTCCACAGGTAGGAGATATTAATAAATGTTGGCCGAAAAGTGGTTCTTGAAATTTTAAGTGGAGGCCACAAATGTAATAAAAATTGTGTGAGGGTGTAAATTGTTCTCAGATTAAAATTTACAATGACAAAGAAAATTTTTAAAATTTCGGCTAACCTAACGAAATTGTTCAAAATAATCTGAAAATTGTCAAAGATTAATCATAAAAGTTGGAGAAATTCGATGCTAGTTCTTCGAAGACTTTTTAGAGAAAAGTATTACATTATGTAGTGGAACAAAGTCAATCAATTTTGTGCAGAAGAAGATTAGAAGCATATTAAGTAGTTATAAAAATTAAAAAAAAAAACTAAAGCATGTCCTGGTGAAATTTAGCTATTATTATGTTATCTTGAGATACTAAAAGTACTAACACAACATATAACATATTTGTAGGCAAGTCTGTTAATAATTTAAATTTTAATCGGCCACTTGTTTTAAACTAGACAAGAAAAACTTGCCCAAGTATAACGGAAAATCTTCCAAATCTATAGCTTACCTTAAGGCTGGTGAATGGAATAGTACCAAATAGAAAAGGAACGGAAAAAATATTTAAAGTATACTTTTAGGATTTGTAATTACATTTAGGATTCTTAATTTACACATACTTTTAGTTGAAAAGGAACTTCGTGATAATTTTTGAAAAAGATTCAACTCAGCTTAAGAGTTATTTTCAGACTTTGCCGAAATAAATAAAACTAAAACCAGACTAAGATTTTAAATTTAAAATTCGCTTGGGTTATTTTCAGTCTTTAAAGAAGGTAATAACATTATACCACGGACAATATAAAACATTGTATAATGGTTTATAATTTCTTAGTCATAGTCTATTTGCTGCGCATTTAATGATTTTAAACTAGACCACAAAAACTTCCAAGTATATCGGGAAAATCTTCCAAATCTACAACACACCTTAAGGCTGGTAAAAGGCATAGTACAAAAGATAAAGACATAGAAAAATATTTAAAGTATACTTTTAGGATTTTTAGGTTTATTTTTAGATTTATTCATTTATTTTTAGATTCCCTGAGAATTGGATTCGCGAATAAAATTTCCCTGGGAATGATTTATTCTCTTAAATTTACAATCGTGATTTTTGGTATTTTTTTCAAGTTTCTTTAGATTTTTTATTTCGATTTGATCGCTGTAGTATTCATATTACCTGCAGAAGAATAGAAAATTCCAAATGAATTGAAATGCAATTTATTTCTCATTCGCGACAAGGGCGAGTGTTAATTAAATGATAAAAGTTTTCATCATAATCCGGAGAAATATTTAAGTGTAAACTCCCCTATTGTCTTATTTGCATAAAACCAAATATTGTCAAAAAATCATTGTTTTATTTTCTTTAACATTTTCCTAAATGTGGAAATGATGTACCTGAGTATTTCCTTCCTAACTTGCAGATTATACATTTCAGATTTCTACTAATGACATTTATTATTTCTCTAAATGTTGGTTTACTATAATCAACCATATGCCCTAATGTCTGCTTTATGCTTTCACAACGAAACATGGCGCCTAAATATATGCTCACATATATTAGCTATACAATATTTTGACAAGTTTTTGTCCGGAACATATTTATATATGTGTGAAAAAATTAAACATGGAATTCGCATACAATTCATGTTGAACGAAGATAAATGAAGGCAGACATTTAGGTTAGATTGTTAACATATAATTAAATAGGAACAATATATTCAACGTCATAGATATGATATATGTACAGTTTATGTGTGCATAAATATATATTTACATTTATTTATTTAAATGCCTACTACAAGGCTGAATTTAAGTTCATGTTTCTTAAATTAATTAAATGAGAATAGAATATAAATATTTGCACAATTCAAGAAGGTATTTAAGTTGTTGTTTAGATAAGATTAGCTTGAACAAAGGTTTTATTAAAAGAGAATATTATTAAAATATTTGAATTTAAAATTTAGAAACTTTCATATATAAAACAATAATTCAATAATTTTAGAAAATTTATGAATACCAAATGAAAATGACAGAAATATGGTTTTAACTAAATTAAGTCACAAAACAGAGATTTTCTTTACAATTCCTTGATTTTTCAATTTTCAATGAATGTCTTCTTCCTTGAATTTTGTAAAATACAAGGAATTCCCTTAAAATAAAATAAAATGAATTTAAGTTCAAGTTTCTCAAAACATTTTTAATTAAATAAATATTTGAATATTTCAAGAAGGATACTTGTTTAGATAAGATTAACTTGATGAACTTGTTTTTGTTTTAGATAAGATTAACTTGATTAACTTGTTTTATTAAAAGAGAATATAATTTAAATATCAACACAATTCAAGGATGAATTTGAGATTTAGCATTTAGGATGAATTTAAAGTTTAGACATTTTACAAAGAACAACTTAAATTAAAGGAATATGGTCTTAACTAAATTAAGTCACAAAATAGATATTTTTTGCAGTTCATTGATTTTGCTGTTTTCAATAAGCCTTCATCCTAGAATTTTGTACACTTGATCAAATCCTTTAAGAAAAAATTCAAAATGCATTTGAACAATTTCATGAACATCCATAGATAGTTATTGCAATTTCATCCTCAGTAATATTTTGAAATACTTGGAAACTGTTTTTATGCTTCATTGCTTCAATTAAAAGATAAATGTCTGTTATTGAATGGTAAATGATCAGAATATTAAAAAACAAAGAAGCAAGGAAATTCAACAGTGTAATCAATACAAAATTTCATTGGAATTTTTTGGGTTAATTATTGTTTTATAAAAAGAAGCATACAATAGGGCGTTAACGGCGGAAAAGCAATTGCATATCCCAAAGGTTTTTTAAATATTTCTATCTAAATATTTCCTTTATATTTAAACATTTCCTTTAAATTTAAATATTTACTTTATATTTAAATATTTTGCGAAACAGAAATGATCAGGATTAAAAAAAAAACAAAGAAACTCAATACAAAATTTTATTGAAATTTGTTAGGTTAATTATTGTTTTATAAAAAGAAGCCTATCGTAGGGTGTTAAGGGCGAAATAGCAAAAGTATTGCATATACCAAAGGCGCCTCCTTTAAATAATTCCTTTAAATTAAAATATTTAAATATTTTGCGAAACCGCAAAAGTATTGTCTATCCCAAAGGCGCTTAGAAACTTTTTTTAACTATTTTCCTTTAAATATTAAAATCTTTATAACCTAAAATTTCCATAAAAAAAACTTTGAACGCAAGGGAATATGATGACTAAAAGGCTTACACATATTTCCTTTCACCAAAGGAGAGTGTTAAAAAGCTATAGTATACCCCAAAGGCGTTTTTTGAAATTTTGCAATAAATTTTTGTTAGCTTTTTGTGCTGTGTCGAAAACGCTTGCTGTTTATTTTGTGCACACTTTACTATTCATGTCAATATTTCACAGATTTATGTGCATGTTTTCACTTTTATCTCTATCTCTTCTCCCTCCTGCTTACCTATCGCCCACTTTTCATTTGTGTTGCAACATTCAAAAAAATTTAATATCTCACAACTTTATTGCCAAACATCTATAGTGGATTTTTCCAGCTTCTTCTTCTTTTTCATCACCTTCATATTGCAATAAATTCTTCGTACATAATATATTTTACATATCGAATTTTCCGAGAAAATCGCTAGGTAGATAGGAAATGAAAATTTATATTTTTTTCTTCTGCTCAAATCAAGCTGCCAAAGATGGGTGGGTGTGGTATGGGTTGACTGGCACCTTAAGCATTGCTGCACAAGTACAAGTACATGACCACGACCACGTTCTACTCGTCCATACTTAGATCCAGGACCTATCGATGGCTCAAGTACTTGAACGTGTTGTAGTATCCGTAGCACACATACAAGCTCTGAGGAAGCAGCAGAAATCAACCTACTTCAGATGTGGGAAAAAACTACTTGAATTGATAAAATCGTTGTAGAACTATTAAGCGTGGCAGCAAGACAAGCTGCATTTGCATACATTCTATGGCATTCTATGACATTCTAGGGAGGAGAAAATAGTTGCTAAAATGAAACGCCAGTTTTGCAAGACACCAAACAAAACTAATTTTATTACAAGTTTTTATGAGCTCTCTCTCTCTCAATATCTGTTTGTTTTTATTGGAATATTGTCGTAAAGTTTATAGCATACATTTAGTTGAAGTCTAATAGAGTAGAGTAGAGAATCAAATGTTGTTTCCTCGATGTATGTAATGCAATTAGAATTTGTTGATTTCATTGCGCAAAAGTATACAAATCGTAAAATTGTTATCAAATCTATAGTATATTCTGGGGAGAATTACAGGCAAAATATTAATAAAACTCAAGCAATTTTGTGCAGTAAATAGTAGCATGTTAAGTAGTTATAAAAATATCAAGGCGTGTCCTGGGGAAATTTAGCAACAGCAAGCTATTATTATATTATTTTGAAATACTAAAATAAAACATAGAACGCAGGCAACCTTGTAAATGATTTAAAATATCGGGCATTTGTTTTGAACTAGACAAGCAAAACTTTCAACTATATCAGAAATATCTTTAAAATCTACAGCATACCTTAAGGCTGGTGGAATGCATAGTACAAGTAGATAAAATGAAAGAAATAGATATTTAAAGTATACTTTCAGGATTTTTAGGTAATGTTAACCTAAGCATACTTTTAGTTGAAAAGGAACTTCAGAATAATTCTCAAATTGATTCAAATAAGCTTTTAATTTTAAAATTAGCTTGAGTTATTTGCATTCCTTAAAAAGGTAATAACATTAAACCCCCGATAATTTAAACCGTATTTACTTGCTACTGCGCACTTAAATATTTTAAACTAGACCAGAAAATCTTCCAAGCATATCAAATCTTCCAAATCTACAGCATACCTTAAGGCTGGTGGAATGCATAGTACAAAAGATAAAATGAAAGAAATAAATATTTAAAGTATACTTTCAGGATTTTTAGGTATTATTAACTTGAGCATACTTTTAGTTGAAAAGGAACTTCAGTATTATTTTCAAATTGATTCAAATCGATTGAAATTGATTTCTTAGTCATATTCTAATTACTGAGCACTTAAATATTTTAAAACTTTTAAGTATATCGGAAAAATCTTCCAAATCTTCAGCATACCTTACGACTGGTGAAAGGCATATTGCAATAGATAAGAATATAGAAAACAAATATTTAAAGTATACTTTTAGGATTTTTCAGTAAGGCATACTTTTAGGTATTATTGATTTAAACTTACTTTAAGTTAAAAAGGAACTTCAGGATGATTTGCAAACTCATTCAAATCATCTTAGAAAATTTTTTCACACTTTGCACAAAGAAATAAAAGTAAGCCAAGGCAAGCTTCAGGCATAGATTATAGTCTCTATTACACTTGAAGCTTTGGTCCCTTAAAAGAACAACAAAGTTTCAAAGGAAAACATTTTTCAAATAATTATTTTGAATACTTTTTCGCACCCTAATACAACGATATATATATCAGATGAAAGAGAAAAATATCTGTTAAAAATACATTTAATTTCATGCATCCATCTGTATTAGTTTAGCATTAACAACTATTTGAAAATTTCGGCCTTCAAAAGTTAAATATTAAAAATAACATTTTTCAAATAATTATTTTGAATACTTATTCGCAACCAATTATAACGATACGGTTATCAGATGAAAGAGAAAAATGTCTGTTAAAAATGCTTTAAATTGCATGCATCCAACTGTATTATATTAGCATTAACAACTATTTAAAATTTCCCTCCGTAAAAAGTTGATGATTAAAAATAAAATTTTTTAAATAATTATTGTGAATACTTCTGGCCACCCTAATAAAACGATATGGGTATCAGATGAAAGAGAAAAATGTCTGTTAAAAATGCTTTAAATTTCATGCATCCAAATGTATTGGTTTAGCATTAACAACTATTTCAAAATTTCCCCCTTAAAAAGTTAAAGATTATTTATTTTTAAGGGGGAACGCTTGACATGGTTGTTAATACTAAACTAATACAGATATAAGTATGAAATTTGAACTATATTTAAGAAATGTTATCCTGTTTAATTTGACACTTCTATCGGTATACTAGGGTGCGGAAAAGTATTCAAAATAATTATTGGAAAGATGTTATCCTTTATGAGAAAAAATGAAAAACTGAAAACGCCAACAATTTCCACTTTGCCTGTAGACGTATATCATCCGACTCAAGTGTAACGACATTTTTTAAAAAATTATCGTCCGGTGTTAGCTGGAGTTATTTTCAAACATTTGAAGAAAGCCATAATATTAAACCACAGACAAATTAAACGATGATATTGCGCATTTACCACCATTCTGATGTCTTATAATAAATATTTCCCCGAAATTCAACAGCATATTCTGCCTTGTATTTGTACCTTGTATTTGCTATAACAGATAAGCCTTTAAAAACTGTATTACCAAAAAAGTCATTGCCCACACCTTAGTGGCGTAGTTTTTAAAGACATGTCACATACTTTTAGGCGCATTGCAGATTCTTCGAAAATTGCCACATCCATTACATATCAAATTACTTGAACGGATTCACATTTCTTTCGTACACTTTTTATCTGCAGCAAACACTGAAAATTCAAATTTCGCCGAAAAAGACAAATTACAGCATACTCTTAGGGGATTATGTGCTGGGGAAAATATGAAAGCAACAATAGCTATTGTCATCTAATTTCAGGGCAATATCTGTTAGTCACAGTCTATTGTCGGAGAAAAAAGAGCTATACTACACATGCTTGTGGTGTGGCATGCTATCTAATAAGTATGTAAAGCATGCTTTTAGGAATTTCCCCGAATGGCAGCCATTTCATGTCAATTTTCATTTTTTTGTGTCTCTCTTTTTTGTCATTTTATGCAAATGTTTTACTACATATAGCCGGGGAAAATTTATGGCATACTCGAAAGGATTTGTTTTTGGGCAAATTTGATAAAGAAGAAATTCAATCCGTTGTCACCAAATTGAACACATATGAACCAATAGCAGATGTGCTGGCTGGCTTTATTATACACTCTCCCTCTCTCTCTCTTTCTCTAGGCACACTATTAAGAAAGAAAATATGTTGGCTAGTAGGGTAGACAATTTTCTTAGGAATAAATATTGTAAAGCCTACTTTAAGGAGTGTTTGCTGGGAATTCTGAGTTAGTTAGTGAAATGTGTGGTTTTTTTCTTATTGGAAATAATTGATTTCATTTGTATTTATTTTAAGATTTCCCAAAAACTTCCACACAATTCTGACCTAACCAAACCACACCAAATATATAGCATACTTTGTGTCTGCTTTGTTCACTTTATTAAAATATCAGGTTTTTTGTTCATTTCATTTATTTGCGGAATATTTATGATTGATTTCCTTGTATTTACTCTAAAAGATTTCCTATAAATGAAAACAAATACACCATACTTCCGTTCGGCTCTTTCAATACATATTTGCCAACAAACATTAATCCCAAGTTGAATTCATAGAATTCCAAATCAATTTCTCAAACATCACATAAAAAATATTTTCATCGTTGTACAGTAGTAAACCATTTCCTTTGCATTAATGTTAGCATACCTTTAGGGGTATTTGTATAAATATTTTTCCATTGTTCCATAGCTTTAGGGGTATAGGTCATGCGTAATATTTTCAATTTCCTGTATTAAATAGTTCTCATACTCATGATATTGTTATTAATTCTTTTGGATAACCCAGGAAATAGATAAGAAAATGTATAGTTTATTGGTAAGAGTTTAGGCCATTTTAGGTGCAGGTTTCACGATTTCGATTTCTGTTAAGCTACAATTTGTTAGCATGTGTTCGGGTGCTGTTAACGATATCTTCATTTAATTTCAGTGATTATTGAAGCGAGTTTTCGGTCCCACCTCAAACTTGTAGCATGTGTTAGGGGATTATTGTAAAGACTATAGAAAAAGTATTAACATACATATGGTCTTCTTTAGTTTCCGAACTGAACTAATAATTTTTTTAATATTACATCGTACGGCAATTTTTAAAAAAGTTGTTACACTTAAACCGTATGAAACTATAGAGAAAATGGAGTTACTTCGCGTTTTTAGTATTTCATTTCTTCATCCAAGACTACAAAATTCCAAAGGATACAATTTTTCAAAGAATTATTTTATATACTTTTTATTACCCTATGACAACGGTCATAGTGTCAAATTAAAGAGGAGAATATCTATTAAAAATACTTCCAATATCATACTTCTGTCTGTATTACTTCAACATTAACACATATTTCAAGTTTACCCCCTTATTTTGTCTAGTTTATTCACATCTTGCTTTTTAAAAGACAAAGCTTAAAATGGTTGTTAATACTAAACTAATACAGATATAAGCTTGAAATTTAAAGTATTTTTAACACATATTCTCTTCTTTGATTTGACATTTATAGCGTGTGATATATAGTGTGATAGGGTTCCAATAAGTATTTAAAATAATTTTTTAAAAATTGTATCCATTGCAATTTTGTAGTCATTTAAGGGGCAAAATGATGAGAAGTGTAAAATTAAGAACGTCAAGTAACTCTATTTCACATATAGTTACAGGTGTAATATAGACTGTCGGGCAGTGTTATTACTACAAAATATTTTTATTTCCCATCTTCTTTCATTTTCTTTGTCTGTTAGCTTTTTGAAATAAAATTTGTAAAAATAAATGTTTTAAATATTATTATTACCACATTATCGTTTCCCCACTTCTTCGTCATTTCCTTTGCCTTTTTGAAATAAAATTTGTGGTATACTTTTAGGGGTTTAGTGTTATTGTTCCCGTTTTGCTTTGTCAAATTTAGGCAGAAATTTTATTTTAATTTATTTTTGATTTCCTCTTAACTGAAGGCATAACTTTAGGGTTTTAAATATTCTTAAAACATGCAATATTTTTTAGAAAAAGTATTAACATATATTTAGGCTAACTTAATTTCTGGCCTGAACTGATGAAAGTTTTTAAATATTATTATTACATATTATTTCTCCTCTTTTTCTACCATTTCTTTGTCTTTTTAAAATAAAATGTGTGGTATACTTTTAGGGGTTCTTCTTTTTAGCATTTTTAAATAAAATGTGTGCTATACTTTTAGGGGTTTTGTGTTATTGTTCCCGCTTTGCTTTGCCAAATTTAGGCAGCAATTTTATGTTAATTTATTTCCCATTTTTTTAAACTGAACCCATAACTTTAGGGTTTAAAATATTTAAATATTAATTTATTTCCGATTTTTTCAAACTGAAGCCATAACTTTAGGGTTTTAAATATTCTAATAAAAAATACAATGATTGTTAGAAAAAGTATTAATATATATTTAGGCTTACTTAATTTCCGGCCTGAAATGACGAACGTTTTTTTTATGTTATGCCTTTTCTTTGTCTTTTTGAAATAAAATTTGTGATATACTCTTAGGCATTCTTATTTTTTTTAGCTTTTGAAACCAAATTTGCAGTATACATTTAGGGGTTTTGTGTTATTGTTACCGTTTTGCTTTGTCAAATTTAGGCAGAAATTTTATTTTAATTTATTTTCGATTTTCTTCATAATTTTAGGGTTTTAAATATTCTTTTTTGAAACAATAATAAAGACAATGCTAACTTTAGGGCAACATGTCACATAAACGAACAGGGTAAAACCCTCGTCCCATGGGCTTATGTAATTATTGCCATAATTCTTTGATGGCCTTTCTATTCCCACAAACAAGCAAGCATACCTTTGGGGCTTAAATTGAGAAAATACAAATTTATTTTTTTATGATCAACCTTAAACTTGACTCTGGCTAAACAACAAACCCGAAAATAAGGATAACAAAAAAGAAAAAATGCTTAGCATAATTTTGGAGGGAGGGTTGCTTGTTATTGTTGGCCAAGACCACAAACAAGCCGCATCATAAATTTGCTGTATCATAAATCATTTCATCATAAAAAAGAAATATTTACCAATTGTCTACAATTTGGTAAGCTGGTGTAATCACGTAGCTGCTAGCCAAGGAATTTATAGCCTACTTTTAGGATTTACCAAAAACACACATAAAAACTGATAAGTCCTAAAGTTGCATTTTTTTAATATTAAAACGTTGTTAAAATTTACAATAAAGAAATGATTATGGGCAATAAAAATAAGTTAACATTTGCCTTAAACATACATGACAACTATTAAATTCATACAAAATGCCAAAGGCTTTTGAACATCTCCTTTTGTTATTGCCTTAATTATACTGTTTTATTGTGGTCCAATTCCTTTCCTTTTCCCAGGAAGTTTATTGCAGCCGTTTTAGCAAAAACAAATAAGATTAGTTTCATCAATTCACCTTAATGTCGAGACGCAACACAGGGCTTATTATGTTAAGCAAACAGCACAAAAGTAAAAAATATGGTCCTCAAGTTGGCCGGCCATCTTTAGGGATGTCGTAGGCCGCTCAAATTGTCAGCCCGTTTGCTGTTTGTGCGGTCTAAGAGTTTATTGGGAACAGCTGTGATTTTTCTCTTGCCACGTTTAAAGTTTGAATATTCGGTCGCCGTTTACCCCACTCAAGATTTAGAGTATACTTTTGGGGGTTTATTAGCAAATAAAATAAAACCACACACGCACACTAATGTCAACTAATTCTCAGTAGTAGTGGTAGCCCGGAAAAAAAAACGAAAAACAGAAAAATAGGAAAAGGCTTCACCCTTCGGATTTAATGGCATACCTTCCGGCTCGGCTCCTTAGGGTCCATTTCTGGGTGAGCAGCAGTTCTTGCTGGCTTAGCCTGAACTTGACAGCAACGCTTTTGTGTGTGGATTTTCCCGTTATTGATGTAAAGCTTAAGTTCGTCTTTTAACCATAAATGCATGGCATACTTTTAGGTTTTATGTGTGAAAATAACTTTTAACCTTAATTTATGGCCTAGACCAAATGAAAATGATTGGATTGGCTGGGCTGGGATGGGCTGGGTGGTAATTTCACACTTCACCATATTTTACAACACACCAATAAATTTGGAATTTCCTTAAAAGAAAACAAATTACAGCCTACTTTGCGGCATGTTTGTATTGCCGAAGACCTCAATTTTCGTTCGGTGTAAATTTGAAATTTGCAAACATTTTCATTTCATTTAATTTTCCTGTCTGCTCCTTGCATTAATTCAATTTCCTGGCTCTTATCTTGCCAGTCTTCGCCCATCTGCCTTTTCGCTTACTCCCAATCTATGGCTGTCACACATCCCACATCGCACATAGTCATAGTCACAGTCAGCAGCAGTCAGTTGGTTGTGATGAATTTCATCACAGCTTCCGTTACGTTCATCACAGTCATGTGATGAAATGACAACCATCCTGCTGTCGGTCCTTCCTTCGTTCGTTCGTTGTGGGACATTGTACAAGAATGACTATCTCCCGGTTCTGTGTATTCTGTTCTCTGACATTGATTTAATTTTTGTTCTCATGCAAATTTGTCCTTAACGTGGCGGCATCCATCCACTCGGTGAACGTTAAAGAAATTGGTGCCGTAGAAAAATTACACGACACATGAAATTTGTTATCGGGTTTCGCATGGTGGTGGAAAGGTGTGAAGGAAAAATTGTTTTCAATTTATTAAAAACGCTGTGAAATCCAATTAGTTTTCGTTAATTTATTTTAACTGGAAATGTAAGTGATGCAGACATTTGCCGAGGGATTTAAGATATTCAAAACCACGGCACTAGTGATTGATTGTTCTCAACAACTTCTTGTTTCTTTGAACTTCTATTTTTTCACTTTCTTAGATATATTTTTAGAAAGGAATTTGTATTCTAAAGAGTTTGTGTGTAATTAGTTCTATAAAAGTTCTATGAAAGTAGCTTTAACAAAAATTTATATTTTAGACCATGGGTCAGTAATGAATATTTAAATTAATATCAATCATACAACACACAGTACCTTAAATATTTTCCAATTAAAATTAATTATACGCCTCAAGGTCTAAAATGAATATAGGCTTGCAAATGTATTTAAGACGACTAAGCCAGGAGGTTGGTAGGACTTCTCAAAAATTCGAAACATATCCAGAGTCCCTGAAAGGTCTTTGCATATAGATAAAGAACTTACATTAGAATGCCATGTTTCCATATAATCAAGAGCCTTTTACATATTTATGCCTAAAAGTATACTTTACTCAGAGATAAACAACTTCCATTAGAACTTGTCTTCCTTTTTAAAATTTTCAGATCTTTAACAACAAGTTCATTTATTTCATATTCAATATATTTTCCCCATCCCTCCTTTGAAGTCACCATCTGACATTTCTACTTGTGTTTAGAAATTTGCATAAATCTATTCCCGTTACTGCTGCATATTGCAGTCTACTGCAAACCTTATTTTATTTTTTATTATTTGTATTTCTATTTATTTTTCTATATTCCATATAAGTACTAAGTACATTCATGGTGTACATACTCCTCTATATATGTATATGCGTATATTTATTTATTCTAACATGACAAAGACAATTTCTATATTGAATGCCATATGGCTTCCTTGCGAAACTTTTTCACATTGGCAAACAACAACAGCAAAAAAAGCAAAAGGGTGGAGAAATTGAAGAAAATTGTAGTTCTAAACATCAGCCGTTGTGTTGTGTGTATGGCAACACAGCGTGATTCCAAGGGAAAACGTTATGCAAAGTTGGCTGACTGACTGGCTAGTGCAGTGGTGTTGTAGTTTGTGTCTGGTGCAGAGATATTGTTGTTGTCTTTCTTTTTTCAGTCTGTACTTGGCTGTTCAACTTGAAATAGTGCTGCTGTGCCATGCCATGGCCTACCTATGCGTTGAGGGTTTGTTGGATACGACATAAAGTTGGTAACAGCCAACTGTATAGAATTTTCACTAGGAAAATATTCACACAAGTGTCCTAACTTTTATGGAGAATAAAATATATAAAAATAATAAGAAATGTTTCTCGAAAGAGGTTTTTCTTTAAAGAAAAAATAATTCCTTTTATATATTTAATTTCATATGGACTCTGAGTCCTCTTAGAACAAATTCGTAATTTTTTGCCAGGCCTTATTACGAGCAAAAATATGTACCCTTTCAACTTTTACACAACGGATACTATAAAAGATTCTGAAAGAAGCTTTAACAAATATTTAAATTTTAGACCATGGGTCGTTTAATGAATATTTGCATTAAAATCAATCATACAACACACGGTACCATAAATATTTTTCAATTAAAATTAGTTATACGATCAATGGTCTACAATGAATATTTCGTAATTAAAATCAATCATACAGCACAGTATCAAATATATATCAGTATCGAAAATAAGTTTCAATTTAAATTAATTATACGAGCTCTTTCATCAAAAACAATTAACTTAATTAGTGGCAAATCTTATAACTTATTTTTAAAATTTCGTTCAGAATGTATAAATATATTTTATTATTAAAATATTATATTTATATTTTCAATTAAAATTAATTATACGACCCATGATACCTTAACTATTTTTAAATATTTTTTAACTAAAATTATTTAAAGAACTATATTATTTAAAACAAGTAACTTAATTGATCTGGAAAATCTGACGTCTTATATTAAAAATTTCGTTCAGACTGAATAAATATATTTTATTATGAGTACGTACATAGTTTTCAATAAAAAAATGGTTTAATATGAAAATTTAGTAATTAAAATCAATCGTGTGCTTTACACTTTTTTTTAGATTTTCAACTAAAATATTTAAATATTTTTCAATTAAAGTTAGCTTAATTGATCTGGAAAATCCAGCGTCTTCTGAATCTGCATATACATATTTTATTATGGGTGCCTAAATATTTTTCAATTAAAATTAATTATATGACCCATGGCCTAACATGAGTATTTTTAAATTAAAATCTATCATACGACCAACTGTGCCATAAATATTTTTCAATTTAAATTAAATATACCACCTCTTTCATTTAAAACAAGTAACTTATTTGATCTGGATAATCTAACGTCTTATATTTAAAATTTCGTTCAGAATGTATAAATATATTTTATTATGAGTCCATACATATTTTTCATTTAAAATTAATTATACGACCCATGGCCTAACATGAATATTTTTAAATTAAAATCAATCATACGACCAACTGTGCCATAAATATTTTTTAATTTAAATTAAATATACGACATCTTTCATTTAAAACAAGTAACTTATTTGATCTGGATAATCTAATCGTCTAATAGTTTAAATTTCGTGCAGAATATATAAATATATTTTAGTATGAGTGCCTAAATATGTTTCAATTAAAATAAATTATACGACCCATGGCCTAACATGAATATTTTTAAATTAAAATCAATCATACTACATACTGTACCATAAATAAATCCTTAAATTTAAATTAATTATACGACCTCTTTCATTCGAAAACAAAGTAATTTAATTGATCTGGAAAATCTAACGTTTTATAGTTTTTAATTTCGTTCTACATTCTGCATATATTTTATATTTTTTATTATAAATATTGTCATTTAAAATAAATTATACGATCCATGGTACAACATGAATATTTCTAAATTAATATCAATCATACAACACACTGTACCACAAATATTTTTCAATTTAAATTAATTATACGACCTCTTTTATTTAAAACAAGCAAAATATTTAAAATTTCCTGCAGAATGTATATATTAGGCTGGATCGCGGTCCGTACGAAAATAAAGTTTGGATTGTTTAATGACAAATTAGATAAATATTTCGATCCCAGATCAAGCCGTCTGTGAGCTAAACGCCCCTGAAAGCACCCTAAATCTCACGTTTTTCTAGTGTAATTTTTTATGCTGCATTTTTGTCCAATATTTTCTTCTGAATTAATAGACCCTTGAAAGCTCTTCAAATATAAATTTTGACTCTAGTCTTGGAGTAACTTATTGGTCGAATAGTTATTGGACCTTTATAGTGATTTTTTGTGTTTCTTTCATAGATTCAACTGACTTTTTTCGTATTTGGTGTTAGTATTTTATAAAAAGTGAATAGCTGCAGTACGACATGAATGTTTTTCATAAAAAATCATCATGAGTGCAGGGAAAATTTTATTTTTCTCATCTTTCTTATTTTTTCTACAGAAAATGTCCTCAAAATATCCAAGATTTAGTTTCTTATAAAAAATCCTAAATATATTTCCACATAGTCCGAAAACCATGCGGTTGTTTGGCAATTTTTGCTTTTGTACTCTCTTTAGGGCATCTTTAATTCGTTTATGCCTCTGCAGCAAAAACTTTTGCTTGATCAATACGTGTAGGGGCCCCTGCTGTTTTCCAATAACTTGCTGTAGAATATTAATATTTCGCATTTTTATAAATAATTTCCGAAAAGCAATGAAAAGAAAATGTTTCGGGTGATGTCAGTTGGCAGTTGCCAGTTTTCTACTCTGTTTTTGAATGAAAGCCAAAAAACTTAAAGTTTTTTTCTTCTGCTCATTTCGTTTCCCTGCAAACGAAGAAAACGGTGCATAGAAAGCCATGACAGCCAGCAACTGGCAAATTGTACGCCCTTGCACTCGTATGAGCGAGTGCTTCCGCAGTCAGTCTATGCTTCATTTGCAATGTCATCATTGTCACTGTACTTGGGAACGGGGGGGATGTGGACTAGTGTCAGAGGCACATGCAGCTCGATGCCGTCCGTAGCTTTGCAGGAGAACTCAGTGCAACGTTTGTATTTAGTGTGCCTGTGTGTGTGTGTCTGGGGGGCTCCCTGGAGTTTTTATGGAAATTTGGTGTGTAATATTTTTAGCTCTTTTTTGCTGCATGACTTGACTGCAGCTGTTGTCTGAAAGCGAACAAAATTAAAACTAAATTAATGAGGTTTTCACCAGCGTAAAGACAAAAACGGCTACAAAAAGATTTGTGCAAATCTTTGCACAAATGAAAGGGGAAAATAGAGACGATTCTTTTTTTAATCTTAACTAATGAAGGAAAGGGGAAACGAAAATTGCAGCAGTACTCTCTGCTTCAGCGAACATTCATATATGATTTCCGTTTCATTTTGTTCAAAAGAATAAATGCATAGGATTTATAAAATGCTTTGAATTTATATTTTCCAAGAAAATATAAACAAATAAATGAGGTTTTCATTTATTTACCATTTGCCACGATAAATGTAATTTGAGCTACGCCTGTCATCTAAGAAATTGCCTATTCTTCTCTCTCTCTATCATTTTGTCCATGTCCATGTTCATATTTATATTGCAAACACATTAGTTCCATGTTGCTGCTGCAATAGTAATTTATGACTGCAATTAACCAGAAAAATTTGAGGGTACATCTGGCCAAGACTTGCAGAAATATGAATTCAAGGAAACATGTAAAGATTTTCAAGGAAACTCCAAAGGTTCCGCCCTCTCAATCAACAACATGATGCCCATGCTCAACATATCCTCTCCATATCACTTGTGATGCTGGCAACTAATCTTTTGTTAACCTCATGTAATTTATCACATACAGCCAGGCCATATCCTATCGTCATCCGCATCCTCATCATCGTCATCATCCATATCAAATAAACTTCGGCGTTTGTTTTTGTTTATGGCCAAGCGATATGAATGATGATGGAATACCTACAGCCCGCATGTTCTTAACGACGATTCTCCTCTTGAAATACAACAATAGCTTCATGCAGAATTTTAACCATATGGCTGTGTGGCATTGACGTCCATGAGCGGGTGAGTGAGGATGCATTCAAGTGAATAAAGGATAATCGGGGTAGGCAATATCCTTCATTTCCAGGCGATGCGTATTAATTATGAGGAAATTTTTCAGGTGAAATCGGCCGAATATTCGGATATTCTTAAAGAAAGCTGTTCATAATTACGATTTCTTTAAGAAAAAATGCCGAATTTTATTCAAAACACACGCTTTATTCAATTAACATTAGAAAATGGCCTGTTAAAAAATATTAAAATTAATTATACGACACATGGTACAAAATAAATATTTTAAAATTAAAAACAATCATACGACCCATGGTACAAAAAATATTATTTAAATATAATTAATTAATACGACCCATAGTCGTATAGGATGGATGGGTCACGAAACAAAATTGGATTGGAATCTTTAATGCTGACCTGCAAAATATTTCGTCGCTGGGTCAATTAATTATACGGCATATGGTATAAAATAAATATTTTTAAATTAAAATCAATCATACGACCCAAGGTACATATAAATATTATTTAAATAGTATTTATATTCATATGTATACTAGTCCCCCTATAAATGAAGATTGGATTCTTTAATGATGATCTACCAAATATTTCGTCGCTGGGTCAAGCTGTCTATGAGCTAAATGCTCGTGAAAACTCCTCCAAAACTCATGTTTCCCGTGTAATTTTTATGTTCCTTTTTTGTACAACATTTTTTTCTGAATTAGTAAAACCTTGGAAGCACTTTAAACATAAAATTATATTCTTGCCTTAGAATAACTCATTGGACGTTTAGATAGATTGTTTGCAGGTTTTCAAAGCTAAATACTCATATTTCTTGGAAACATTTTGTAAAAGATAAAATTACTCTATTTTTGTGAAATAATTTAATTCAAAGGATGGTTTTTAGAGCCAAGATTTTAAAACTCTTTTTACAAAAATTATTGCTGCGGCATCGATTTCCTTCCGATGTTCATTATTTAGGCATCGTTCGAAAGTTATTGACTGCAGCTATTTATTTATAAATACTCCACCAAATATGAAATAGTTTTCAGTATTGAAAAAAAAACAAAAGATTCATTAAAAAACAACCAATAATTCGACCAATAAATTACTTTAGGAAAAGATTCAAAATTTATATTTATTTATCAAATATCAAAATGGAAATTGTTTGACAAAAATACAACATAAAAAAACATACTCTGAAAAACATGATTTTACGGGGTGTTTTCAGGAGCGTTTAGCTCACAGAGGGCTTCATCTAGGAACGAAGTATTTTGCAAATCATCATTAAACAATCTAAACTTTATTTTGACTGGAAATTCCTTTTCCATTTGCATGGGCCGTGACCCAAGCTAATGTATATACAACCGCAAAGGAACTTGAATTGTCACATTTGTTAAACCTTTTTTCAATATAAAATGATTTTTCATGTGAATATTTTGAAATAAATATTTTTGAATTAAATTAAAACTATTTAAAAAATAAATAAATGATCTGGAAACTCTTAAATTTAGAATGTGTATAGTTAAGATAGTTTCAAATTATATTTTATTGTTTATTTTTAGCCCCGGCTACTTTTCAACTTTGCACAGATCTGAAATTCTAAGACACTATGAAAGAGACTTTAAAAGAATATTAAAATATTAATTATACGAAATAAATAATTAAAGATTAAAATCAATCAGACCCATGGTATAAATATATATATTTGTAATTAAAATTAATTATACAACCCATAGTTTTTTTATATAATATTTATATATTTTAAATAAATATCAGAATTAGCATAAACTTTGAATTATCCAAACTCTGAAAGAGACTTTAAAAGAATATTAAAATTAATTATACGACACACGGTACAAAATAAATATTTAAAAATTAAAATCAATCATACGACGCGTGGTATAAATATATATATTTTTTAATTAAAATAGTATATAGCATTTTTATTTAATATTTATTTATATTATATATTTTAAATAAGTCTCTGAATTATCATAATTTTATCAGGTGTATATTTTTGCAGATCTTAAATTATATTTTAACTTAAAATTATTAAAATTAAAATTAATCATACCACCCACGGTATTCATACTGGCAACCATAAGTTGTATATAATATTTTAACCATTTAACTGAATTGTTGTGGAAAAATTAGCAGATTGTTGAATCTTATTTTTAAACCTTCTTTCACAATTTATACAATGTTTACATGTGTGCAGGGAAAATTTTAATTTTCCTGGTGTATGATCAATATTTTCCCTTAAATCGCGTATACGCCTCTTTAAACTTAATAATTCCAACAGAATAATGTTGCTTTTATGCTTAATTCGTTGTATCTTTTTATATAAAATTTGCATAATTTTTCATATATTTTTTATGTGTTTTTGCTTTTTTTTCTGCCACACACAGTTCTCTTTATCTGGCCCAGCAATTTCGCATTTGCATTTTGTTTGTGTTGGCAATGTGTTGTGATGTTGTGGTGCGGTGTGGTGAGGCTGGTGTTGTGGGACATTTTATGCTTGTCCATATAGTTTTTTATGACCTTTTCTGGTTATAAACTTTAAAAATGATGTTCAAATATTTGTTTTATTTTCTGGTGTTCAGCCCCCCCACCCCCTTCATTTTGTTGTGCGTGTTCGAGTGCGGTCTTCGTTTCCTTTTATTCTGGCCTGCATTCATTGTGCCCGGTATATCTGTCGGTTATTTATGCGGTATACAGCAACAACAACAACCACAAGAATAACGGCACTTGGGCTATAGCTCATAAATACTTTAAAACGTTTATAACTTATAGTTGTGCGTGTTGTATTTTATGAGTAGTATATGTGAAACAAAGACATAAACGCGAGGACAGCAAAAAAACACATTTGAAACACATACGATAGAGTGCATAAATTGTGTGATGTTTTAATTCAATTTCCTCGGCTCGGTTGATGTTACTTGAAAGTCAGGAAGGCAGGCTATGGCAAAGTAATAAAACAAGCGGCGGACAATAAACCAAGGACCACACAGAACATATGGGCCTATGCATAGATAGATAGATACATCACTAGAATTGTCAGATCATTTACTAAAACATTTACTATTGGAAAATGTTTAGATTTTTATAACTTAAAAGGTTTCGTAGATATTTTACATTTTTATAATATAAAAGGGAGAGTTGTTACTCCTATCGGAATATATATGGGATTTAGTTTTCTTTGCTCTCATAGATTTATATCCTAGTTTGCAGTTTGTAATTCTATTTATCTTATTGGAACTACCCATATGTAGGCATTTCAAAAGGTTAATTCATCTTCATTCCCCCGTTCCCTTCCTTTCCCTCATTTCCCTCCAAGAAAGCCATTAACTCAATTACAATGATGGCCAGCTACAAAAATAGCAAGCCTTCATAAGTTGTTGTTTTTATTGTTGGCGCCAGAGACCTTTAAAAGGAAACAGGAAATAATGAAAAATATATTTTATGTAAGGTAGTCAGACAGAGGCAAAGATATGATAGTGAAGATGCCATAAATAGCATATGAAGTTCATTAAATCAAATTAAAATACAAGCAGGGAAGAAAGGAATATATATATATTTACAGAATTTAAAGGAGCAATATAAATGAAAATAATAGGAATATTTCCAGTTAAATCGGTGTTTATTTCATATATATATTAATAAAGCAATCTGCAATTAAAATATTTATTCAGTTACACTGAGCGTATGATTGATTTTAAATTATTTGCCAGCTGGGCGAATGATTGATTTAAACTCAATTAATGACAAGCATACGCTCACATGATCGGCAATAATCTGAATGTTGACGAACGTGGGAAATTGCTTCACATAGCAAATATAATCGTAGAAACGGTTTACAGAGTTTTTAAATTTAAAGGAGCACAATAAATGGTAATAAAAGGCATTTAGTATAATTTGATTCAAATCAAGACTAGTTTTATATTTTAAGGTAACACCAAGTATTTCTTTAAAATATATTAGAATGGATCACGAAAATATTTTGCCCTCGAAAATGAAGATTGTATTGTTTAATGATGATCTGCAAAATATTTCGTCGCTGAGAGCAAAACGCTCCTGAAAACTCTTCTAAAAATCATGTTTTCCCGTGTAATTTTTTTGTGTTGCCTTGTTATCCAAATTTTTTCCTGAATATAATTTTTATTTTATTTATCTTTTTAAATACAAATTTTTATTCTTGTGTTAGAATAACTCATTTTTTGTATTATTGGACGTTTAGATTGATTTTTTGTGGTGTTTCAAAGTGACAGCTAAAAACTAATATTTCTTGGAAACATTTCGTAAAATGTGTTATGAAAAATAAATAGAAGGAATCAATACCTTTCAAATGATGAAAATGGGAAAATTACCTCACTGAGTCCATTTTTCTGAAATAATTTAAGGCAGGAGATGGATTTTCAGAGCCAAAATTTCAAAAATGTTCATCATTTATACACCATTCGAAAGGTATTGACAGCAGCTATATATTTTTAAATAAATTTTCAGTTGTCACTTGAAAAAAATACAAACATAATACTATAAAGGTCCAATAATTCCACCAATAAGTTACTCTAAGACAAGAATTACAAATTATATCCAAACTGCTGTCAAAGGTCTATTAATTTACAAAAAATGGATAAAAAAGTGCACGGGAAAAACATGATTTTTGTGCGGCGTTTTCAGGAGCGTTTAGCTCACATATGGATAGATCTAGGACCGAAATATTTTGCAAATCATCATTAAACAATTCAAACTTTATTTTCGTGGGGTGACTGGAAATTGTTTTTCCATTTATATGGACCCCGACCCATCCTAATACATATATATATACAGTGAAACCTCTCAACAGCCACGGTCACCCAAAATGTGTCCCCATAAGGGAGGTGCCCACTTATGGGAGGTTAAATAAAAAAGTATGTTTCATTATATTGAAAATTTTAAAATTTTGATTGATTTTTTTAAAAAAGTGTCCACTTAAGAGAGGTGGCCGCTTGAGGGAGTGTCCGCCCGTGAGAGGTTTCACTGTATAAAAAAGAAAAAAATACTTTCAAAATTAAAAGCAATGAAACAATCAATAAGGAAATATTTATTTAGATGGCCTCTCTCTATTTATATATTTTAAATTATTTACGAACTGACAGAACGCTTGATTTTTTTCTAAATTCATCTGAAGAAAAAAAGCTATAGAAATATTTTTGGCTGTGAATATTATTTGTCTTCGCAATGGTTTAAAAAATAGTTTAAAGTTTTATTAATTGTAATCAATCATACGCACTATCGTCCCAATGATCGACAGGCAATAAAGTCAATCATACGCAATGGTGGCCAGATAATAAAATCAATCATACGCAGTGAGGAGCAAACTAATACTAATATTTGTTAATTGTGGCATTTTTTCGAAATAAAATTGAAACTAGACAGTTTAAGGTTATTTTTTTAATTTCTCCACCAATTGAAGACATTCACATATTAATGAAAAGGAAGTGGGAAAGGATAATCTAAATGATCACACACATGTGTTATTGAGGAAATGTAATATTCATACATTGTTTTCTGAACTAATAATAATTAATAATTAAATATTTGCGGTTAACCCTCAGAATATGAAGAATTTCATTAATCAACATTCATTCATAATCAATATACTTTAAGTTCTCAGAATTCACAGTCTTTCAAATATGTGACTGATAGTCCAAGTGATCACACCCATGTCCTAATTAATACATTGTTTACTGAACTATTATAATTAAATATTTAAAAGATTTAACCCTCAGAATGTGGACAATTTTAAATGACTATTTCTTAATCAACATTCATTCATAATCAATCAACCCTATAATGAACAACATTTCCCTAGGAATGAACTATTTATTTATTTCTATAACAACACAAAATAGTGAAAGCTATTCCCAGATTATAGTGATATTGCCATCTTACGTCTGCAGGAAATAGACAATTTCGCGTGAATAAATTCCGCTTTTATTCGCGATATGGGTGAATATACTGAGTTCCCTGGCTTTCAAATATGTGACTTTAACCTTCCCCCAGGTTCATCTTTTGCACAATTTGTCCCAGCTAACTTTAACCTTTAAATACATATTTATAAAAAAAATCATTTCAAGAAAATTATGCCTTTGCAGAAAAGGTTTCTTCAAAGCCCTTTGTCAAACAATGCCTACAGCACATTTGCCGGCGCCTCAGGAAACTATAGGAGACATGCTGCCTTGAAAACAGCCAATTTATTCCCTAACTGCCAACTTAAAATTACATATATTTAAATGAGTAGCATATGGAGCTAGCAGAGCAAAAGTGGCCTAAGCCACAAGCATTTCTAAAATAAATAATTTCCAAAGAAAAATTCTTTGCTCTAAATTGGATTGGTTGACTTTTGCCGTGATGTCCTCTGGTGTATATCAGGATTTCGTTGTCTGCTATATGCGGCCATTGTTCGACGGGAGGGTACCCCCTTTTGCTTTTTGGAAGCTCTTTTGTCCCATGGACTCTATTATCTCGTTGGCACAATCAAATGTTTTTATTGTGTGTAAGAGAAAGGCAGCAGCATCACACCATAACGCCGAACTCTAGGTTTGAGGCTGCTGTGTGTGTGTATCCTGGTGAATGCCGTTCTATTTTATCTTAAGTTGCTCGCATTATTGTTGTAATTTCTTGAGGTTTTCCAACCAAGCATCCATCCATCCAACCATCCACACATTGAACTCAAATACATTTACAAGACAATAGAGTTTATTTATAATGAACTACTGCTGATTGTTGGGCATTATGTAAAATACAAAGATCCCAACACTGGCACGTAGTCACGTGGCCAAAGTATGTCAAGTATTGAGAAATGCGATACGAAGGACCACCATTGTTCGTGAGGTTAGTGCGGTGAAGTGAGGTGATCTTTATCGCAGAAATTGCTGGCGGTAATTGTATCAATAGAAGGTTATAGGAAACATGAGGGAGGGGGAGAGATCTTGTTACACAGAGCAGAGCAATTTGTTTTCGCCCAACATCCGGCTTAAATTACAATCTTGTTAGAGCAACACTCATTTCCCGCAGAAATGAGAAAGCCTTTCATTAATTATGAAAATTTCCCACAGACAATGTGACAAATTAAACTCCGGCAAAGCAAAACATTTCGAATTAATTAAGACATTTCCTTGCCATCAGAGTAACAAGGCCATTCTGACAAAGAACATCATCTTCATTGTCAGTGGGAAACGTTTTCCCACAGCTTCGACCCCACCTCGAATTGTATACTTCTTCCCCTTGGCTCCCTTTATGACGCTGCTAAATAATCTTTTGCTAACCTCACGTAATTTATCACATACATACCATACGTACGTACATACATACCATACATACAATCCAGACATCCATCCCTATCATCACATATCAACTAAAACATCTCTCCCACGCTCTTGAGCGATTTGCCTTGTTTATGGAAAACCAATGTAAATGATGATGATGATGGAGTGACTGAATGAATGGAATGACTGAATACAACACCCATATGTTGTTAACAGAGATACTTGAATGCCGGAAAACCTCAACAAAAAAAGTTAAACGTTGCCGGGGATACAATTAAGAGGTTTGTTGTTAATCGAGATTAACGATATCGTTTACAATCCAAAGATTTGCTTAAAGAGAGATTTATGGTATTGGAAGTATTTTCTTCTTAAATTAAACAAATTCTATGTTTTTTCTGATTTAAACAAGGAAATAAGGCTTATCTTCATAATTTTCCAACGAATGGGAGTAATCATACGCCCTGATGTCCTCTAATAAAATCAATCATACTCTCTGTTAAGCAAATATAAATTATATAGTATCACAATTGTTTCTTAGCCCTTAAACCACTAAGGCCGTCTGTAGAAGGTCTTCACTAAATACATTTCTAGTCAATCGTACTTCGATTGATTTAAATAACCTTTATTCGATAGTTTCTCTTTAAAAAAACATTTCGCAACTAACTTCAAAGGTGGCGCCCTTTTTATGCTTTTAACTCCTATGGACTTCCTCCTGACTCCCTATAAATAGAATTGTAATTAAAATATTTACCTTTTCCCAGAATCTTTTTATTCTATTTCTATTTCAACAAATTCATTTTATTATTATTAGTTAGCCATGTGTGCGTATAATTGATTTTAATTAATGTTGAACAAACATACGCCTAATAGTCCCCATGATCCACAGATAATAAAATCAATCATGCGCTCTGATGGACAACAATAATATGTTGTTGTTAATTGAAGGAAAAAAATAAAATCAAAGACATCGACGGGAATTCTTTTAAATATTTCCCCCTGTCAAGCATTCAGTGCATCACTCTTTAAGCTTCTTTGGTATTACAAATTATTATATTTCTGTTTCAAAATTCATTGTTTTATTATTATTAGTTAGCCATGTGTGCGTATCATTGATTTTAATTAATTTTAATCAATCCTATGCTTATGAAGGTAATAAAATCAATCATACGCTATGATGGTCAAAAATAATATATTCTTGTTAATTAAACGAAAAAATTAAAGAATTAAATAAATAAATAATTTAAAGTAATTTTTATTAATTTCCATTTCAAAGATATCGCTGCGAACCCTCTTAGGTATTTTCCACTTGCCAAGGTGACATTCAGTGCATCACTCTTAAATAAAACGAAAAAATGTCTTGAATCTGACACCTGCGCTTCTTTAATATGATAAATTCATTCATGTTAATCAATCATACGCTTACGTGTCCTCATGATCTACAGATAATAAAATCAATCATACGCTCTGATGAGCAAAAATAATATAATGGACAAGTAATATAGAAAAAATTAAAAGAAATTTTAAATATTTATTATTTTAATTTCCTTTTGAAAAACCTCTTAGGTATTTTCCTCTCTGCCAATGTTACATTCAGCTTTTCACTCTTAAAAAAACCCGAAAAAATGCCTTCAATCTATCTTGGAGAGTAGGTTACTTTAATGTGATAAATTATTGGATAGTTCTGACTCTATTTCTCTATTCTCTTTCTGCTTCAAAATTGTTTTATATATATTAGTTAGCCACCTGTGATTATGATTGATTTTAATTAATTTTAATTAATCATACGCTGAATTGTCCCCATGATCTACAGACAATAAAATAAATCATACGCTCTGACGGGCAAAAATAGTAAGTTCTTCTTAATTGCAACAAAACAAATTAAAAAATTAATTAAATAAATAAATAATTTAAATTAATTTACATCAATTTATTTTTGAAAGGTAACCAAATTATTTGAATCTTCCCAAATTCATTGCATCTCTCTTTAACCCAAAAGAAAACATGTCTTGAATCTGACACCTACGCTTCTTAAATATGATGATAAATTATTGGCAAATCCTGACCAGTTTACAAAACCCGATGATTATCATCACAGACTGCCGAAAAACTTTCATCAAATTCTAACTAACTAAAGCTAAACGAAAATCCCAAACTTTTACATGATAAATGATGGAAAAGTTTGATACGCTACCACCCTCGTTAAAGCGTTCGGAATGAGTTTCTTCTTCCTTGAGAGCGTTTAAAGAGTGTAGCACAAGCCATTACTTAGCTAATGTCCACTAAATTACAAAAACTTTGTTTTGTTGTTATTGTTAATGTTGATGTTATTGTTCGTATTAACAAACCATTAAAAAGCAAATAAATGTTTCGATATAAACGAAAATGTTATTAGGCCGGAAAATAAATCACCCCAAAACATGACTAAACACAATGGGAGAGCGATGATATGGAACAAAAAAGAAACAAAATAAAGCAAATCACTTTGTTCTGATTTGATTTGAGCACATTCCAGCTATGAAAAGGCTGACTTTATCGGAGATCATAAAAAAGCGAGGACAACAAAGTGTAATTTTGCAGCAGGCGTTTGCTTTTCGGGGCTAATCTTTGTTAATGAAAAAAATGAAGAAAATTAATGCTCGAAGACAAATGTAATTAGTGAGAATAAAAATTTAAATTTTAATCAATTTAAAAATCTCTTCCTATTGGGAAATTTTCCGTTACTTTTTCCCTCAAAAAGATTTTCCTCTGCAATTTATTAGCATTTGTTTTACATATTTTATAACAATATTTTTTCCGACTATTTGCTTAACATTTGAACAAATAAAAAATGCTGTTTGCTTTTGGAAAAAAAAAAGAACAAAACAAAAACAAAGACTGTAAACATGGCACATAAAATATTTGTTTTGGACCGAAGCTTTTCGTTGTTGTCAGCGGGCGGATATAAACTCGGCAGCAGCAGCACCACTCACACAATATCAGTTTATTTATCAAAAGTAAACATTCGCTCGCTGGCTCGCACCTCCGCAAACCCCCTACTCCCCTCATATGTGTATCTATGCATATTGTTGCATGCCACAGCTCACAGTGATTGCATTTGCTACAATTCTATGAGCTTATGACTGCAGTTCCATCATTCTATCACTGGGTTTAGAGAAAAATGGCATCTCGAACACACACACACAAAAGACTGCTACAAAATCACATCACCTGACAGTTTGACAGCCAACAAATAACTACGACAACAGCCAGCGCCAGTGCAAAAAGTAAACAATAATAGTAAATAGTAGTGACAAAATACATTTAAATTCCCTCCATCCAGCTATTAAGCAAACAGGGAAAAGGGCGAGCATACGAAAATATTTGCAAAATTCAATTTAGAAGTTTTTCAATTAAGTTTTCGCCCAAAAGAAAAACAATCGACTGGGAAATATTTATTTAGCCACTCTGAGCGTATGATTGATTTTAAATTATTTACCAGTTACCTGTGTGTGCAGACAGTTGGGCGAATGATTGATTTAAATTAAATAAAAAATCAATCATACGCTCATATGTCCAAAAACTATATGAAAACGTAGAAAATGTATTTAAAAGGTCTAAGGAAATATTTGCGAATAATGAAATCTATTTGAAAGTAGCTTTCACAAAACGTAGAAGATATAGTAAAAAGTTCTAAGGAAATATTTCCGAATAAAACCTATTTGAACACCTATTCGATAAGATATTATCCACGTTTTTTAATTCCAAAAGTTTGTAAAAATTAACCACAAACTGTAAATGATTTGCTCTTGAGCAGCTAATCATCAGAAATATTGATCATGTGTAAACAACCTCAAAAGTAGCATCAAATGTAAAAGCAAATATTTACAACCAAAATCAATCAGCAGCAAAATACTGTGTACAATTTGTTTTTTGCTCCTCAGAGCGTATGATTGATATAAACTAGTTTGCAACTACTCAAGTGGTCGTATAATTGATATCAATTCAATTAATAGCAATCATGCGCTTGTATGGACAACAACAAAGTTAATGTAGAAGATCTCAAGAGAGATTATAAATAGAGGGATGTAAATTAAATTTAAGAAGAAGTTAGATATTTCTTTTATTATCTCAAATCGATATATTTTACTGCTCGTCCTCGCATCTGATCTTTAATCGATTCTTTGCCCACTATTCCTTCCCCCATCCCTTATTTCACATTTTCTCTTGGTCATCTTGTATCTAAATAATATTTTTAATATTATAATATGTACACCCGAAATCAATCAGCAACAAATTACTGTCTACAATTTGTTTTTGCTCCTCAGAGCGTATGATTGATATAAACTAGTTTGCAACTACTCAAGTGGGCGCATGATTGATATCAATTCAATTAATAGCAATCATACGCTTGTATGGACAACAACAAAGTGAATATGGCATTTTGGGAAACAGCAAAAACCAAAAGATCTCAAGAGAGATAAATGAATTGCTGTAAATTAAATTTATTTTATTTTATTTAAACTTATTGTCACAAACTGATAAATATATATTTTCCTGCATTTGATCTTTTAACGATTCTTTGCTCACTATTACTTCCCCACATCCAAGAAAGATTATAAATGTAGTGCTGTAAATTAAATTTAAGAAGATGTCATTTTATTACCTTTATTAGCAGAAATTAATTAATATATATTTTCCTTTCCGTCCTCGCATTTGATCTTTAAACGATTCTTTTCCCACTTTACCTTCCCCACATCCCTTATTGTACATTTTCGCTTGGCCATCTTGTGTCTAATTTACATATATTAATCTCCACTTACTACTTTCTCCATCCCTCCCCTCTCTCTTTTCAAACTTAAAAGGGCGCTGGTTCGCTTCCGTTTGTCTTCGGCAAACACTTGCTTTAGTGCACGGCTGCAAAAAAGCCGAACCGAAACTTTTAATGAACACACTTTTTAGTTGGGTAAATATTTAACGATTTCTCGTAACAGTTAAGAGAACTTTGTTAACAACAAATTAAACAGAAAAAAAGCAAACAACCGACAAATTTACATTTTTGCTAAGCACTAATGTAGGTAGTTACGGAGAAAATGGAAGCGCAATATTTGTTGGGAAATTTTGTATGCAATATTAATGGAAAATTAATTAGCGAATTGGTTTTTGGGGAAGCGAAAAAGACATCAAATTTAAAAAGACAAAATTAATATTAATCACGAGAGCAGAGTTGAGGTTTATGGAAAGGAAGTAACATTTTAAAATATAAACCAAGGGTGGAATACAGAGCAATAAGAAGTTTTTAATTTATATTTCGAATTAATAACAATAATATGCCAAGGTGGTCAGTTATTAATAATTTTAAATAAATCGTGGCTGAAATACAGACCAATAAATAGTTGTTACCTTTATTTTTCGAATTAAAAGCAATCATACGTCATTGTGGTCAGTTAATAATAATTTTAAATAAATATGAAATTAATAACAATCATACGCCTAGGTGGTCAGTTGAAATTAATCTTAAGCATTCACTCAATAAATTGCATAACAATAATCATTTTAACTTAATAGTCAATAGGGACACCGAGGAATCTACTTTTCAAATGTATTAGGTAATAGAAAACTTGAAATCTATTCCATTTCAAGGCTTCACGTACACTTCTCGTAACTTTACTTTTCTAATCTAGCTTTAGTTTATAGCATTTAAATACAAATCATTATTCTCAGAAGCTTTAAGACAACATTTTCTATTTTATTTTTATTTCGTTTTCTTTAATTCTGTAAATCGCTTAAAGTGTTTGTTGTCATTGTTTTTTTTTTTGTATTGCGTCAGGCGTTCTGTTCCGAAGAAAAAATAACGGCTAGAATATAATGAGCAAAGCTACACACACACGCAGCATGTTGTTGTCGATGTAGTAGGCGACCCTTATAAGCAATCATTCGAAATAAAATGAAGCTACTCAGACAATATTCCTTTGGCATAAGCAAACACACACACACATGGGAGGCGAAGGGAAAAGAGCATAAAAAGAAAAGGACCTCATATATTTTTCACCCAACTGCTCACACCGTAGTCGTTTTGAAGATAAGCGTGTATATCTGTACTTTAGCGTGGGACGAAAAATTAGATTTCATTCTAACAAAAATTTAAGGGGAATTTTATAATCCAAAGGACATTTAACAAATGATATGAGATGAGGATGGGTCAAGTCGTTAAAAACATCTAAATAAACTGACAATTTGTCAGCCTAAAAAAGGAGTGGAGAAGGTGTTTACTAGATTACGAAGCTAATATTAATTGTGTTCTATTTGTGACATAAACACTGAAAATTTTAAAGAAAAACTTTATCATATGCAATACATGATGATAAACGGCTATTTATGCCCCAAAGGGTATTTAACAAAAAAAGATGAGATGATTGATATATGGTGAGGATGGGTCGTTTAAAAAAACTAAAATCCGAATAAACTGGCAATTTGTCAGCCGAAAAACGGAGTAGAGAAGGTGTTTATTAAATTACAAAACTACTATTAATTGTGTTCTACTTGTGACATAAACCTTGACAAATGAAAGAAAATCAGTAGCATATCCATCATATGATGGTCATTTAAATCGTTAAGACAAACAATTTAAATTTTTTCTGTCATTATGATTTTAATAGATTTTTTTAGTAAATGTGAGGAAGTTCCTTCGGACTTTCTTTTCTAGGGATCACAACAAATTCTGAAAAAAAAGAATTTTAGTTATTTCAAAACTAAAATAGGAAATATTAGCGTACGACCTCCAGGACGTATAATTGATAAAGATTATTTGCACATGACCGTAAATTTAAATTGTATTAACACACCGCGCAATAGTACTTTTTGGAGCTGAACTAGACTATATACACGTGAAAGAATGTAGACGTCATACAAAGGAGAATTGCTTATATAGTTTTTCAATTGGAAATCAGTATCATATGCTGGTCATTTAAATTGTCAAGACAAATATTTTATTATATTTTCTGTATTAACGGTTTTAATGGATTTTTTAATATTTTTTCTCCCAGTAAATTTGAAAAACTTCCTTCTGACTTTCTTTTCTAGGGGGTCACAACAAATTCTTCAAAAAATAATTTTAGTTAAAACTTCTATCATATCCACAATAAAATAGGAAATATTTGCTTATGACCACCGGGACGTATAATTTATAAAGATTATGTGCTGTACATGAACACATGAGCGTATGATTAATTAGAATTATATTAAAACACCGTGCGACAGTACTTTTTGGAGTTGATCAGGACTATATACACATCATATATAGGAGAACTGTATTTAGTTTGCCATTGGGTAATCTTTTCTCGTTTTTACAGGATTGTTAATTTACTAAGACTACAGAAGTTTTAATAATTTATATTCGTATTTTTCCTAGTCATACAATTGCCATGTGGATATCAAATGAAAGTGAAGAATATCAGCTAAAAATACTTCAAATGCCATGCTTTTATCTGCATAAGTTCAGCAATAACAATCACGTCGAATTTCCTCCTTGAAAATAAAAATAAATTCAATTTTAATTTTTAATAGGGAAAACTTTAAATATCTGTTAATGCTAAACTAATACAGATAGATGTATGAAATTCAAAGTATTTTTCAACAGGTATTCTCCTCTATCATTTGATACCCATATGGTCTTTGTGTGACTTCCAAAAGTATGAAAATAAATTATTAAAAGTCCTGTGAATAGGAGAAAAGATCGCCAAATGGAAAACTGAGAACACAGCTTTTCTACATATGATCTCTAGTTCCTAATGAAAAAATATAAAATTATCGCACGGTGATAAACTCATTCATTTAAAAATATTCAATACTTTTTTGTAATTCACACATCACGAAATATGTTTTACTTTTGATTGATTTAAATTGTATTAAAATCAATCATACGCTCATACGCTAGAGTACAAATATTTTTTAAATAAGAAACGTTATATGTTATAAGTCCGAAGGACTGATTAAAAGATCGCTTGAAAGCGAGTTCATTTCTAAGAAATAGACGTAGGAACTAAATAGTTATTAAGATTGGCCATTGGAAATTTTATTTCCAGCGATTTTCGAGCCACTCTAATATGAGTATACAGCCATATATGTATGTTTATATTTATATATAGAGAAAGCAAAGTGAAGCATACAGATTTTATGTTGTATAAGAGACGATATGAAATGAAAGTCAAGAAGAACAAACAGCAGAGAACAAAAAAAAATATATTGAGAAAACAGCCAAGAGGATAATGCTGGTTTTAAAGAGTCGGAGACGTCCTTAAAAAAAACGACTATCAAATCTTAGCCTAAAATAGGATAAGGAAGAAATTTTCAACAAGCAACTGATTTTAGACATCCTTTACCAAAAGCTGTCTCTCAAAACTGAATTTTGAATATTGAATTTGAGTATTTGTATTATTTAAATATTACAAAATTCAATTCAGTTTCAACTATAAACGGATTGTAGTCCTCCATTTGAGATATGCGAAGTCAGCAATTCAAATGAATGTCAGGATTCATGACTTGTAAAAATCACTATCACTAAGTCTGGGTAGAGAGTTCTTCTGTTGTCATATTTACTCAGTTGCAGGCGATATGATGAACTAACTCTCCAGGGAAATTCGATTGCCAAAAAAAAAAGAAAAGTCATCGAAAGATCTTCGCACAACTGCTCGCAAGAAATGGCCCTGGTAACAACATATGAGCAAAAGAGAAGATTCTTTTTGCATACATTTATGGATTGTTAACAATCCAACAACACACAGCACTCGTGCAAAAACACTGGCACGAGTGCTCTTAAATTCAAATACGATTTCAAACACTTAGTACACTCAAACACGCACACACACACGCCTTAACCCACAACACACCACACCATAGCACGCCACTTCAACACATACACTCGCCACTCTCCACGCCCTGCTGCCGCTGCTCCTGCTCCCACACTTAACATAAGACTTTTTGTTTTATGCCATCATCATTTTCGTTTCGCTTCGCTTTTCTCGGTTGAGATTTTTTCTCGTTTCGTTATGTGTATATTTTCTCTGAATTGTTAATGATTTTTGCGTTTCTTGTTTTTTTTTTGCTGTTGATGTGTACTCTGGTCGAAGGACCAGCAAAGGAGGAAAACTGAAAACACACAAACACATTTTTTGTAGCATACTTTAGGGGCTTAAGGTCTGATTTCGCTGTGTTGTGAACGTCACGCCGCTGATGGCTGGGCAGGGAGGACACGTGCCGTGTGTGTGCGATGTGCGTTTTGAGCTCTTTCACATTTCGACCATATTCTCCCGTTTCATCGAGGACTCATTTACATGCATAAAACTTTAGTGTTTTGTTCTGCTGCTGTTGTCAGTTGTTGGCGTTTTCTCCTTTTTTCGTTCGACTGTTATTTGCCTTCAGTTCCACAGGGTTCTACCCAGCGGCATTATCATATAAAACTAAAGCATAAATATGTTTATTAGCTTGGATTGTTTTGTGTTTGCCGTCCAGGATATTTTATTTTTGTTCACTCCCTCTCTCTCTCCAGTGTCAGCGTATGTGCATACGGTGCGTAATGTTGCGTTGCGTTACGCTGTCTTGCCTTTTGCTCCATTTGCGCGTATGTGTAATATTTAATATTTATTAAAACAAATATGCCCGAAAATTACTCGCATTTGTCTAATAAAAATTCATGAACTAATCCCGTGTTGTTTTCAGGAGGGCAAACCGATGAGCAAAAGCAATATGTAAACATGCCATAAAAATGTTAATTTGACGTTGGGAACTACACGGGAATTCAATTAGGTTTCTCTTTTCTTTTTTGTCTGCTGTTCCCGCATTCATACATTAATCAAATGCTGCGGAGGAGGAGGGAGGGAGAGGATGTACACTTTTTTGGGGTAGATAATTGCATTTGTTATCTGTAAATAAAAAGTTTGAAATTTGTTGCAGAAATAGCATTAGAGTGGCAGAGGTGTTTATGATGAATATTTAATATTAATCATACGCACCGTTCCACATATTACACTTTCTTGGGGAGAGATAATTGCATTTGAAATCGGTAATTGAAAGATTTGAAGTTTTTTGAAGAACAACATATGTGGAAGCAATAAAAGATATATGTTTTCAGTAATTTAACTAAATGAGGCATTTCAATATCCATACAAAAACTGCGCATTAGAATGACATTGGTGCGTATAATGAATATTTTATCGATTAATATTAATCATACGTAATATTAATCCTGTCAATAATGTTATTAATAAATATGATATCATTTGAAATAAAAACTTTGACGATTGTTGAATAATTTGTATTAGAGTGGCACTGATGTAAACACTGAACAAATATTTAAGCAATTAATATTAATCATACGCTCCTATCCACATATTACCCTCCTTTTGAAGATAATTGCATTTTAAATCAGAAATTGAAAGATTTGAAGTTTGTTGAAGAATTGGTGTTAGAATAGTATTGGTGTGTATCTCAAAAGTTGTCCTCAGATGAAGTTTGTTAAAGGCTTAGTATTTGAGTGGCTTTGGTGCGTACTATGAATAGCTACTCATTTAATATTAATCATACGCACCGATGCACATATTATACTTTTTTTGGGCATTTGAAATCTATAATTGATAGATTTGAATTTTTTCAAGAATTGGTATTAGAATAGCATTGGTGTGTATGATTAATATTTATTGTACCGGTCCACATATCAATAATGTTTGTACACTCTTTAGGAGATATCTGCAAATAAAAAGTTTGAAATTTGTTGAAGAAATAGCATTAGAGTGGCATTGGCATGAATATATATTCAAATTATGCGCACCGACCCACATATCAATATCAGACATACGCACCGATGCCATAATGCTGATGTTAGCGAATCCACGTCATCCTAAACCAAAAGGTGTATTTCAAAAGTTTTCCCTCAGTTGAAGTTTGTTAACGAGTTAGTGTGCCATTGGTGCGTATTATGAATATTTAATCAATTAATATTAATCATACGCACCGATACACATATCAGTAATGCTTGTACGCTTTGCATTTGATATCTGAAGTTTGTTGAAGAATTGGTTTTGGAATATTTATTCAATTAATATTAATCATACGCACCGACCCACATATCAATAACAGTCATACGCACCGATCCCATAATTGTAGTGTTAGCAAATTCGCGAAATCCTAAATCAAAAGTTGTATCTCTCAGTTGAAGTTTATTAACGAGTTAGTGTTAGAGTGCCATTGGTGCGTATTATGAATATTTAATCAATTAATATTAATCATACGCACCGACCCACATATTACACTTTCTTGCGAGATAATTGTTTTTGAAATCTGTAATTGAAAGAGTAGCATTGGAGTGCATTAGGAGATATCTATAAATACAACATTTGAAATTTGTTGAAAAAATAGCATTAGAGTGACATTGATATGTATGATGAATATTCAATCAATTAATACTAAGCATACGTACCGATCCACATATAAATAACAGATATACGCTCCGATCCCATAATGCTAGTGCTAGCGAATGTATCGAGATATATTTCAAATGTTGTCCTCAATTGAAGTTTGATAAAGACTTAGTATACATTAGAGTGGCACTATGAATATTTATTCAATTAATAGTAATCATCCCCACCGATTACATATCAATAATGTTTGTACACTTTGAATTTGATAGCTGTAAATAAAAAATTTGAAGTTTGTTGAAGAATTGGTATTGGAATATTTATTCAATTAATTAATTAAGCTAATTAATACTAAACAAGTATTTACTCAATTAATATCAATTTCACTTTTTTGGGAGATACTTGCATCTGTAACTGAAAGATTTGATGTTTGCTGCAGATTTGATATTAGGGAAGCACTGGTGCGTATGATTAATATTTATTGCACCGGTCCATATATCAATAATGTTTGCACACTTTGCATTTGATATCTGTAAATAAAAAGTTCGAAGTTTGTTGAAGAACTACTATTGGTACATTTATTCAATTAATAATATAACAATTTATGCAATTAATATTAATCATACGCACCAATTCTAAAGAAAATTGCAACGAATAAGCGACCATTTAATTTTATAAAATTATACTAAGATTTTAGGTATTTTTTATTAAATTAAAACCCTATCAGACCCTGATCAATTCGCTTCAAAATTTATTGTCTTGTCAGCACTTCGGACCCTTCAACACCAACCCCCCCTCCCACCAAAGTTTCATTCCAAATATTTCGAATTTTCGTATTCACATTAGTTCAACATTAAAAGCTATCAATTGCCAATTCCTTAGTGGCCATTTCTTTTTGCACACGCACACAGACACGCAAGCCACACACACACACACCATAAGCAATCCCCGAACAAATCAAGCCACCAATCTATACACGGCCGTCAGCACCTTGTTCTTATCTTTAGGTCCCAGACGAAAGGTGAAAAGGGGGGGGGAGTTTTGGAAGAGTAAAAGATAGCTGGAATAAAGCTTTAATCTGTAGGCATTCAACCTTCCGAAACCACAGGCGTCTCTGCTAACCCAAACCGCCGACCAAGCTCACCCCTTACAGCAACACCTTTAATCCCTTAACTTGTATATTAAATGATCCATACAATATATGCATACATTCATACATACATATGTACACACCTACGCAAACAAGCGCATACCCCTGTGCCCATCATGTATTGTCTTTACATGGTATATACACATGTACTCTCGTGTATAGAAATAAACAAACAACTTCAAACAGAGCAAACACAAGAGTATGTTGTCCGCTGAAATGCCAAACAACCTATAACAACTTTATTAAATTATTTCACACGAGCACAGGATTTTTATTTGAAATGAAAATTAATCAAATTTAATTTTTTCAATAAAAAAGAAAGGATTTCCGCAAAAATTAAATATTTTATTTATATTTCGCATGAAAGTGAAACCAGTTTTATAAATTTATTGAAATAAAAGTGCCTAAATGAGGGGGTATATTTAAAATAACATAAAGTTATTATTAAACATTTTATATATTTTCACAAGGAAGTAAACAGTTTTTTAATTTAAAGAAGTTGCTAAATTGTATATAAAAGTGTTGATTTGCCAAGTGTTTTCTAATCAGCAAAATCTGGAATCTATCACTCCAAAAACCACATAATTTTATTTAATTTTAAACAACCTCTTCAAAAATATATAAAATTTTCTAGAGTTTCCCGAATTTTTCAATTATTATTTTATTGGTTTTTGTTAGGCTATTTCACTTTTCAGCCAACTCCTTGGGCAGGGAGGGTAAATATATGTGTGTGTACACACATCCAGCTCTGTATGCTCAAATCATATGAATAATTTATGCAATATACACGTTTTATATAACATTATGTGAGCTTTACCTTTCATAATAAGTTGGCGAAAGAAGGCGACAGCCGAAGCCGAAATGGGAAAACATCACAAAAAAAGCAAACATAATAAGAGTTCATAACTTTTTCATAAACACATTTAATACAATGTGTCTTGTCTCTGCTCTCTACGCTCTGAAGTATAAGCCTTAGACTTATACGGCTACCTCTTCCTTTATCCCCCCTCTCCCCAATCCACCAAAACAAAGCAGGTGCTGAGGCCCCAAGGGTTAGAAACGTTGCCAAGCATAATGCCTACGTAGACGCTTGTTTACTGGAGGAGCCCCTCCAAAGTTTCAATTAGAGCCACCACCGCTGTTCTCAGACCCCCGTCTTCAGGTTTGAGCCTTGGCAAACAAACCAAAATGCCATCATACGTGTGCTTCCTTTGCCATTGCTCGTTAAGGATGTATTTTATGCTTTCTAAAATTATGGTTATTATAACGTTTCACTTCACATTCACAAAACGACGTAAGGACAACTCATCACACCGGAAAGCCAGGGGAAAGAGTAGAGTCGTGCCAGGCAGACAGCACGGAAAAGTGTTCATTTTAAGAAAATAAAGAAGTTTTGATTGTTATTTTCAAGCTTGTTTTGTCCCCCCCCACGCCAAGGTGTTTTTGTCTCAGAGAGGGGTATATTTAAAATAACATAAAGTTATTATTAAAAAAGTAATAACTTGAAAGGAAAATCATTATTTGGCTGTAACATCATTAAAAATGGGGAGGTAGAGCGAGAGAGAGAACATAATTGCAGCGGAATGTGTGGCGTATGAGTAATTTATGATAATTAAACATCACTCATAATCATAGCCGGATTATTTTTAATGAGCAAACCCCAACGAAATGATAATTGTCTAAATGATGACACATTAAAGTTTAAAGGCCAAACGATGAGTTTTTCATATAAATTATAATCTTTAGAATATAAACCCCCTAACACCCGGTGGGTGGTTGGTTAAATATTCCTAGAGGTCAGTCGGGCACTGACACTGAAAAGGGTATACTTGTCAGGTGGATGTCATGACTATGACATCTGATTAACTTGGCTTTAAAATGGAAGCACTTTGTGGCCTCGTAAAAACCAATGAAGTCATTTCAAGAAGGATATGAAACTATATGAATATTTCGGAGAAATAGGCAGAGAGAATTTCTACAGGTAACCGCAGTTAATAATGGAAATGAAATATACTAAACAATGTCATAGGCCACAGTCCTAAATTGGAATATGTAAATTTCGGTAACTCATCAATTGTAATAAGGAATAGAAAGAGTAAACACTGAAGCTTATAATTCGTATGGCAATCGTGGCGTATGATTGTTAAAATTGCATATTCCCTCGTGTCGTATGATTGTTAAAATTTCATATTCCCTCATGGCGTATGATTGTTATTAATTCACACTGCAATTATCCCATATGATTAACATTTGCTCTAGAAAATATTAACTATGCTCTATTAAAATTTCTACAGGTAACCGCAGTTAATAATGGAAAATATTTGTAGATAGTATAGTGAAATATACAAAACAATTGTAGAATGTCATAGACCATCCCCTGAAATTAAAATATGTAAATTTCCTTAATCATCAATGCTAATAATAAATAGAAAGAGTAAACCCTGAAGCGTATGATTCGTACGGCAATCGTGGCGTATGATCGTTAAAAATTCATATTCCCAGCGTGGCATATGATTGTTATTAATTCACACTGCATTTATGCCATATGATTAACATTTACTCTAGAAAATATAAACTATACTCTATAAAAATTTCTACAGGTAACCGTAGTTAATAATGGAAAATATTTCTATACAAAAAATATATGAAATTTACAAAACAATTTTAGAATGTCCTAGGCCATCCCCCCAATTAGAATATGTAAATTAGAAGATTTTTGATATTAAAACGGTGTTTGTATGCTGTTTTGGAAAAACAGTTTAATGTTTAGTTATGGAATATTGGTGTGCGGAACTTCAACTAATAAATTTATATACAAATTAAAATTACTCATACCACCCAAAGCACTTGAAATAAAATTATTCATACCACCCATGGACCTGAATTTAAATTACTATTTTCAAATTAATTGATCTAGATATACTGACCATATACAAATTAAATATTTTATTTATTTTTCACAATAAAGTCGAAACTGTTTTATAAATCTAATGAAATGAAAGTGGGTGAAACTAGATTCTCCCACCCAAAAAAAATAAAATTACTCATACCACCCAAAACACTAGAATTCATACCACACATGGTACTGAATTTAAATTACTATTTACAAATTAATTGATCTAGATATACTGGACCACATGGACATTTTATTGGCAGCCATTATTACATAAATGGTGGAATTTTATCATGTGGTCAAGCTAATTTTGAGGGGAAATATAAAAATATTATTGACTGTTGTAGGATGTTGTTCCCTAATAAGAAAATCGAAGTGTAGAGACACTCAGCTATCATTGTTCCTCTGCCCTCAGTTCCTTTAAACCTTTGCTAAATCCCTAGAATTGTTTCCTTTATGGATAAAGAGACTTAAATATAGCTAATACCTCTTTTGAAATTAAAACGGTGTGCTGATTAATATTTAGTCATGTATTATTGCTGTGCGGAATAATTGTAATGAAAGTTGATCATACCATTCATAGTACTTCTACTACTTAATTTATATTGCAATTAAAATTACTCATACCACCTAAAGCACCTGAATTAAAATTATTTATACCACCCAAAGCACTTGAATTAAAATCATTCATACCACCCAAGGTACTGAATTTAAATTACTAATATTAGCCACAGTATAAATACTATTTTCAAATTAATTGATCTAGATAAAGTGAACGAAATGGACATTTTCTGGGCAACCATTATTACATAAAAGCTGGTATTTTATCATGTGGAGAAATAAATTTTGAGGGTAAATGAAAAAATATAATTAGAGTATTGTTAGGTTCAAAATGTTGTAGGACGTTGTTTCCTAATAAGAAAGTCGAATCATTGTTCCTCAGTTCCTTTAACTTGCTAAATCCCTAGATTTTTTGAAATTAAAATGGTGTGCTGATTAATATTTAGGTATATAATATTGCTGTGCGGAATAATTGTAATGAAAGTTGATCATACCATTCATAGTAAAGGGTGTTTTTTATTGAGGTATAGAACTTCGAATTGAAATAAAACACAAGAAAATCGTTTTAATGTCCATCAATTTGGCTTTATTGGAAGGATAACCAAACTAAATATTAATCACTTGACAGCTGACAAAATGGCCGCCAGTTAAAAAAGTGATGCCAACTTAAAGTTCTATACCCCAATAAAAAACACCCTTTAAATACTTCAACTATTAAATTTATATTGCAATTAAAATTACTCATACCACCTAAAGCACCTGAATTAAAATTATTTATACCACCGAAAGCACTTGAATTAAAATTACTCATACCACCCATGGTACTGAATTTAAATTACTAATATTAGCCACAGTATAAATACTATTTTCAAATTGAAGTAGATAAACTGAACGACATGGACATTTTATTGGCAGTCATTATTATATTTTGAGGGAAAATGTAAAAAATATAATTGAACTATAGTACAAAATGTTGCAGGACATTGTTCCCTAATAGAAAAATCGAAGTGTAGAGGCTCTCAGCTATCATTGCCCCTTTGTCCCTCGTCCCTTTGTTCCTAAATCCCTAGAATATTTGTTCTTTATGAATAAAGAGTCTTAAATACAGCTATTACCTGTTGTCTAAACAAACCCACAGAAAAAAAAACACTGCAAGAGCCAGTGTATTATTAGACAAATTTGTATGTTAATATCATTCATACGCTTTGAGGGGGCAATAACTTTGAACAAGCGACGACACAAACACTAAATCTTGTCATATTATTGTTAACAATTGTAATAAACACACAAAAATGCCTTTAATTTGTATACCAGTCGTCTGCCATTTAACATTTACCTTGCTGGATTGCTGTGGCAATATGTGTCCCTCTTAAATACCCATTTTGTGTAATAAATCCTATTAGCACATTTTCATAGCTCTAATAACGCTTTGACTAAAGTAATGCCAGTGTTCTTGGTTTATGTGTGTTTACATGTACTGGCAAAATAATACAATTTATTAAACCCCCAACCTACCAACGACCTCCCAAAAAAAAAGACAAGAAACTAAAGTGTACTTATAGCAACAGCGGGTGTTTACAACCCCTGGTAACAATGGCATTAGAATCAGCAGCACCAACACCAGCATCAGCCTCAAATGCTGGTTTACTATTAAAGGATTAAATTGTTTATTTGCTCACACCAACACAAATACAAGCTGTGGAAGAGAGAGAGAGAGAGAGAGAGAGCGAGCGAGTCACGCATTTACCAGGATTCTGAAATAAACAAATACTTAAAAACATAAATGTTTGACTATGTATATGTGATACGTTGTATGTATGTATGTGTAATAATACATTGTGTACAGATGTAATCCCTTTTGAATTTCCAGACCAACAATTTGCGGTCGGTTTGTCTTTCTCGCACATTGTGCCCTGCTCCACTGTTCCTAGAACATATCTTTATTTGTTGTTTACTTAAAAGATTAAAGGGCTTTCCCAACAAAACATCTCAAAAAGTGACATATTATAAACCAGATCTGCTGGGTTTTTTGTGAGTGTGTGTTCATTCCTTTCATCCTTTAGGAATAGTTTTGTAATTATAGTTCTGTGGTTGTTCTATTGCTGCTGTTGTTGTTGCCTTTTGCAGTTGTCAAACATGAACATAAATTAAAATGCTGTCTGTATGTATGTGTGTATGTGTCAATTAATGAAATGTTATGGCTTTTGGAAAAATAATGAGTTCCCTGGCAGTTTTCATTAGTTTTCTGGGAATCTGTTTGACAATTCCTTGCAATGACTTCATTAGCTTTTAATGACATGTGGCAGACGGCAATCTAAAATCCCGAGATTTAGAAGAGATACGGCGAAGCCATACAAGGCAAATATTACTACGCTGTGATTGCTTCCGTTTTCCGCGGCAGCATTCCCACAATTCCCCGTATCCACCTAGACGACACACTTTATCAATTTTAATTGCCCTGGAACAGCGACTCCAACAGAGAGAATCCTAACATATCTATTTTGTGTTAATTGCATTTCTTTATTTAACAAAATATTCCAAAAATAAATATATATTTACTAATTGTCTTTCCTTTCTTTCATTTGCAGGTTTCCTCTCATGGGACGTAGCTGATTGTCATGTCGATTTGGAAGAGGAACTGAATACAATAACACAACATGCACCCGAAGGAGAAGAAGCACGTCATGGTAAGTGTTGTAGCATGATTAGAGGCAACATAATTAGGGATGGGGGAGGAAATTATAACAATTGAAAGGAAGCTAAAATGATAAACAGCAAACTAAGAAAGGCAAAAACCACAACAATTAAGAGACTGCAAAAATTATCTACGATAAGGAAACTTCAAGATTCCGGGAAAAATTCTTTTTTAAAAAGGCATTTAATGTACCTTAAAATCCCATAAAAAAGAGCTGAAAAGTATGCAAAAGGTAAAAACCACAGCAATTGAGAGACTCCAAATTGTATCTACGATAAGGAAAATCAAGATTCCGGGAAAAATCATTTTTATAAAGACAGTAAATGTACTTTAAAATGCCTCAAAAAAGGGCTGAGAAGTTAGCAAAACGACCAAAAATATCCTAACAAAACACCTCAACAATTGAAAGATTGCCAAACGTAGCTATGAAAAAGGAAAATCAAGATCTTGGAAAATATCATTTTTATACAGGAGATTTTATTTGTTTATTTTTTTTGTTATATTTATTTATTTATTTTCATTCTTCAACTTTATAAACATTTTAAACACTGATGCGTATGATTATTATGAATTCGAATTGGACCACTAGCGTATGAGTGATATAAAGCTATAAATGACTACATTCATAATAACTAACGGCCCTATTCATAAACATTTATCACAGATTTATAAGAGGTAAAACTACAACTGCAAAAATTATCTAAAAATCAAGATTCCGGGAAAAAATGTGACAAAAAGAGCTGAAATATCGGTAAAAGGGCCAAGAATATCCTAACAAAACATCTCAACAATTGAAAGGCTGCAAAACTTAGCTACGACAAGGAAAAATCAATATCTCGGAAAAGACCAGCAAATTTTATTTACTTATTTTTTATTATATTTATTTATTTTAATTCTCCAGCTTTATAAACATTTTGAACACTGATGCGTATGATTATTATTAATTCGAAGCTAGAAATGACTAAATTCATAATAACTAAAGGCCATATCCATACACATTTATCACAGGTTTAAAATAATTAAAAACCACAACTGCAAAAATTTTCTACCATAAGGAAAAAATAAAGATTCCGGGAAAATCCTTTTTATAAAAACAGTAAATGTACCATAAAATGTGACAAAAAAAGGCTGAAGTATCAGCGAAAGGCCCAAGAATATCCTAACAAAACACCTCAACAATTGCATTGACTGCAAAACTTAGCTACGACAGGGGAAAATCAATATCTCGGAAAATACCATTTTTATACGGCAAATTTTATTTATTTATTTTTTATTATATTTATTTATTTATTTTCATTCTCCAGCTTTATAAATATTTGAAACACCGAGGCTTATGATTATTATTAATTCGAACTGGACCACTAGCGTACGAGTGATATAAAGCTAGAAATGACTAAATTCATAATAACTAACGACCATATCCATAAACATTTATCGCAGGTTTATAATAAGTAAAAACCGCAATTGCAAATATTATCTACGATAAGGAAAAATCAAGATTCCGAAAAAATCCTTTTTATAAAGACAGTAGAAGTACCATAAATTCCACAAAAAGAGCTAAAAAAGGCCAAGAATATCCCAACATAAGGAAAAATTCAAGATCTGGGAAAAAATAATTTTTATAAAAACAGCAAATTTAAATTATTTACTTTTATTATATTTATTTATTTATTTCGATTCTTCAACTTTATAAACATTTTAAACACTGATTACTTTGAAGCTGGAAATGACTAAATTCACAATAACTAACGGCCATAGTCATAAACATTTATCACAGATTTATAATAAGTAAAAACCACAACTGCAAAAACATCTAAGATAAGGAAAAATCAAGATTCCGAAAAAATCCTTTTCACAAAGACAGTAAAAATACCACAAATTCCACAAAAAGAGCTGAAATATCAGCAAAAGGGCCAACGCTAAGGAAAATATCATTTTTATAAAAAACATAATTTTTTTATTTATTTCTTATTATATTTATTTATTTATTTATTTATTTTAATTTTTCAGCTTTATAAACATTTTATTTTGATTATTATTAATTCGACTACTTTTCATATTTTTTATGAATACGACTGTAATTATTTTCCTTATTTATCTTTCATTCCTTATTATTTTCGTTACTCATCAATTCTAAGGTATAGAAAGTGTGAACACTGAAGCGTATGATTACTATTAATTCGTATTGCAATCGTAGCGTATGATTGTTATTAATTCATATTCCCATCGTGGCGTATGATTGCTATTAATTCTTATTACAATCATGGCATATGATTAACATTTACTCTAGAAAATATTAAATATGCTCTATTAAATTTATATTCTGTTAGTTTAATTAAAAACAACCCCATTGTTTTTGAAATTTCCACACATATGCAGCTGGACAGCTGGAGCTGGGGCCACCACAGTAACAACTATCATAAATGATATTAGCTAGATTAACTTTTATGATTGCATTAAACCCGTAATATGTTATCATATGAATAACTCGTTTGAATAAATTCTAAACCAGCGCATTTATATTCAAAATCCCTCGGAATGTGAATTCTAATAACATTTTCTCGTTTTCGCCTCGCCCCCCCTTAACAATTATGGCGAGCAAAACCAGTCGACCACATTAATGTATTTGCTGGCACAGAGGGCACTTTATTAACAACAACAACAGCAGCAGCAGCAAGAACTCACTCACGACATTAGCAGTGCCACAGCATTTGCGGATTATTGTGCTCACGAATGTAAATCATGTTATATGTTCACTTTGCCCATGTTGTTGTGATTGTTGATGTTGTTGTTGCTGTTGTTGGATAATAACATGTTAAAACATGCACTTTTTGCTTTGTCTGCCACAAAAGGACCCACTAGTTCCACAACACACGGTGTTGGAGAATTTTGCATATGCAACACGCAGTCAGGCAAAAGGCATTTGGTGCCAGGATTATAAGTTTAACATTACCGGTGGTTTAGAGACATGCTTGGCATTCCCGGCCACAGTTAAATGTGCAGGCATATGGGGCATTTCATTTGAAAAAAGGCAAAAGCAACTATAATAATCATAAAAGTATAAAATACTTTTACCCCAAGGCAATGCATTAAAAAGCTCTTAATAATATTTATTTACAATTAATATAAATCATACGCCCTATAATTAAAAACAATTATACGCCCCCTAAACATTTAAACATTTTTCTAAAGTCATTAGAAACTCTGATTTGTCTCTCCTCTTTTCAACCTCATACCAATGGAATGCCCACATTTTATTTTTCGGAAAAATCCTTTAAAAACTACCCGCCACTAGTTCTTTGCACATTCCCACATTCGCTAATAAGCCTTTTTTATAAATGCAACAACAAACAGAACATCACATAATGCAGCGTTTTTCTTTCACTCAATTCTTTCGGCCGCAAATGCTCGGCGCAAGGGAGCGAGGGAGGCTAGGCTGTTGGTAATGCTACGCTGCATAACTGTGAAAGAGCACAATTGCATATCCTTCAAAGTTGAAGGATCGCATAATTATACAATTTTAGTGTTGCGGAAAGTGCTCCATTTCTCATATTTGACAGGAAGTTGGAAATATGCACTTGAATTTCAGCATTATGTTAAGCATATAATTTCTTCTTCTTCTTGGGGTGTTGGTGAAAATTACAGAAATTTTATTTTTGATGGCTAAAAGGAAGCGGTTAAAATGTTTCTTATTATTATTTATGCCTGAGGTGGTATTTAAGAGTTCTGTAGTGTGTGTGTGTGTGTGTAAGGAGCGTATGAACATTTGGAAATAATATTTTATGCATACGTAGAAGATGTTCACATGAAATCTCATTAGAAAAGAAGCAGCTTTGAATAGAGAGAATGCGACAAGGGCTCTCTATAAATTATTTTCTCCAGAAAGTTATGAAAAAGTTTAAGTTCGTACTGAGATTAAATATAGAAATATTGTTAAACCCCAATTCCTTTCTGAAAATAATACTAATCATACGTTGAGGTAGGAATCTAGATTTAGAATTTTTAAAATTATATTAATCATACGTCAAGAGAAATCTCATCAAGTATTCTTAATATTGCTAAACACCAATACCTTTTGATGCATCAATCCGTAAATAATATTGAGGTTGGAGGCTAGATTTTGGATTTTTAAAATAATATTAATCATACGTCTAGAGTGGCAAATCAGACAACATCTCATCAACTATTCTTAATATTGATAAACCCCAATTCCTTATGATTCATAAATCCGAAAATAATATTAATCATACGTTGATGTTGGAAAGTAGATTTTTAATTTTTTAAATACTATTAATCATACGTCTAGAGTGGCAAATCAGACAACATCTCATCAACTATTCTTAATATTGCTAAACCCCAATTCTTCCAATTATCAATTATCCCAAATTAATATTAATCATACGTTGAGGTCCGAAACTATATTTTAGATTTTTAAAATAGTATTAATCTTACGTCTAGAGAGACAACATCTCATCAACTATTCTTAACATTGCTAAACCCCAATTCTTCCAATTAGCAATCCCAAATTTATATTAATAATACGTTGAGGTCGGAAACTATAGTTCGAATTTTTAAAATAGTTTTAAACTTACGTCTAGAGTGGCAAAACAGGGGATATTTCAACAACTATTTTTAATATTGCTAAAACCACATTTAATTTGAGTCATAAATTCGGAAATAATATTAATCATACGTTGAAGTTGCAATGTAGATTTTGGACATTTAAAGTAATATTAATCATACGTCTGGAGTGGCAAATCAGACTATATCTCATCAACTATTTTTAATATTGCTAAACCTTTTGATTCATCAATCCCAAAATAATATATATCATACGTTGAGGTTGGAAGCTAGATTTTTGGTTTTTAAAATAATATTAATCATACGTCTAGAGTGGCAAATCATGGGATAACTCATCAACTAGTCCTAATATTGTTAAACCTTTTGATTCATCATTTCGAAAATTATATTAAACATACGTTGAGATTGAAAGGTAGATTTTGAATTTTTAAAATAATATTAATCATACGTCTAGAGTGACAAATCAGGGGATAACTCATCAACTATTCTACCCGCATTAATAAAATCTCATATTAACAAGGAAATACAAAACAGTAATATTACTTTTATTTTAAAATTATTTTTATTCTTAAATTATTATGTCTTGACTGTGAAGCTAATTATCCAATAATATTAATTTCCCCTTCGTTCTCTTCACCTCAAAAGTATGCTGTAGTTTTAGCTAATTGCTTAAACCCCTAAAAATATACAACAAATTATCGAAATTTCCAACATGAGCAACCTGCGTCGACCTTCGTCAAGTGTAAATTTTTAATTTGTTGTTTGCCATGACATTAAGATCTACTTAATGCAATGCTCTATAATTCATGATACTTTGTGTAGTTGATACTGGATACGATGGAGTATATATATGTATAGCTGTGCGGGCTACTGGTGGTTACCTTAGCACAGCTGCCACATTTACAGGGGTGTCGAGGCGAGAATATCTTTATAAGTAACTTTAATTAGTATGATTGACAATTGGTGGGGTATTGTTGTAGGAATACCCAGTATATTTGTATCATCATCATCATCAATGTATACAAATGCCAATCATCTAAAGACTTTTCATTCGAAATTATACTGATTGGGTGGGTGTGTTAGGGAATGTATTCTGTATGTATGAATGTCTGTATGTAGTGGTGGATTTACGCATATCTACATGTCCATGAATACTGAATATAATTAATTGTCGGATTAAAATTCCAGAATGTCAAATTACTTATGAGCACAAGTATGGCTGTGCCGTGTTCACGTATGTTGGCTCATTAATAATTAACATTGTGAAGCATCAGCATAAATTGAAATTAAAATGTGTGAGGTCAAGGATGGAGGAAGGTGAGTGTGAATGACATACACGATAGTGATATCTATTTGCTTTCTCTGTAAATTAATGACTATACAATCATAAATGTAGTTTTGATTTGAAAATAATCAAATTATAGCGATAGTGATAGTGGTAATCAGGAGTTAATAATTTCATAAGAATTTCAATAATTGTGATAGAACAAAGCAGAGATGAGCTAGTTGAAAACATGATAAAGGCGGGAACCTGATAACATTTGGAATTGACTCTAACCTGTAGAGTCCATTCAGCTGATTGAGGAAACCTCCCTTGTCTTTTATTTCGAAATTGAAATATGTTTTATGACAGTTATATAGGAATATCTGTTGTATATTTAAAATATTATTAAAATTCCGGGCATATTTTAGGCTGACATAGTTGTTCAACAAAGTATTAGTAACATCCCCAAAATAACTATATTTTAGCAGCATGCAGATGAGCTAGTAGAATAGATGATAAAGGGGGAAATCTGATAACACTTGTAGTTGACTTTAAACTGTTGAGCCCATTCGGCTTATTGGGAAATCCTCTCTTGTCTGTTATTTCGAAATTGAAATTTGTATTATGACAGTTATACAAGGAACACATTTCTGTTATATTTGAAATATTATTTAAATCCAGGGCATATGTTTAGGCTGACATAGTTGTTCAACAAAGTGTTAGTAACATCCCCAAAACAAAACTGTTTTGTGTCGTCGTATATGACTTGTCTTGATCGTCATTTGTTTTATTTTTTCCATACGCACCATGCATTTAGTCTATTACAATTCACACGAGAGGTTTAGCATACTTCTTGGCTGTAACACTTTACTGGCAGACACTGACATAAAATATAGTTTTACATATGTCAGATAGATAAAATGGCATACTTTTGGGCAGAATTGGAATTTTTTTCAATTAGAGCATACTTTTGTCTGCAAATATGAATGACACGTAGTAGATATCTTACGAATAATAACATACTTTTGTGACGCGGCAAATTACTTTCCATGGATGGTTGCATTTTTATATTTATAGTATATTTATAGGCGATTAAATTAAATTTAAAAAATAAATACCTAATTAATCCTTTTTGACAATTTGATAGCTGTTTTTGAAAAATGTATTAATTTAAATATTAAAACTTCAAGCTTATTTGAGGAACATCATCAGAAATACTCTGAAAGTAAGAATTAAAAATGCGTCAGAAAGAGACGTAGATGTTATATTTTAATTGGTCAATTTACCCTGATGATATTCTTCAAAGAAAGACGTTAAAATAATGAACACACAAAAATAAAATTTAAAATTGTCATTAAGCATGAATTCTTAATATTTAATTAATAAATTAGAAATATAGGCCGAATATCAAAAATACACATTTGAACTTTTTGAAAAATAATATTTGAATACTAATGAAAGAAGTATGAAGCTAGTATTTTTAACTTTGTTTTTTTTTGTGTCTAGCTTTTGAGAAAGAGATATTAATTTATAATTTATAGTAGATTTCCAGAAGACTAATACGCGTGAGATGAGTAAATACGAAATTGGATTTCTAGAAGACAGAGAATCTCATTCTTTTTTTGATATATGAATGGTCGTGTCACAGGAAGATGTAAATATTATCTATATTTATAGTATTTGTGTCGGCGATTAAATTAAATTTCAGTAATTCGACCTATTTGACAATTTGATAAATAATATTAGAAAAGTAACGAAAGAAACATAAAACTAGTAATTTTTGAACAGTTTTCTATCAAATTTGTTAACCAGTCTCTGGCTTTTGAGAAATATCTATATTTATAAAAGAGAATGCCGTCCGTGTGAACACGCAAAACTTTATAACGGATAGTCTGATTTTCACGATTTTGGGCTTGATGAATTCGTGTTGGCCCAAGGAAGGACATAGGATGTAGGACAATTTCCAGAAAAATATAAAATCCGGGAAGATTTTAACGAAAATTTTACTGTTTTTTTTTTGTGAGTTTAATTGGAACCTATATATTACAAACCACGATAATATCAATATGAAACCTGATTTTAATTTTGCCATTTGTATTTTGCCTGGCGAAGCAGGCGGGGTTCAGCTAGTTAATTTATAATTGATAGTAGATTTCCAGAAGGAAGGAATTATAATTTCTAGAAGACGGAAGGATCTCATTCTTTTTTATATATATGAATGGTCGTATCAGAAGAAGATGTAAATATTATCTATATTTATAGTATATTTGTAGCATATTTGTATAGGCGATTAAATTAAATTTCAGAAATAAATAACTAATTCGAACAAATTGATAGGTTGATTTTTCCAAAAAAAATAATAATATTAAAATACTTACGAAAGAAACATAAAATTAGTATTTTTTTATCAAATTAAACAGATTTTCATGAAGGCAAAACTCTGAAAATTTTAATGGTTTTCACACTTAATTTTGTGGCCTTTTAATCTACAATAGAACACCCAACTATATTTTATATTTTTCACCTCTGTGACTTAAAAAAAACTATTTATGACGTCTTATTTGTAGACAATTCGCCATCTCCGTGTCCCTCAACAGGTTTTCATGAAGGAAAACTCCGAAAATTTTAATAGCTTTTATACTCAATTTTGTGTCTATTTAATAATATTCAATAAATCTCAGCTGTATTTTATTCAATGCCAAATAAAATATTATTTTCTCCATAATTTTAGATACTCTTATAGTTTTCAAACCTGTATCCTAAAATATTACACCTCTGTGACTTACAAAAGTCAATTTATGACGTCTTACTTGTAAACAATTGTCCCTCAACAGATTTTCATGAAGGCAAAACTGCAAATAGTTTTCATACATAATTGTGTGGCCTTTTAATCTACATTAAAATAAACAATAAATCTCAACTATATTTTATTCAGTGCCAAATATAATATAATTTTCTCCATATTTTTACTATGTCGTCTTAAGCTGCTATAAAAACATTTGATGTTGCCCCTCCCCCTAGTGTATACTGCAAAGTTTTTATAATTTCTTTCAAATATTTCTTTGAACATAAATGTCAATTTGCGCAAATTGAAATTTAGTTTGAGTCAATAAATAAATTTTATTATACACGTTCGGTAACCACCACCTTTGAGAGTGAAATATAGACGAAAGACAAGGGAATTGATAGCATATTTCATGTTTATAGATATTTTGTTGATATTTGGCCAATAACAAGCATATTTTTAAAGGAAGGAAAATGTCTATTTCGAGACTGATACCCAGTGTTTCCTTTACAATGTTATCTCTAATGTCACACAAAGGACAGACAATATTCGGTTGTTATTTGTGTCATAGGTCATTATATTTATTTATTTGCTTACATTTGCCGCTCTGTTTATTTATGTTCTTTCGACATTGCTCTATTAGACGACACAAAACAAACATATTTATTATTATTATTGTTATTGTTGTTGTTATACAACAACCACAGCCGCAACAAGAACAGAAGAAGAAAAAACCACAAACCTTGTATATGTCCCCATACATTTATGTACATAAATATGTATTCCTGTATTTCCGAAAGTGTCACTAAAATATTTCGATTATTGTAAATGTCGAACACAACTACGCCAGTAAAAGTGTTATACATATTTTAACCTAAAAGTATGCATACATATTTTAAAAAAGACTCCTCCCTATTGTAGGCGAAATAATGTGCTGAGCGTATGTGGGGGAGAGGAGAATGAGAATGTGTGTGTGTGTTTTAGAGTAAGTGTGTTAATAGGTACAGGAATATGTGAGTGCGGTTATTTCAGTAGGGGCGAGAGTGCGAGAGAGGAGTGTTTGTGTGTGCATGTGAGTGCGTGTGCACAGCTGAATATTTGTGTGGCAGTTGCCTATTCATTTGCATAGTATTGAAATGTGTGTTCTCTGTAGGCTCTCTACATAAATTTATTGTGGTTGTTGCTGTTGTTTTCGTTTTTTTTTCGGTTGCGGCAAAAACAACAACGACAGCAACAGCTATATTTTTAAATCTCCCTTTCCCCCATTCCACTGCTGTTGGCACTCTGCTATTATGCGTGTATGTAAGTTGGGTACTTCACTGTGTGTACACTGCACATACGTACGTACGTATGTACGTACCCTACATGGTTTCGTACTTTATCAATTGAGTGAGTGTTTGTTTTCATCACTGCCTAGAGTGGTAGTTGTAGAATGTAGAGTACCTTAATACATGTTCAGAGAAGAGTTTAATTGGAGGCGCGTATAATCGTAAGAGACTGGGCAACCCTTCACAACACAATAACAAATAAACAGCTGATTATTTATACACCCCAAAATAAGCTCAAAACACAAAATGATAAATACAACCCTGTCACAGAACGCAATTTCGTTCGAAAATGAAAACAAAAACGTAGAAAGCAATACTTTCTGTGTTACTTTCCATATTTTCGTACAGTATTGCCACACATGTTTAGCCATAAATTATTAATCAAAAAATTAATTTTCGAACGAAGTTACGTTCTGGAACAGGGCTGATAATTATATTAATTTTTGTAATAATATTGTTGAAGATCGACCAAATGATCGACATCAGCTGATGCTGGAAGGTTAAAGATCGACCAGATGATCGATGTCAGCTGATGTGCGTATGATAATACGGCAACATCCACGTGCAGGTGACTATCGTTCACTTATATCACTGTCAAGTTTTTTTGTGTACTTCGTACGAAGCAGACGGAGTCTAGAAGAGACCAACAGTGCCATTATCCTGATGGAAACCTGTTCAAATATATTAATTTGTAATAATATATTAATTTTTAATGATATATTAATTTGTAATAATAACACTGTCCGAAAGTCCATATTACACTTGATCCAAATGAATATATCTGAAATATATAGGGGAAATAGAGTTAATTGGCTTTTTTAGTTTTTCATCATTCTGTTCTCATTCTCCTTAAAAGGACTAAAAATTTCCAAAGGATACAATTTTTCAAAAATTATTTTTAATACTTATTCCATCCCCCCTATGACACTGGTATAAATGCCAAATCAAAGAAGAGAATATGTGCTAAAAATACTTTAAATTTCATGCTTATATCTGTATTGGTTTAGTATTATTTTAATTTTTTTAAATATTGTCTCTTAAAAAGCAAGATATGAATAAAGTAGAAAAACTAAGGGATAAACTTGAAATAGCTATTAATGATGAACTAATACAGATAGAAACATGATATTTGTAGTATTTTTAATAGATATTCTCTTCTTTAATTTGACACTAATGCCGTTACCATTGGGTGCGAACAGGTGTATAAAATAATTCTTAGAAAAATTGTATCCTTTGGCAATTTGTAGTCCTGTAAAAGGGGCAACAGGATGAGTAAATGGAAAACTAAAAACGCCAAATAACTCCATTTTGCCTATAGTTTCATACGTATATCATCCGGTTCAAGTATAACGTCTTTTTTAAATATTATTTCATTATGATAATCTTATTATTATACTACTAAGATTGCTCTACTCTACATTTCACCTGATTTTCCATGCCCTCCTCGTAATTATACACACATGTATGTCTGTGTTCTGGTATTTCACAGTGTGTACTTGATGTTCACTTGGTTTGGCATTAATGTTGATTGCCCTTTTCGTAAAATTCCCCAAACCCTTTACAACCCTGCCGCACTCCCCCTGCCTCGTATCATGGCATTTCAAATACTACTTGAAATTAAACCCCCCACACAACCCCACTAACTCCCTAGCTTGCCTGGCTTCCACCCTCAATTGACAATAAAAGTGAGCGAGTGTTCACGATAGATAAATAATAGAATTTCCATGCAAACGAAACTCTTAAATTTTCTCCCAGTTTTCCATAACAAAAGTTTGCCCCCGCAACAACAACAACAGCAGCAGTCGTGCCAACGAAATTATAAGTAAGCAAGAAATATGTGCTGCAGTGAAATGTTGGTGATTGCAGGGCATTGTTTGGATTCAAGGATTGCACAGGCAAACTGCACGAAATTTCGTGCTGCCAGGAAGAGGTTGGCCAAGTGTTCCAAACGACTTCTCCCCATGTGTTAGAGCAGCGTTTAAAATGCATGCATGTTACAATGCTAGACAGCTCTTTCTTGAGAAGATTTAACAGTTTTTAGTAAATTACAGCAAAAACATTGCTAGTGATTAGTCTTGTTTGAGGGAGGCAATTCTAAAAAAAAAGTTAGCATAGTTTAAGGCTTAATTGATTTTGTTGTTGATGAAGCCTAGCGTTAGGAGCCTCTCATTACACACTCATCAATAAATGACAAGGAAAACAAAGGCATTTTATTCTTGTAAAATAATTGCACACTTTTAGGGGCGAGTATTTTTTAACATTTGTCCTAAAATTAAAACAGAAGTTTTAAACTCCATAATTGGAACAATAAAATAGAAATAACATGCTGCTGTTTGTTGAGTAATTGCATACCTTTAGGCTGGTTGGTGGCAACTTTGTGATTGTATAAAACTACAGCCTACTTTTTTGTGTAATAAAAATTGTATAAAAGTCATCATCTGCTCAAACACTCTGGACACTCATTCACTACCGCTGTTTGTTGGCCAACAAATGCGATTTGCGTGTTCGACGACAATTTCTTTCTACCGAACCGATGTAATAAACGAATTTAACAATTTGTTAGCGAAAGAATTGTTATTGCTGCTAACGCCGTTGTTGTACATCGTTACATCGAATGAATCCCAAAGGTGAAATAATATTTAATGTGCAACATTCAAGCGCAATTGTGACGGGTTGCCAGGCATATTTGTTTGTAGATTAAATCTAAAATATTCATAGAGCAAAAAATAGGAACTACAAAAAACTTTTCTGTATTTAAATGGCCCTAGACTTGAGGTAGTAGTAGTAAATAGTTGGCCAAAAACTACAAGTGTTTTGTGAGCCACCCCCAAGGCATTGTTAGCCACACCAGGCACATGGACAACATGAAAGTTGTCAAAGATTGTGCCACAAACTTTGAACTAAAGCTAAATGAAATTAAATAGCACAAAAGGAAGGCAAAACTCATTTAGGCCTTAACAGGGAAGAGTTAAAGGGGGGTGAAACTATTTAAAAAGTCCCTGTGCTGTAAATATATTAAATGTCAATTACAACAACAGAGTAACTAATTAGTAGTTCATAGTCAACAATTTCTATTGCTCTCTCTCTATATATATATAGATACTCGTATATATAAAACTGCAAATTGAAATATTCTTTAGAAAGGGGAGAAAATCATGCTGAAGGCCATCATTGTCATTACAATTTATGTGTACGTATGTATGTTGGAATATATGCGAATTGTACAATTCCATGGCCCTGAAATAGAAAACAATGGATATCTTTTCATTTAGACCATTTTGCCATAATCCAAGTAAATGGCTTTGAAACAAACAAACCAACAAACAGCAAACAAATAATTTGTAATTACAGAAAACAAGAGAAAAAGAGAAAACAAAAACAACAAAACACACCGTACCAAATTGTGATTAATCACAGGCAAGGGGCTGCTACATCATTGCTGGCCATCATTGGTTATATTGAAAATTATTACAAAGCCGCTGCCCTCACACTTGATCAAAGGCACACACCATAATTTCCTTGGAGACCAAGGAGACCATGGATGGAGCCTGCATAACGAGTACTTTTTCGAGGGAATCACAAAACCTCTTTATTACCTAAGTTGCAAAACCAACCGCCGACTTTGTGGTGTTTATGCAACGATGAGCCAAGCGTTAGAAAAGAGTGTGAATAAGGCTTTTGAATTTTAAAATAAATCCGTGGCATACTTTTGGGCTAGCAGCACACTTTTGTGGCCAATGGGAATTCCCATTATGCATCAAGTCTACTTTAAGGTGGCTGAAAATTCAGAGCCTTGTTTTTTTTCTCCCCCAAAGGGAATAAGTACGCAGTTTTTGTTTAAATGGGAATATATAAAGCCTACTTTAAGGCGGCCTAAGACTGATAGGCATTACCATAGCTAAGTACATACTTATGTGTATAACAAATCAAAGGATAGCCTTCGACACCTCAGAAAAGAGGAAAGTATTGCCTACCACAAAGTGACAACACTTTGAAGAGTGTTGCATGAGACATAACAATGGGGAATTATGTGACATGGAAACCGACCCGATGTGACATTGCAAAATATAGCACACTTTAAGGTTTAACAATTTTGAAGGTCTACAAAAGTATAACTTCAGAATTCATCTGAGATGAACAAATCGTCAAAATTGAGTACATAAGGAAGTGGATTTTTATAAGTCGGAGGATTTCAATCTCTGCTATTTGCCTATCGTGAGCCGACAAGAATTAACTCTTGCGATTTACAAACACAGTACAACAATTTTTAAAAACAGTCATACACTTGAACCAAACGATATACGTATGAAACTAAAATATTTTAATTGGCATGTTAAGTTTTTCATTTCCTCATCGTGTTGTTCCTTCAGATTTCTACACAGTTCCAAAGGTTACAATATTTCAAAAAATTATTTTAAATACTTATTCGCACCCTATTAAAACGGTATTAGTCTTAAATTGAAGAGGAGAATATCTATTAAAAATACTTTAAATATCATGATTTTATCTGTATTAGTTTAGCATTAGCATCTATTTCAAATTCACCCCTTAGTTTTTTCTAGTTTATTTAAAACTTGTTTTTTAAAGAGACCAAATTTTAAATAATTGTTAATATTAAACTAATACAGATAGAAGCTTGAAATTTAAAGTATTTTTAGCACATATTCTCTTCTTTGAATTGGCATTTATGCCGGTGTCATAGGGTGGGACGATATACGCATGCATTAAGTTTTTCATTTCCTCATCGTGTTGCTCTTCCAGAGGATTTGTAGTCCTCTGATACAATAGTCAAATGTAGTCAAATATATACTTATTCGCATCCTATAAAAACGGTATTAGTGTCAAATTAAAGATATATTCTCCATCTATTAAAAATACATTAAATATCATAATTTTATCTTTATTAGTTCAACATTAACATCTATTTCCAATTCATCCCTTAGTTGCTCTAGTTTATTCAAATCTTGCTCTTTAAGAGACAAAGTTTTAAATGATTGTTAATATTAAACTAATACACATAGAAGTTTGAAATTTAAAGTATTTTTAGTACATATCATCTTCTTTGATTTGGCATTTGTACCGGGGCATAGGGAGGGGATACGTTTTAAAAATAATTTTTGAAAATTTGTATCCTTTGGAAATTTGTAGTTCTTTTAACGGGCAACAGGATGAGAAAGTTAAAAACTAAAAACGCCAATTAACTCTATTTTCATATATAGTTTCCGACGTATATCATCGTGTTCAAGTGTAAGACGGACTGTCGGTCATTGTAATACGACTATTCATTTGTCTGAGACAAATTCGTCTGCTGCAAATCGACATTTACCCTTATTTTCAACATGTCTGGTTAAATTAAAATTGGATTTCAAATTGTAAATTAAAATCGGCTGTAAAAATGTACTGATTATTTTTCAAATTTCTGGTCTTATTGGAAAGGTTGAAATTTATCATTTAATAATGGAACACAATATCATTCATATGACTACCACGACTGGCTGGACAGTATCTCCAATCCGGTCAATCCAATTTGAAAAATGAATATTATTCTACCTTTCAAGTTAAAGTAATCGGTAGTTTAAATTTAAAACTTTTAAATGGACCACCCTATATAAAAAATAACTAATCTCTGATATTTGTGTGGCGACAATAACTAATTCCTGCGATTTACAAACTTTGATTAATAATATGACGATTCGTTTGTCTGGGACAAAATCGACACCTTACCCCAATGTTTGTTTAGCAGTTACATTAGTCAGTTTATGTAGATTTTGACATCTATAACTGCTGGTTAACTCTAACCGGAGTTGGTGAAAATCCAAAATTATAATAATTTATCAAAGGTTTACAACATATTTTATATATTGAGAATTTGTTTAATAATACTGCCATACATTGTCATCAATTTGCTCAGTTGAGTGTCAGCATTTCAGATGATAATTTAAATTAGTTAAATGTGAATTTTCGCGGAAAACTATCAGCTGTATTATCTCAATCTACATTGCTCTACACTTATGGCTCTATATATATTTTTAATCTTAGAAAGACTTGCTGCCATATTCAAAGTAGTTGTTCAAATGTTTAAATTGTCCTCTTACATTGACAATTGGCTTTATAAACCTTTCATAAATGTTTTCGAATATTAACGGTTGCTTTTAAATATTACCAATTTATTGTCCACGGCTAAGGAGATTATCAAAAATTCTTTTATGTTCAAATTATATTCAACTCTTCTCATTTTATTTGTTATCATTGTTTCCGAGATTATTTATAAAATACCCATTTTTTCATTCCCCAAGTTTTCCAATATTATGTTTTAAAATATCCATCCAAATATATGTATATTTAGATATCCATGAATGACTCCTATAAACTTTGACTGCCGTGATATCATTATTTTTCGACACCATTGCGTATGATTCACATTTAATTTCATAACACATTCGCCATAGCTACACTTATCACTTATCCGCTACGGGAGAATGTGTGAATGGGATCGGGGTAAGGTGACGGTGATTCTGGTTACATTGTTGTTATCATTTGATTTTCCACCGAAATACATTGCATATTCAATTGCACGATTAAAATAATGAATGCTTCTCTGGATTTCACAATGTGTACGACACACACACAAACTCGTTAACACAACACCAACTCGCACGCATTTGTGTAACAATCCGCAGAACAAGCCAAACCAAGTGTCAATATTTCCACACAGCACAATGGGCGGGCCAGGAACAACACTGGCACTTTGGCTCACCCACCCGGCCAACAGGCTCGTGGAAGACATTTCACTCATCTATGTCAGGCATTCAATGTATGTATTTGCGTGAACACGTATCCTTGTCAATGCGCTGTACTGCTCTACGTTTTTCGTTAATCATCATATCATGCCATGAACAACAACGCCTGCCTGCCTCCCGGCCAGTCTGTTGCCATTCCCTGCCATTTAAAAGGAAATCCGTGTTTTCATTTCAAGTTTATACGTTAAAAATTAAAATGGTGATAAAAAGCGAATGAAAATAAAACGAAAACCTCCACGGCGGAAAGCAAAAGATGCCACACTGAGTGTGTAGCGAATGTTGCTACTGCTCTGTCGATATCATTCATTCATCCCGTCACTCTCACATTTATTGACAGCTGTCTGCAAACTTATTGAACTTTGTTCGAGGACTAGAGCAACCACACAGCTAACAACCATCAACGCCGGATGATGATGCTACCATTTGAAAATGTTAACATTTCCATTGTTAAACAGGTGCCCTTAAGGTCGCTTTGCTTTTCCCCCATCCAAGTGTCGTATTTCAATAAACCATGAGGCCATGATGTGGGCGAGATGAAATGGCAAAATTCGTTGCGGAGCAATTTAATAAGGCAAAGTTGGGAAACTTTTTGCGAGGGATAATTAAAGATTGTACATTACATTACATTAGAAGTGCTAGCAATTCAACAGTATTTTTCACATTTCGTATTAGATTTACAGAAAATTCAGATGAGGCGGAAATTCATTTAATGTAAAAATCCTAAGAATAACCGCTGATGATAAGGCTGTTTTTCTTTAAGTCGGAATAATAAGCTGCGATATTAAAAACGTTAATAAAAATTTATTTTTTTTTTTTGCTCAAAATAAAAAAATATTTTTTCACATTGTAGATCTGTATCAAAACAAATTTTCAAAAAAATATATATTTTTGACATTTTTGATCTTAGCCTCGATAAGCATAAATTTGACTTACACTGGATAATTATCCAGGCTAAGTCCAAATTTTAAACAAGGAAATTATTTTTTCAAAATTTGTTTTCATACACACGTTGATATTGCTCTTGGCGGAAATTTAACTTTTTTGAGTGAAATTTTAACATTTCATTTAGATTTTTGTTAACGCAGCTTAGTTATCCAGTCTTAAAGAAAAATAGCCATGATGTCATATGTCAATTTGACTATTTACTACGACGTAAGCCCAAAAGTATGCTTCAAATATCAGTTGTAATTTGTATGCTTTGAATTATATGTATATTCAGAAGTTTCAAATAAAACGGAAATAACTTTAACTTAAAAGTCTAGGAAAAATCCTAGAAATATTTCTTTCGAAATTAGGTTTTCGTACGCTCTAAGCTCCAAATAAACTTAAACTTAAACTTAAACTTACGCTCTAAGCTCAAAAGTATACTTCAAATATCTAATAAATTTCCCTCACTACGTCCTAATAAAAAATATTCCTAATATTTAAATATTTATTCGCACCGTATCATAACGACATTAGTGTCAAATTAAAGAGGAGAATATCTGTTAAAAATACTTCAAATAGCATACTTCTGTCTGTATTGGTTCAACATTAGCAACCACAGCATTAGCACTACGACATAATAATAAATATTCCTAGAATTCAACTCAAATTTTAGCCATGATCTCCTGTTTTGAATGTATTGAATCTCTATGAATTATATTTGAACTATACTTTTATAAACTTATTACTTTTATTTAATTTATCTAATATTTCCTTAATTTATTAAACATTTCACATTAATACCTCCAACATGCATGGAATGACTCCGAACAATATTTCAAGCACTTTAATGTTTTATTAAATTTAAATAAAACTTAAATTCCAGCAACGATCTCCAGTTCCAATTATTGAATCTACATGAATTAGTTTTGAATTATACTTTTATGAATTTATTACTTTTATTTAATTTATCTAATATTTCTTTAATTTATTATTGTTTGAATGCAAACAATATTTCAAGCTCTTGATACCAGCAATAATCTCCAGTTCCAGTGTTGAATCTACTTGAATTACTTTTGAATTTTACTTTTATAAAATAACTCCCACCTCTTAAATGCAGTCGATTTGAATTCCAACAATGATCTCCAATTCCAAGTGTTCAATCCACATGAATTATTTTCGAATTATATTTTTTAAATAACAAACAACCTCCTCTTAAATTCAAGTCGATTTTAATTTATCTCATATTTCTTTAATTTTTTTACATTTTCACATTAATACCTTCAACAAGCATGGCAACGAAGTTTGATTCCAAACAATATTTCAAGCACTTGATTTTTTATAATGTTTGAGCTTACTCGGAAATATACTTTACCAAAGGGTCAAATAAGTCGGAAATTCCTCCAAATATATATAAAGCTTAAGAGCAAAAGGCGAAAGATTTCAGTTGGGTTTAATCAGATGCCCGGATATTTACGGACCAACATTGTGACGAGGCTACAAATCAGAATTTTCACTATGATCTAAGCCCAAAAGTATGCTTCAACTATCATACACTGTTCCCACACTCAGTTGGATTTGGTCAAATACCCAGGTATTGACACATCAAATCAGGATTTAATCCCAAAAGTATGCTTCAAAATTCTAGCCAACATCTCAAATCACAATTATATATCAGAATCTAAGCTATACTTTTAATTTTGTTCTATTATTTTTGCCTTTAAAGAATTTTGCCTCATGATAATTAATATGCTTACCTCGCCATGCTAAAACTATCATACAAATTTCCCACACTGAGTTGGATTTAGTCAAATACCCGGGTATTGACGTATCAAATCCAGATCTAAGCCCAAAAGTATGCCTCAAAATTCTAGCCAACATCTCAATCACTGTTAGATCAGAATCTAAGCTACACTTTTAATTCTTTCTTTTATTTTTTCATTTTAAAGAATTTTGCCTCATTACAACATGATAATTAATATGGGAGCTGAGAGGGAATGACTAAAGATCCATTATAAAATTCACAAGGTTGCAATTAATTTACAACTTCGCCTACTACAACTGGACTTCATTTGTTAGACTAATTGTAATTTACGGCTAAATAAATTTAATAAATCATTGCCACAGTAACACACGCACACTGCATTAGCAACAGTTAATAAAGCCAGCCGAGGATTGATATTAACGTAGCAAATTAATGATGTCTCCTACCATGCTCTGCTCTGCGATTGTAATTTCAAATTCAACTAACGTCGTTTTCTTATAAGTCAATGGCAGTCAGACAAACAGACCAAAAAAAAAAACAAATTGTTAATGAGGCTCGTTTGGCAACAAATGTAATTTGAGCCGCAAAGTATGCCTTGTGTCTTTGTTCATAAATAATTTAGAAAAAGAGTCTGGGCAAAATAAATTACAAACTCAGACATATATTGATCACATATCTGGGTAATATTTGAATGGATAATACATGTTTAGTTTGCTCCCATATAATGCTAGAGAAAATTGAGTGAATGTCTACGCTCAAAAGTATGCTGGAGGAAAGAGGAAAGAAAGGCTGCAGAACTGAAAATAAAATTTAAACTAAACGAACAAGTAAACAAATGTTTTGGTCCAAATCTATCTTCACATCTCTCTATCTCTTCACATCTTGCAGTATTTAAGGTGGGCCATTAAAACTTTAAATCGGCTATAAACAAAAGTACTCATTATTTTTTCAATATATCTGGTTTTATTGGAAAGGTTGAACTTTGTCATTTAATAATGGAACACAATATCATTCATATGACTATCAAGACTGGCTTGGCAGTACCTCATCCGACCAACCCAATTTTTCAGTACAGCCCAAAATCCACACCAAAAAGTGACTCGTTGTGGATGCAATAGTAACGTGTGGGTTCTCTGAACCCTATATGCGGCAATTTTGCTTATTGACATAGCCACCGAGATGAAAATGAGCTTCATGAAGGCCGATCTCTTCACGAACATTTCTTACAGTTTGCGTTTGGAAGTAAGTTTTTAATATTTCTCAATTTTGTTCGAGCGTATAGCGTCTCATTTTGCAAATGTCAAACATAAACCTGAAAATAAAAATGAATATTATTCTACATTTCAAAGTCAAAGTAATTGGTAGTTCAAATTTAAATTTTAAATAAATAAATTGCCACCTACATATATTTACTTGAACGCCACGACTAGACTTTCTTAGGGTTTTTCTCTAATTCCCATGATCAGATTGGTGGGAATGGCTTTAGGGGAAGATTTGTCAAAATGCATCTCTGTTCATGTTAATTACGCATTAGGCCAAACTAATGTTTAAAAAAATTAAAAAAAAAAAAATAATTGGTCGAATAGCTGAAATTCAAATGTATTACATTCAAAACTCATAGAAAATAATTTATCCTTATCCTTAAAATCATGACAAATTGTTAAATCAAATTTTTAGCTTAACCGGAACAGCCCTAAGCATCTTCAAATTTAAAATCATACCGTTGATAACTTATAATACCAATTTACGAATGATTTCGTAAATGGCCTAGGGACAGATTTGACAAATACTCCCTCGCTTTAATATCATTAATAACAGCCAACTAAGAAAATAGCCGAAAAGAAGTCATTTACTATTCCCCAAAGCCCCAACGTATGACTTTAAACAAATCATTTATCTAACTTTTGCCAACATCATGACAATTTTTAAGCGGCCCAACAGCGGTCGGTCACATACATTCATTCTCACTCTCTTACAGTTTGATAATCGCAAATGCTCATATTTCATATTTCAAACTGAACGATTAACCATAATTCGTTCTTTGTACGGTGCCCGGAACGGAAAAAAAAACAAAACCGGAGTATTCGGCCAAGCGTGAATTTTTGGAAACCACAGGAAGTACAGCAACGCATTGGAATAAATGCCATACAAATATTTGCACGTGTAGGTGGAACATGATGGTATGTGTGTCACATATATGAGTGTTTGTGTGTGCTGTTGGGACATATTTGCGTATGTGCTGGAGTGGCATAATCACTGACCCATGAATGGGGGGCCATATGTAACCCACATTTAGGCCTTCGGCTATTTTTTGGCCAACAAAACTACCATTTTGTTGCTGGCCGTTGTGGCCGGTTTTGGTTGTTGCACAGTGGTTCCAGGCAAAGGAAGGCAGTGTACATTTTTCTCACATGACTCTGGGAGTGTTTGCCACCACAGTGCCGCTCCTAATGTTAGTTGTGGTTGGTCGCTGCGAAGTGATAGCAGCACACATGCTGCCCTCGCGTATAACCGAAAAAGGCCTTTTAAGCACTTTTCAAATTAAAATTCATGGAAATCATTTGGTTGTTGTGTATATTTTGCGTGGGTTGGCCGTTTTTATGACAATGGTGATGATACTATGTCTGTTGTGTGTCATGTGTCCGGGAAAGCGGAAGGATATGATCTTCAATAATGGCGTACGTGCCTGTTGTACGCTATGTTTTTAGCGTTTCTTTTTAGGCAAACACATCATCTCGAATGCGGTGCCATAGTTTTTCTTCGCTCTTTTTTTGTGGGGGGATTAGGAATTTTTTGTGTTTCTTTATGGTACAATGCTTTTAGTAGGTATTTGCTGTTTTTTATGGGAATTTCTTTCTTCGTGTTATCAGTTAAACGTACCCTCGTATCAGTGTCATCTCAAACATAAGCACAATGTACCCTTTGGTGAAAAGAAATATATATTTGACCAAAAGTCGTAGGACGAAGTGTCCTTTCCTCCCTCATTTATATACATCAACAAATTCCCATCTTTGGCATACGCCAAAATGCCTCGCATACAAGGAATGTGGTTAATCAAAAGTGAAAAAACCTCAAATGTAAAAACCTCTCGCACAGTGGTCCAAAGGAACAAATGGTAATAATCACTTGTTTCTTGAAACATGTCACTACTATATGCCAGGCGTCGTCAAAAAACCGCACATGGAATACTTTTTAACAATTTCGTGAGCGCATGTCGATGTCCGAGATCCTTAATAACCTTTTCTCTTTTATTTCCTACTTCATTTGTCTCTCTCTCTCGCTCGCTCTCTCTCTCTCTGCGTCTCTCTCGTGGACTTGCAGGCGAACGACTCATTCAGTATGCTAGTGAAAATCTAGTCACTGAAGTTTTGATACATCCTCAATACAATACTCTCATACAGTGTATGCGCAATATGTTGAGCAGCTTTACACGGCATCGTCACATCATCCATGCTGGCTATACCTTCTCCAGCAATGGTTCCTGGATACTACAGGTGAGTTAAACATAAATTGCCGCTTTTGTTTTGGCCGTGGTATTACCTTTCGATTGTGTTGCCTTTTTAGGATGGAACCTTTTCGGTTGGCGATTTCTCGGAAGCTTTCCAAGAGCATGATGTCCAGAGGGTTATACGCGCATACGCCGATACCATTTCCATGAATATTCATTGTGCTGACTCTGGACTGTGGCATACGTTGCCCGACAAAAGTTTTGCTCGTCTCTGCAAGATACGCATTAATCCGGTTGATGTCCTGGATACCAGCAGTGAGAGCATTAATGCTTTTATAGGTAAGTCGTCCAGGTCGTCTCTTCGTTCGATAAACCTGCATTCACTGTGTATTTTCCTTGCAGACTATCTTGCGCCCATGCTGATTCCCACATCCATACGTGAACTACTCGAGACCTCGGATGTTGTTGGCAACATACGCTTTACACATCCCACTCTTTATGTCTTCCCCGGCGGTCAAGGCGACGCTGCTTTGTTTGGTATCAATGGTTTTAATATGTTGGGTAAGTCAGCGGCACTTATCTTTAAAAGCGGAGAATTGTTGGTAACGTTATTTCGTAATTTTTTTATTCTCTTTGCAGTTGATGGTGGCTTTAACCGCAAGGCTTGCTTTTGGGATTTTGTCCGCCACCTGGATCGCTTAGATGCTGTCCTCATGACCCGTCTGAACAATAGCAATATTCAGGGTCTGAGCTCGGTAGTGGAACGTAAACGTGATGCCCCCGTTTATCCTCAAATCGGCCACTTCTTTTGTAATGTACCCGATCGTAAGGGTGGCTTGCCCAGTCCCGATGGTGATAAGGATCGCAATCCATTATTGATAGATCTCTTTGAAAGAGGCCATAATCTAGTCAGTGACTTAAAGTCGTTAGATTTAAAACCACAAACCTGCTACAGAGCACCCGAGCCTATTAATCTGTATCACAAGGTCGGCCATGGAACCCTCGACATGTACGTGATTAGCCCCTCTCGTGATTCCAGGGAAGTTAAGGAATTCTTACAAAAATGGAACTCGGGTGATCAGCGACTGTTTGCTTCGCGCGATTCCCGAGAATTCAATTTCCCTGTACAGAATTTGGTATCCATTTGTGCACTGCTTGTTTGGCAGCCCGCAAATCCGGATGACACTATTACGCGCATACTCTTCCCCGGTAGTACACCTGACTTCAAGATCCAAGAAGGCTTGGAGAAAATAAAACATTTGGAATTTATGAAGCATTCGACGTGCACTGCCAAATCTATTGCACCTGCCATACAAACTGTGGTCACCACCCGTAAGACTCTAAAATCCGCTATTGAACCTTCTGCCCCTATAACCTCGAAGCCTAGTCGATTTGTGGCTCCTTCAGCCGCGCCTCTGGTTATACAACAAGATAACAAAATGAAAGAATCTGTTACCTCTGTCGTTGCTGAAGAAGAAAAGATTGAGAAAATCTACCAGGAAGAGGAGAAGATTGCTGCTTTTAAGAAGGAAGAAGAGAAGATAGCAGCTTTTAAGAAGGAAGAAGAGAAGATTGCTGCTTTTAAGAAGAAAGAAGACTCCATTGACACTGACGAACAAGCTGTTGAAACGGGGGATGAAGCATTGCCGGAACCCTCGGCTGAAACAGCCAGCAAAGATGACGACCAAGTCGACCAGGGCGAAGAAGTGGAAGACAATAAAGAAACTACCGAAAAGAAGGTAGAAGTTGTTATTGTTAAGCCCCAGCCACAGGTTCCACCGCCATCAAAAGACATTATTGAAACTGCTGCGGAACCAATTAAACCAGCCAAGGTGGCCAAGGCGAAAGCGGAAAAACCCAGAGCTGAAGTTAAGCCATTGGTACGTTCACGCATCGACACCCGACCACCAAAGTCCATGGAACGTAAAGTGGTTAAGAAGGATGAGAAGAAGAGTTCACCAACAGCTACGCCACGTAAGCAGGAATCTGCTAAGCCACCAGTTAGAGAGGCGAGAGCTAAGGTTAGCAGTCGCGCGGCCAAAGCAAGTCCCAGTAGTACCCCTGCCAAGAGTGCTAAAGAAGCGAACAATCGTAAAGTTTTTGAATCCAAACAACAGTCGATACGACAGACTACAGCAACCACTACCTCTCGACGGGAAATGTCACGCACTACTACAACTACTACTGAGAAGAAGGAAACCAAAACAGCTGAAACCCGTAAGCCTATATCTAGACGTCCTCGGGGTGCGTCACCTTCCAAGCGAGCTCCTGGCAGTCCCGTCAAAGCAGTCAAGCCAAAAGCAGCTGATCTTAAAAAGGCTCGTTTGGACAAAGGGGGTACCACAGATTCTAGTTTGGTATCTACTCCCTCTGCGGATGAAGCTGCTGCTGCCAAAAAGTTGCTAGACTTGACCGCCTCTCAAGAATTAGATGCGGAAAAACAACGTGAACTGGACGATCTGAAGGAGGAGCAGGAAGTGGTCAGAGAAATCGAGGCCGTCTTTTCACGTGATGAAATGAAACGACAACATCAAATTAAAACAGAAATTCGAGAAGTTACCAAACAGGATAGTACCACTGAGGCTGATGAAGAAGATGAATATTTGATTATAGAAAAAGAAGAAATCACCGAAGATTCCATAGTCGAGCAAGAAGAAAGTAGTGTCACCAAAGAAGAAGAAATACAAAAACACCAGCGTGACTCTCAAGAATCCGAAAAGAAGAGAAAGAAGAGTGCAGAAGAAGAAATAGAAGCAGCCATTGCTAAAGTGGAGGCTGAGGAACGTAAGGCCAAACTTGAAACTGAACCAACAGCGCCACCCGAAACCCCAGAAGCTGAGGAAGCACTGAAGGAAACCGACGCAGAAGATGTAGAAGAAGATGAAGCTGCACAACAAGAGGATGAAGTAGAAGTGGCTGACACGAAACTAACATCGCCCGAGAAAACCGAACTCAAGGCCGAAGTTCAAGATATTATTACCACAGCCAAGGAAATAGTCACATCTAAAACAGACGAGCATTTGGCTAAGACCGAAGAAGATCTTTCCTCAGTTACACCCGACGAAAGAATTAGCAGCGCTAAGAAAACATCAGATACCAAAGATGATTTAGTGGGAATGCCGGTCGAAATCATCCCAGCAAATCTACAAGAAAGTCTTCCAGAAGAGAAATTCTCCGCAACTATTGAATCGGGTGCTACTACTGCTCCCACACTACCCGAAGATGAGCGCATACCTTTGGACGAAATAAAAGAAGACCTGGTTGTTGAAGAGAAATATGTGAAAGAAGAAACCAAAGAAGTGGAAGCGGTCGTGGCTTCCGTCAGTGCCATAACCTCCATCATACCACCATCTGAAACTAGCGCTGAACCCAAAGAAGTGCTTGCACAAAAATATACCGACAGAATTGTTGCGGGCATCGGTACAGCTGAACGTATTCTACCCATCAAAATGGCTTATGAAACTCAACAGATGCGAGATGTTGTTAAGACACCAGATGAAGTTGCGGACTTGCCAATGCATGAGGAAGCCGATATGGGCGTATATGAAAAGGATGCCCAAGAGTCTGGCAAGTCAATATCACACAAAGAAGAATTGGCCAAAGAAGAAAAGGAGGAAGAAGAAAAAGAAATCGAGCAAGAAGAAGAGGAAAAAGAGGAGAAGGCAGACAAGGAAGAGGAAGAAGAAGCACAAGAAACAGTGACAGCCATTACTCAGGCAGATGAAGCCAAAGAACCGAAAGAAAAACTTCCATCCCCTATGGCAGAAAAAGCACCAGCGATGGCAGAAAAGGAAACTGTAATGCCCGCTGAAGATGAAGAAGAAAAGCAAGAAGAGGAGAAAAAATCGCTGTCACAAACTCAAACAGCTAAATATTTAGCGGAAGATGTAATAACTGCAGTTAAGGTTGCCGAAACTAAAGAGATTAAGAAACCTTTAGGATCTCCCGAAGAAAAAGAAATTAGCGATATTACATCAGAAGATGAAATCCCTGCACAAATGCCTACCGCTAAGCCAGCAACTGAGAAACGAGAAGATACCGTCTCTGTGGACAGCCCTCCAACTATCGAGGAGGCCATTGAAGTTGAAATCCAAAAATCGTTACAAGCGAGTCGGAAACCATCGGCTGATGTTAAGGATGAGGTGCAAGTTCCAGAATCAGCAAAGACTTCTAAGGAAACATCTGCAGAAGCATCTAAGGTGGCATCTGTAGATGCTTCCAAGGAAACCTCACGTAGAGTGTCCATAGCCGAAAGCAAGAAAGATGTAAAATCCCCCGGAGAATCCAAAGAACCATCAAGACGTGAATCAATAGTTGATGTTGAAGAAGATAAATCAACTTCTCGACAAGCTTCTGTCGCAGAAAGTGAGAAAGAAGAAGGACCATCGCGAAAGACTTCCGTCGTGGACACTGAACAAGATAAAAAGTCATTTGGTGCTTCCCGTCCTGATTCGGTTGCTGAATCAGAAAAATATGACAAATCATTGGAGGGATCAAAGGCATCTTCCAGGCGTGAGTCTATTGCTGATGCAGAGAAAGATAAGATATCTGTAGATGCATCTAAGGCATCTGAGCCAATATCAGTGATCGAATGTGTAGAATCATTACCTACGCCTGAGTCAGCTGCTGAAAGCAAGAAAGACGAAGTTTCTCCATCTGCTGAAGCCCCTCGACCAGAATCAGTTGCTGAAAGTGATAAAGCTGAAAAGTCACCAATATCTTCAAGAAAAGCTTCCATACTGGAAAGTGACAAAGACAAGAAATCCGCAGAGGCTTCTAAAGAGGTCTCTCGACCAGTTTCAGTTGCTGAAATTGATAAGAGTGGCAAATCGGAAGGACCTTCCCGTAAGGCTTCAATTGGCGAAGAAAAAGTAACTGCACTAATTTCTAAGGAGCTGTCAACAACACCTTCTGAGGCTATAAGTGAGAAAGAGGAAAAGTCAGTAATCTCAAGAAAAACTTCAGTAGCGGAAACTGCCACTGTTGCAGACAAATCTCCTGCTGTATCAAGAAAACCTTCGGTAGTAGAAAGCGAACATGACAAAAAATCAGAGGGTGCTTCTAAGGAAACATCTCGACCAGCATCCGTCGCAGAAAGTGAAAAGGCAGAAGAATCTAAAGAAACATCCAGACCCGAATCAGTCGGTGAAAGTGTAAAAGATGAAAAATCACCAATTGCGTCTAGAAAACATTCCGTGACTGTAGGCGAAAAAGAGTTAGTAAGCGATTCTAAAGAAGAAAAATCCAAAGAACCTTCACGAAAACCCTCAGATGCATCCAGACCAGCTTCGGCTGCTGAAAGCAAAGAAGATGAAAAGTCTCCAATTATTTCAAGGAAACCATCTATGGCCGAAAGCGAGAAGGATAAAAAATCTGCCGAAGATAAGGAAGACACAGTATCTCCCACAGCATCTAGAAAAGCTTCAGTTGTTGAAACTGTAACAATTTCAAAGTCTGCTGAAGTATCTCAAGAATCAGTAAAAACAGTGTCAGCTGCCGTAAGTGAAATTGCTGAAAAGTCACCACTTACATCAAGAAAGCAATCCGTGGCGGAAAGCGAAAAGGACCAGAAATCACGCGATTCGAGGGAACCTTCTAGACCAACTTCAGCTGCTGAAAGCAAGGAAGATGACAAATCAGTTGCAGAATCCTCCAAAGAACCATCTCAAACATTATCAGTCGCTGTTAGTGAAAAAGATGATAAATCACCAATTCTTTCCAGAAAGCCATCTGCAGCAGAAAGTGAAAAGGATACCAAAGAACCTTCCAGGCGAACTTCAGTTGCTGAAAGCAAGGAAGATGAGAAATCTCCAATACCATCAAGGAAAATCTCAGTTGCCGGTAGTGAAAAGGATGAGAAATCACCAGAAGATTCCAAAGAACCATCCCATACAGTATCAGCCGTCGCTAGTGAAAAAGATGACAAGTCCCCACTTGCTTCAAGAAAGGCTTCGTTAGCTGAAAGTGAAAAAGACAAAAAATCTGCCGCAGAATCCAAGGAACCATCCAGACCAACTTCAGTTGCTGAGAGCAAAGAAGATGAGAAATCACCAATTCAATCAAGGAAAATCTCAGTTGCTGAAAGTGTAAAGGATGAGAAAGCAGCTGAAGGCTCTACAGAACCATCCCAGACTGCATCAGCCGTTGTTAGCGACAAAGATGATAAGTCACCAATTGCTTCTAGAAAGGTATCTGTAGCTGAAAGCGAAAAAGACAAGAAATCTGCCGAAGAATCCAAGGAACCATCCAGACCAACTTCAGTTGCTGAGAGCAAAGAGGATGAGAAATCTCCAATTCAATCAAGGAAAATCTCAGTTGCTGAAAGTGTAAAGGATGAGAAAGCATCTGAAGGCTCCACAGATCCATCCCAGATTGCATCAGCCGCTGTTAGCGAAAAAGATGACAAGTCACCAATTGCTTCTAGAAAGGTATCGGTAGCTGAAAGCGAAAAATACAAAAAATCTGCCGAAGAATCCAAGGAACCATCCAGACCAACTTCAGTTGCTGAGAGCAAAGAGGATGAGAAATCTCCAATTCAATCAAGGAAAATCTCAGTTGCTGAAAGTGTAAAGGATGAGAAAGCATCTGAAGGCTCCACAGATCCATCCCAGATTGCATCAGCCGCTGTTAGCGAAAAAGATGATAAGTCACCAATTGCTTCTAGAAAGGTATCGGTAGCTGAAAGCGAAAAAGACAAAAAATCTGCCGAAGAATCCAAGGAACCATCCAGACCAACTTCAGTTGCTGAGAGCAAAGAGGATGAGAAATCTCCAATTCAATCAAGGAAAATCTCAGTTGCTGAAAGTGTAACGGATGAGAAAGCACCTGAAGGCTCTACAGAACCACCCCAGACTGCATCAGCCGCTGTTAGCGAAAAAGATGATAAGTCACCAATTGCTTCTAGAAAGGTATCGGTAGCTGAAAGCGAAAAAGACAAGAAATCTGCCGAAGAGTCCAAGGAACCATCCAGACCAACTTCAGTTGCTGAGAGCAAAGAGGATGAGAAATCTCCAATTCAATCAAGGAAAATCTCAGTTGCTGAAAGTGTAAAGGATGAGCAAGCACCTGAAGGCTCTACAGAACCATCCCAGATTGCATCAGCCACTGTCAGCGAAAAAGATGATAAGTCACCAATTGCTTCTAGAAAGGTATCGGTAGCTGAAAGCGAAAAAGACAAGAAATCTGCCGAAGAATCCAAGGAACCATCCAGACCAACTTCAGTTGCTGAGAGCAAAGAGGATGAGAAATCTCCAATTCAATCAAGGAAAATCTCAGTTGCTGAAAGTGTAAAGGATGAGAAAGCACCTGAAGGCTCTACAGAACCATCCCAGATTGCATCAGCCACTGTCAGCGAAAAAGATGATAAGTCACCAATTGCTTCTAGAAAGGTGTCGATAGCTGAAAGCGAAAAAGACAAGAAATCTGCCGAAGAATCCAAGGAACCATCCAGACCAACTTCAGTTGCTGAGAGCAAAGAGGATGAGAAATCTCCAATTCAATCAAGGAAAATCTCAGTTGCTGAAAGTGTAAAGGATGAGAAAGCACCTGAAGGCTCTACAGAACCATCCCAGATTGCATCAGCCACTGTCAGCGAAAAAGATGATAAGTCACCAATTGCTTCTAGAAAGGTGTCGATAGCTGAAAGCGAGAAAGACGAGCAACCATCCAGACCAACTTCAGTTGCTGAGAGCAAAGATGATGAAAAATCTCCAATTCAATCAAGGAAAATCCCAGTTGCTGAAAGTGTAAAGGATGAGAAAGCACCTGAAGGCTCTACAGAACCATCCCAGATTGCATCAGCCGCTGTTAGCGAAAAAGATGATAAGTCACCAATTGCTTCTAGAAAGGTATCGGTAGCTGAAAGCGAAAAAGACAAGAAATCAGCTGAAGAATCCAAGGAACCATCCAGACCAACTTCAGTTGCTGAGAGCAAAGAAGATGAGAAATCTCCAATTCAATCAAGGAAAATCTCAGTTGCTGAAAGTGTAAAGGATGAGAAAGCACCTGAAGGCTCTACAGAAACATCCCAGATTGCATCAGCCGCTGTTAGCGAAAAAGATGATAAGTCACCAATTGCTTCTAGAAAGGTATCGGTAGCTGAAAGCGAAAAAGACAAGAAATCTGCCGAAGAATCCAAGGAATCATCCAGACCAACTTCTGTCACTGAAAGCAAAGATTATGAAAAATCCCCTATTTCTTCGAGGAAGGCTTCGATCGTTGGTGATAAGGACGCCATATCAACAGATCCTTCTAAAGAACAATCACAGTCTGTATCAGCCGCTGTTAGCGAAAAAGATGATAAGTCACCAATTGTTTCAAGAAAGGCGTCGTTAGCTGAAAGTGAGAAAGACAAAAAGTCTGCCGAAGAATCCAAGGAACCATCCAGAGCAACTTCAGTTACTGAGAGCAAAGAAGATGAGAAATCTCCAATTCAATCAAGGAAAATATCACTTGCTGAAAGTGTCAAGGATGAGAAATCGCCTGAAGACTCTAAAGAACCATCCCAGACTGGATCAGTCGCTGTTAGCGAAAAAGATGATAAATCACCAATTACTTCTAGAAAGGTGTCGGTAGTTGAAAGCGAGAAAGACAAGCAAACTGCCGCTGAATCCAAGGAACCATCCAGACCAACATCAGTAGCTGAAAGCCAAATAGATTCACCAATTGCTTCAAGGAAGGCATCGGTAGTAGAAAGTCTTAAGGCTTTAGAATCAGAGAAAGATGATAAATCACCAATTGTTTCACGAAAAGTGTCCGTGGCTGGAAGTGAGAAAGACAAAAAATCTGCCGAAGAATCCAAGGAATCATCCAGACCATCTTCAGTAGCTGAAAGCAAGGACGATGACAAGTCACCAATTGCTTCCAGAAAGGAATCCGTAGCTGAAAGTGAGAAAGAGAAAAAATCTGCCGAAGAATCCAAGGAACCATCCAGGCCATCTTCAGTAGCTGAAAGCAAGGACGATGACAAGTCACCAATTGTTTCCAGAAAGGAATCTATAGCAGAAAGTGAGAAAGAGAAAAAATCTGCCGAAGAATCCAAAGAATTATCAAGACCAACTTCAGTTGCAGAAAGCAAGGATGATGATAAGTCACCCTTTGTTTCCAGAAAGGAATCTGTGACAGAAAGTGAGAAAGAGAAAAAATCTGCCGAAGAATCCAAGGAACCATCAAGACCAACATCAGTGGCAGAAAGCAAGGATGATGATAAGTCACCAATTGTTTCCAGAAAGGCATCTGTAGCAGAAAGTGAGAAAGAGAAAAAATCTGCCGAAGAATCCAAGGAACCATCAAGACCAACTTCAGTGGCAGAAAGCAAGGATGATGATAAGTCACCAATTGTTTCCAGAAAGGCATCTGTAGCAGAAAGTGAGAAAGAGAAAAAATCTACCGAAGAATCCAAGGAACCATCCAGACCAACTTCAGTTGCAGAAAGCAAGGATGATGATAAGTCACCCATTGTTTCCAGAAAGGAATCTGTGGCAGAAAGTGAGAAAGAGAAAAAATCTGCCGAAGAATCCAAGGAACCATCCAGACCAACTTCAGTTGCAGAAAGCAAGGATGATGATAAGTCACCCATTGTTTCCAGAAAGGAATCTGTGGCAGAAAGTGAGAAAGAGAAAAAATCTGCCGAAGAATCCAAGGAACCATCCAGACCAACTTCAGTTGCAGAAAGCAAGGATGATGATAAGTCACCAATTGTTTCCAGAAAGGAATCTGTAGCAGAAAGTGAGAAAGAGAAAAAATCTGCCGAAGAATCTAAGGAACCATCCAGACCAGCTTCTGTTACTGAAAGCAAAGATGACGATAAGTCACCAATTGCTTCCAGAAAGGAATCTGTAGCCGAAATTGTAAAAGAGACAAAATCAGCCGAAGAATCCAAGGAACCATCCAGACCAGCTTCTGTTACAGATAGCAAGGATGGTGATAAGTCACCAATCGTTTCGAGAAAAGAGTCTGTAGCAGAAAGTGAGAAAGAGAAAAAATCTGCCGAAGAATCTAAGGAACCATCCAGACCAACTTCTGTTGCAGAAAGCAAGGATGATGATAAGTCGCCTATTGCTTCCAGAAAGGAATCTGTAGCCGAAATTGTAAAAGAGACAAAATCAGCCGAAGAATCCAAGGAACCATCCAGACCAGCTTCTGTTGCAGATAGCAAGGATGGTGATAAGTCACCAATCGTTTCGAGAAAAGAGTCTGTAGCAGAAAGTGAGAAAGAGAAAAAATCTGCTGAAGAATCCAAGGAACCATCCAGACCAACTTCAGTTGCAGAACGCAAGGATGATGATAAGTCACCCATTGTTTCCAGAAAGGAATCTGTGGCAGCAAGTGAGAAAGAGAAAAAATCTGCCGAAGAATCCCAGGAACCATCCATACCAACTTCTGTTGCTGAAAGCAAGGATGATGATAAGTCACCTATTGTTTCCAGAAAGGAATCTGTAGCCGAAATTATAAAAGAGACAAAATCTGCCGAAGAATCAAAGGAACCATCCAGACCAACTTCTGTTGCAGAAAGCAAGGATGGTGATAAGTCACCAATCGTTTCTAGAAAGGAATCTGTAGCAGAAAGTGAGAAAGAGAAAAAATCTGCCGAAGAATCCCAGGAACCATCAAGACCAACTTCTGTTGCAGAAAGCAAGGATGGTGATAAGTCACCTATTGCTTCCAGAAAGGAATCTGTAGCCGAAAGTGAGAAAGAGAAAAAATCTGCCGACGAATCCAAAGAACCATCCAGACCAACTTCTGTTGCTGAAAGCAAGGACGATGATAAGTCTCCTATTGCTTCCAGAAAGGAATCTGTAGCCGAAATTGTAAAAGAGACAAAATCTGCCGAAAAATCAAAGGAACCATCCAGACCAACTTCTGTTGCAGAAAGCAAGGATGGTGATAAGTCACCAATCGTTTCTAGAAAGGAATCTGTAGCAGAAAGTGAGAAAGAGAAAAAATCTGCCGAAGAATCCCAGGAACCATCAAAACCAACTTCTGTTGCAGAAAGCAAGGATGGTGATAAGTCACCTATTGCTTCCAGAAAGGAATCTGTAGCCGAAGATGAGGAAGTGAAAAAATCTGCCGAAGAATCCCAGGAACCATCCAGACCAACTTCTGTTGCAGAAAGCAAGGATGGTGATAAGTCACATATTGCTTCCAGAAAGGAATCTGTAGCCGAAAGTGAGAAAGAGAAAAAATCTGCCGAAGAATCCCAGGAACCATCAAGACCAACTCCTGTTGCAGAAAGCAAGGATGGTGATAAGTCACCTATTGCTTCCAGAAAGGAATCTGTAGCCGAAGATGAGAAAGAGAAAAAATCTGCCGAAGAATCCCAGGAACCATCCAGACCAACTTCTGTTGCAGAAAGCAAGGATGGTGATAAGTCACCTATTGCTTCCAGAAAGGAATCTGTAGCCGAAAGTGAGAAAGAGAAAAAATCTGCCGACGAATCCAAAGAACCATCCAGACCAACTTCTGTTGCTGAAAGCAAGGACGATGATAAGTCACCTATTGTTTCCAGAAAGGAATCTGTAGCAGAAAGTGAGAAAGAGAAAAAATCTGCCGAAGAGTCTAAGGAACCATCCAGACCAACTTCTGTTGCTGAAAGCAAGGATGATGATAAGTCACCTATTGTTTCGAGAAAAGAATCTGTGGCAGAAAGTGAGGAGACAAAACCTGTAGAAGAATCCATGGAACAATCCAGACCAACTTCTGTTGCTGAAAGTAAGGTTGATGAAAAATCACCAATTGTTTCAAGGAAGTCATCGATCCTTGGTGTTAAAGATTCAAAATCAGAAGAATTATCTAAAGAACCGTCACAAGCAGCATCAGCCGCTGTTAGCGAAAAAGACGATAAGTCACCAACTGTGTCTAGAAAGGTTTCGATAGCAGAAAGTGAGAAAGACAAAGAAATTGCCGATGAAACCAAGGAACCATCTAGACCAACTTCAGTTTCTGAAAGCATGGATGAAGAGAAGTCACAAAGTACTTCCAGAAAGGCTTCTCTTGTAGAAAGTTCAAAGGATTCAAAATCAGCAGAAGTTTCTAAAGAACCATCCCAGACTGTGTCAGCCGCAGTTAGCGAAAAAGATGATAAGTCACCAATTGCTTCTAGAAAGGTATCGGTAGCTGAAAGCGAAAAAGACAAGAAATCAACTGAAGAATCCAAGGAACCATCCAGACCAACTTCAGTTGCTGAGAGCAAAGAAGATGAGAAATCTCCAATTCAATCAAGGAAAATCTCAGTTGCTGAAAGTGTAAAGGATGAGAAAGCACCTGAAGGCTCTACAGATCCATCCCAGATTGCATCAGCCGCTGTTAGCGAAAAAGATGATAAGTCACCAATTGCTTCTAGAAAGATATCGGTAGCTGAAAGCGAAAAAGCCAAGAAATCTGCCGAAGAATCCAAGGAACCATCCAGACCAACTTCAGTTGCAGAAAGCAAAGGAGATGAAAAATCACCAATTGTTTCTAGGAAAGCATCGGAAGTGGAAGGTATAAAGGATGAAGAATTAGTAGAAGAATCATCCCATATATTATCTAGCGCAGTTTCCGAAAAAGATGAAAAGTCTCCAGCTGCCTCCAGAAAGTCGTCTGTTGTAGAAAGCGAGAAAGATAAGAAATCTGCCGAGGCATCCAAAGAAACTTCTAGACCAACCTCTGTTGCTGATACCAAAGATGATGAAAAGTCTCCAATTGCTTCGAGGAAAGCATCGGTTGTAGAAAGTGAGAAAGATAAGAAATCTGGCGACGAATCCAAGGAAGTTTCAAGGCCAACATCTGTTGCTGAAAGTAAAGAAGATGAGAAGTCACCAGTTCCATCTAGGAAAATCTCTGTTGCTGAAAGTGAACAAGAGAAGAAATCAGAGGAAGCATCTAAAGAACCATCCCAAGCAGTATCAGCTGCTGTTAGTGAAAAAGATGAAAAATCTCCAATTGTTTCCAGGAAGGTATCTGTAGCTGAAAGTGAGAAAGACAAAAAATCTGCCGAGGCATCCAAAGAAACTTCTAGACCAACCTCTGTTGCTGATACCAAAGATGATGAAAAGTCTCCAATTGCTTCGAGGAAAGCATCGGTTGTAGAAAGTGAGAAAGATAAGAAATCTGGCGACGAATCCAAGGAAGTTTCAAGGCCAACATCTGTTGCTGAAAGTAAAGAAGATGAGAAGTCACCAGTTCCATCTAGGAAAATCTCTGTTGCTGAAAGTGAACAAGAGAAGAAATCAGAGGAAGCATCTAAAGAACCATCCCAAGCAGTATCAGCTGCTGTTAGTGAAAAAGATGAAAAATCTCCAATTGTTTCCAGGAAGGTATCTGTAGCTGAAAGTGAGAAAGACAAAAAATCTGCCGAGGCATCCAAAGAAACTTCTAGACCAACCTCTGTTGCTGATACCAAAGATGATGAAAAGTCTCCAATTGCTTCGAGGAAAGCATCGGTTGTAGAAAGTGAGAAAGATAAGAAATCTGGCGACGAATCCAAGGAAGTTTCAAGGCCAACATCTGTTGCTGAAAGTAAAGAAGATGAGAAATCACCAGTTCCATCTAGGAAAATCTCTGTTGCTGAAAGTGAACAAGAGAAGAAATCAGAGGAAGTATCTAAAGAACCATCCCAAGCGGTATCAGTTGCTGTTAGTGAAAAAGATGAAAAATCTCCAATTGTTTCCAGGAAAGTATCTGTAGCTGAAAGTGAGAAAGACAAAAAATCTGCCGAGGCATCTAAAGAAACTTCTAGACCAACCTCTGTTGCTGATACTAAAGATGATGAAAAGTCTCCAATTGCTTCGAGGAAAGCATCGGTTGTAGAAAGTGAGAAAGATAAGAAATCTGGCGACGAATCCAAGGAAGTTTCAAGGCCAACATCTGTTGCTGAAAGTAAAGAAGATGAGAAATCACCAGTTCCATCTAGGAAAATCTCTGTTGCTGAAAGTGAACAAGAGAAGAAATCAGAGGAAGCATCTAAAGAACCATCCCAAGCAGTATCAGCTGCTGTTAGTGAAAAAGATGAAAAATCTCCAATTGTTTCCAGGAAAGTATCTGTAGCTGAAAGTGAGAAAGACAAAAAATCTCCCGAAGAATCTGAAGAAACTTCCAGGCCAACCTCAGTTGCCGAAAGCAAAGAACCTTCGCGCAAACCATCTATTGAAGGTAGTGTTAAATATGAAGAAGACAAGAAATCTGTCGAAGCATCCAAAGAACCTACTGAATCCTCCAGACCAGAGTCTGTGGCAAAAGAACAATCAAGACCAGTTTCTGTTGCTAGCAGCATTCCTGATGAAGACAAAAAATCGGATATAACTTCAAAGGATCACTCTCGTCCTGCATCCATTGCCGATAGTTTAACCTCCGGAAAGATGTCACCTACCCATGTTGACACCGTTTCTTCACCAATTGACGAAGCTGCAAAAGACTTCCACGATCTCAAAATTACAAAGGAAGAATTCTCATTACATCTTCAACCAACTGTTAAGGCCGGACAATTGCCAACCACTTCTAGTCCGGTTGATGTTGCCGATGGTGATTTCCCCGAGGAAGTCAAATACATCATCAAAGATTTGAAGCAAGAAACACACTTTGCTATCACAGAAACTGTTTCTACTCCTGTTGATGAGGCTGCTGAGTTAGTTACAGATACGGAAAAAGATGTGCCTTCCAAGGAACCATCACGTCCTACCTCTATTGCTGAAAGTTTAGCTTCCGGAAAAGTTTCGCCAGCACAAGTTACCACCTCATCTTCTCCAGTAGATGAAGCTGCTGTCGATTTTGATGAAATTAAACTGAAAAAGGAGGAATTCACATTAGATCTTCAACCAACTATTAAGGCAGGACAATTGCCAACCACTTCCAGCCCAGTCGATGTTGCCGATGGTGATTTCCCCAAAGAAGTTAAGGCAACAGTAGAAGATTTCAAGTCAGATATTGAATTTAGTGTAGTAGATACCGTGTCCACTCCGGTGGATGAGGCTTCTGAGTTTGCTACAGAAGTAGAAGAATTAAAGGAAGACATCGCAAAAGAAACGGAAGAAGTTTTAGAATCAGTCAAAGAAGTCGAAGTGAAAGTGGAAAGCGTTCCAAAACCGCAATCACCAAAGGGTATTTTCGGATCCATAACTGGTTTTGTTAAAGATATGTTTACCAAAGATTCCGAAGAAGTAACTGAATTACTTAGCAAAACTATTACAACTGCTGAATCATCTGTCGATCAATTAGGTAGTGATATCAAGAAAACAGCCGAAGAAACCATTAAATATATCGCAGAAGATGCTAAAACAGTTGTCGAAGATGTGGAAGCTTCTGTCAAAGAAACAGTTACAGAAACATCAGCCACAATTTCGAAGGACGTTGACGAAGTCAGGCTGACTACATTAGAATCTACACTAACTGAGGCGGAAAGTACTATCGAGTCCAGAATTGAAGATGTTAAAGACCACACGAAATCTATTTTCGATATTTCCTCCAAACTTGAAGAACTAAAGGATTCAGCATCCCATGCCGCAGATCTGGTCTGTGAAAAAGTCATCGAAACTGAAGATTCAGTTTCAGCTAAAGTTGAAGAAGCCAAATCCGAATTTGTAGACGCCAAGAAAACTATTCAAGACATTACGAAATCTGTAACTGACAAAGTAGAAGAATCAGTATCAGAAGTTAAAACTAGTGTCCAATCAACCATAGAAGAAGTGTCCTCTAAAGTAGATGTTCTCAAAGAGAAATCACAGGAGGTCGGTATAACAGTCACAGATGTCATTAGCGAAAAGGTTGGCGATGCTAAATCACAAGTTAAAGAAATAAGTGAAACCATAACTTCAACTACTGATAATTTAACTAAATCATTCGATGCAGATGTGACAGATTTGAAACAATCGGCAGTGCAAATTTCCAAAGATGTAGAAGAATCGGTTATCGTTAAAGCAAGCCAAGTTAAGGATTCAGTAGAAGAATCAGTATCTCAAGCTAGAAGTAGTGTCGAGTCAACTCTGGATGTCGTATCCTCTAAGGTTAAAGATCTCAAAGATGAATCACGCGAAGTTGAAAAAACAGTGGCATACAGTATTACCGAAAAGGTTTCGGATGCCAAGTCCAAAGTTGAAGAAGTACAGGAAGCAATGTCAGATGTGAAACTACCAACAGAGAAGCTTGTCGAAGATGTCAAAGAATCTGTTGAGACAAAAATAGAAAAAGCTAAACACATAGCCTCCACAGCCATTGAAGATGTTAAGGTCTCCAAAGAAGCAGTAGTTGAAATCATCAAAGATAATATTAAATCCATTCAAGACGAATCTTCTAAAATTCTGCACACTTCCGAAGCTACTGTAACCGAATTAATCAGAGACGTAAAGGAGATGGCGACTACCGAAACTAAGGAAGAAGTTTCAGAAGAAATATCTAAGACAGTGGTAAAGACGTTAACGCAAGAAGCTACATCGGCAGCCGAGACATTAGGATTCACAACGGAACTCAGAGAAACACACATTACCACAATGGACTCTCCCGAACTAAAAATAATTGTTATCGATAAAGAAGAATCCGTTTTGCACGACATCAAAGAAGAGGAGGAAGAACACCGCATTACTCCACCCACAGAGTTCCCGACAGCATTAGCTGAATCTGCGGTACCAAGGCCAGTGTCACCACGTGAAGAAGAAGTTTTTAAAATAGTTGCAGATGTAGCTAAAGTTCTGAAATCCGAGAAAGACATAACTGAAATAATACCAGACTTTGACGAAAAAGAACTGGAGGAGAAACTCAAGTCAGTTGAGGAACCCGAAGGACCAACAGTACAAAGAATGTTGGTTACAGCCAGCAGTGAAGATGGTGGCGAAGAAATCGAAATTTGCGCTAAAGGCTCAATTCAATTCACTCCTGCTCCTATTGCCGAAGTTTCAATTGAAAAATCATCTCCCAAGGATAAAGAGAATCTAGTATTGGAAAAGGTTCCCAAAACTGAAGTTGAATCTGAAAAATCATCTCCTGACCTCAAATCATCTGGCCCCGCTTCCATAGAGGAGAAAGATAAAATTGAAGAATCCGAAAAGGCTCAATTAAGAGGAAAACGTGAGGTAAGCGGACGTAAGGAGTCGACCTCCAGCATGGACTTAGATTGGCGACGAGAATCGGCAGTAAGTGCTTACAGTGAAAAAGATTTGACACGAGATGAAGATACTTACGATGACAGAGGCGACTTCCCATCAAGTCCATTTGAAGACAAAGATAGACCAGATTCAGCAGCTAGCCAAGTATCATCCAAAGACAAAGAATTGTTACACGAGGCAGAAGAAACCAAAAAGGATACCAAATCACCAACATCCCGTCCTGCTTCTCAAGCCAGTCATGCTAGCACAAAGGATGATGTAGACAAAATCGTGTCCAGAAAGGAATCTTTAATTTCAACAACTGAAGAAAGGATTGAATCGGAAGAAAAAGATATATCCTCTCGACGCGAATCTGAAGAGAAAGGATCACATGAATCTATTTCATCAATCGATGAAAGTAAGAAAGATGCTAAATTACCTACACACGAAGATAAAGAAGAATCGCGACCTGTTTCGGCTGCCAGTCATGTCAGTTCAAAAGAAGCAGAAAAGACCGATTCGAGAAAAGAATCCTTGATATCTACAAAAGAAGAAAAACTAGAATTAAAGCTTGAATCTGTGTTGTCCGCTACTGAAAGCAAGAATGATATAAAATCGCCTACGACTGAAGAAAAAGATGCATCCTCCAGACGTGTATCGGTACTATCGAGTGCTGAAAGCAAACAAGATGAGAAGGAAACTTCAAGACCTGCCTCCGTTGCCAGTCACATCAGTTCCAAAGATGCGGAAAGTGAAAAAGTAGAATCTAGGAAAGAATCATTGATATCCACAACAGAAGATAAGGCCGAATCACGAAGAGAATCTGTTGGCGAAAGCATGAACGATGTCAAATCTACCATTGAGGAGAAGGAAGCTTCACGGTCTGCCTCAGTAGCCAGTCACGTCAGTTCCAAAGATGCGGAAGTTGAAAAAGTAGAATCTAGGAAAGAATCATTGATATCCACAACAGATGCTAAGGCCGAATCACGACGAGAATCTGTTTTATCGGTCGCCGAAAGCAAGAAAGATGATAAATCTCCTACCATTGAAGAGAAGGAAGCTTCACGGTCTGCCTCAGTAGCCAGTCACGTCAGTTCCAAAGATGTGGAAGTTGAAAAAGTAGAATCTAGGAAAGAATCATTGATATCCACAACAGATGATAAGGCAGAATCACGACGAGAATCTGTTTTATCGGTCGCCGAAAGCAAAAAAGATGATAAATCTCCTACCATTGAGGAGAAGGAACCATCACGGTCTGCTTCTGTAGCCAGTCACATCAGTTCCAAAGATGCCGAAAGTGAAAAAGTAGAATCAAGGAAAGAATCAATGATATCCACAACAGAAGATAAGGCCGAATCACGACCAGAATCTGTTTTATCTGTCGCCGAAAGCAAGAAAGATGATAAATCTCCTACTATTGAGGAGAAGGAACCATCACGGTCTGCTTCAGTAGCCAGTCACATCAGTTCCAAAGATGCCGAAGGTGAAAAAGTAGAATCAAGGAAAGAATCATTGATATCCACAACAGAAGATAAGGCCGAATCACGACCAGAATCTGTTTTATCTGTCGCCGAAAGCAAGAAAGATGATAAATCTCCTACTATTGAGGAGAAGGAACCATCACGGTCTGCTTCAGTAGCCAGTCACGTCAGTTCCAAAGACGCCGAAGTTGAAAAAGCAGAATCTAGGAAAGAATCATTGATATCCACAACAGAAGATAAGGCCGAATCACGACGAGAATCTGTTTTATCGGTCGCCGAAAGCAAGAAAGATGATAAATCTCCTACCATTGAAGAGAAGGAAGCTTCACGGTCTGCTTCAGTAGCCAGTCACATCAGTTCCAAAGATGGCGAAGGTGAAAAAGTAGAATCAAGGAAAGAATCATTGATATCCACAACAGAAGATAAGGCCGAATCACGACCAGAATCTGTTTTATCTGTCGCCGAAAGCAAGAAAGATGATAAATCTCCTACTATTGAGGAGAAGGAACCATCACGGTCTGCTTCAGTAGCCAGTCACGTCAGTTCCAAAGACGCCGAAGTTGAAAAAGCAGAATCTAGGAAAGAATCATTGATATCCACAACAGAAGATAAGGTCGAATCACGACGAGAATCTGTTTTATCGGTCGCCGAAAGCAAGAAAGATGATAAATCTCCTACCATTGAAGAGAAGGAAGCTTCACGGTCTGCTTCAGTAGCCAGTCACATCAGTTCCAAAGATGCCGAAGGTGAAAAAGTAGAATCTAGGAAAGAATCATTGATATCCACAACAGAAGATAAGGCCGAATCACGACCAGAATCTGTTTTATCTGTCGCCGAGAGCAAGAAAGATGATAAATCTCCTACTATTGAGGAGAAGGAACCATTACGGTCTGCTTCAGTAGCCAGTCACGTCAGTTCCAAAGACGCCGAAGTTGAAAAAGTAGAATCTAGGAAAGAATCATTGATCTCCACAACAGAAGATAAGGCCGAATCACGACCAGAATCTGTTTTATCTGTCGCCGAGAGCAAGAAAGATGATAAATCTCCTACTATTGAGGAGAAGGAACCATTACGGTCTGCTTCAGTAGCCAGTCACGTCAGTTCCAAAGACGCCGAAGTTGAAAAAGCAGAATCTAGGAAAGAATCATTGATCTCCACAACAGAAGATAAGGCCGAATCACGACGAGAATCTGTTTTATCGGTCGCCGAGAGCAAGAAAGATGATAAATCTCCTACTATTGAGGAGAAGGAACCATCACGGTCTGCTTCAGTAGCCAGCCACGTCAGTTCCAAAGACGCCGAAGTTGAAAAAGTAGAATCTAGGAAAGAATCATTGATCTCCACAACAGAAGATAAGGCCGAATCACGTCCAGAATCTGTTTTATCTGTCGCCGAAAGCAAGAAAGATGATAAATCTCCTACTATTGAGGAGAAGGAATCATCACGGTCTGCCTCTGTAGCCAGTCACACGAGTACCAAAGGCGCCGAAATGGAGAAAATCGAATCTAGAAAGGAATCATTGAAATCTACAACTGAAGATATAGCAGACTCACGTCGAGAATCTATCTTATCTGTCGCCGAAAGCAGAAAAGGTGATAAATCTCCTTCCCCTGAAGAAAAGGAGGCAGAATCAAGACCACTATCAGTGGTCGACAGCGCCCCAACATCAGAACAGAAGGATGTATCTCGACCAGTGTCAGTTGCTAGCCATGTTAGTTCAAAGGATAGCGCTGAAAGAGAACAATCTCTCCCTGCATCAGTGACTAGTCATATTAGTACCAAAGATGCAGATGACCAGTCAGCATCAAGACGTGAGTCCGTGTTGTCAACTGCCGAAAGTAAAACTAGCGATAAACTCCCAATTGCAGATGGAGAGGAAACATCACGTCCCGCGTCCGCTGTCAGTCATGTAAGCTCGAAAGATGACACTGATAAGGTAGAATCACGTAAGGAGTCATTGGTTTCTCTTACCGAAGTAAAAGAATCTGTGATTTCAAAAATGGACGAAAAGGTCGAATCATTGTTTTCAACAGTTGAAAGCAAAAAAGATGAGAAAACTGTATCTCGCGACACCAAGACAGGCGATAAGGCTGATTCTACGGAGGGCAAGGAAGAATCCCGATCAGTTTCCGTTGATAGTCACATCAGTACAGAAGAAAAAGTCGAATCACGACGAGAGTCGGTCATGTCTACAGCCGAAAGCAAGAAGGATGACAAATCTACAACATCAGACGAGAATGACGTTTCTCGCCCAATATCCGTTGCCAGTCATGTGAGCTCTAAAGATGATGCCGACAAAGAAAAATCCCGAAAGGAATCGTTGACTACTGATGATAAATCACACTCGTTAGAAATGTTAGATACATCTCGTCCTGCCTCCGTTGCCAGTCATGTCTCAGGTAAGGTTGAGTCCAGAAAGCAATCGTTGATTTCAACAACGGAAGACAAACCAGACTCACGACGAGAATCACTAATGTCAACCACCGAAAGCCACATAGATGATAAGTCAGCAACACCAGAGAAAGAAGTTTCGCGTCCTGCTTCCGTAATCAGTCACACTAGTGCAAAGAGTGATGCTTCCAAAATTGAATCCAGAAAGGAATCAATAATTTCAACTGCCGAAGACAAAACTGAACTGAGGAGAGAATCCATACTTTCTACCACAGACAGCAAACCAGGGGATAAATCAACTACACCTGAGCCAAAAGAGGTATCCCGATCCACATCTGTGGCCAGTCATACAAGCGCTAAGGATGAAATTGTTGACATGATGTCCAGGAAAGAATCAGTGATATCTACAACAGAAGTTGCTGATACACTCTCTAGAAAGGAATCTATCGTTTCAACTGCCGAACAGAAAGTTGCTTCAAGAGCAGAATCGGTAATATCATCAGAAAGCAAGACCGGCGATAAGTCCCCAATGCCCGAAGATAAGGAAACGTCGAGACCTGTCTCTGTGACTAGCCACGTTAGCGAACAAGCAACGGAGTCCAGACGTGAGTCTGCACTTTCTACAACGGAAAGTAAGGTTGGCGAAAATGAAATCTCCCGACTCACATCCGAAATCAGTCACACCAGCTCAGTGGCTGCTGTTGCTAAAGAAGGATCTGAAAAGATTATTACCGCCACAACTGTCACCACAACAACCTCTTCCACAAGCGAGAAGCAAGCAAAACGTGAATCTTCTGCATCCAGCTCTACTGAAAGCAAAAAGATAATCACGGAGACGACCCGCCTAATAGCAAGTGAAACTGCTAAAGCTTCTTCCGAATCTCTTACCGAGTCTCTAAGCAGTGTCAAAGTTGAAGTTGGTTCTCAACGTGACTCGCTATCCACCTTTGCCGTAGGTAAAGAAACTGCTAAAGAATTAGAAACCAAAGAAATCAGCGAAAAAGCAGAATTGTTAAGCCATGTTGAAGACTCTCTGGCCTATTCTGAAGAATGTTCTTCAGAATCCATGGTTAGTGAAATTCAGACATCGACTCAAACCAAAGAGAAGTCTGAGAGTAGTTCTGTTGCCGCCGAGAGTTCAGTGAAGGAGAGTCTAAAACAGACCGTTGAAGAATTTCTGGCTACAGAGAAAATCGTATCCACTAAAGAAATTATGAGCACATATGATGCTATTAGCAAGTCGAAAGCGGCCGCATCGACAACAACTCCAACTTTGGATGCCCGCCGGGAGTCAGCTATTAGCCAAACCAGCGAAAGTCGTCAGACACATAGTGATATCGAAGATGAATCTGACGATGACGAGCAAAAAGCCCTCATCAAAGAAGGACGCTCGAAATCCTTTGCTAACATAATGACCACAAGCATTTACAAGCCTTCGGAACAAGTTACAACAGCTGAAGCTCTGGAGGAGGAAGAGTTCACAGAGGAATCCTCGACTGCAGTAAAAACAACATCGCATGAACTGAAAAAGGTACAAGTGTCCAGCTCAGAACAAAAATCACAGACTGTCATTCAAAAGGAATCTATGACACTGGCCCACTCGTATGACCACGAATTAGCTGACCGCAAGACGCCTCCTACAGCTCCCGTCAGTCCTGGAATTATTAAAACTACCGTAAGTGTTGGAGGATATATGACTTCAACATCTACAACAGCCGGCAAGGTTGCTTTGACTGAAACCACAGCTACTCATAGTGGACCCCTATCACCCAAAGATATCAGCGGAAGATCAAGCCCTGGTGGTTTGACATCAGAAAGCCAATCGATACCCACACCAATGGGAAGAGAATCCCTGACTGAAACTCCAGAATCTTCACCAAAGCCAACATCTCCCTTCCCGAGAGTTTCTAAAGAAGAATTAACATCCGCCGCCTCATACACTTCGGAGCAGATCGAAGCATCAGCGGGTGCAATGTCAGCGGTACTGCGAAAGGACCATGAAATGTTGCCCGACTTGCACGAGGTTCGTGGCATTGAAAAGACAGCCGCTTTGAGTGGCAGCACTGAAAAGATCATCACAACAACCATTACCACAGTGACTAAAGTTATATCGACCGATGGCAGGGAAATAGTCACCGAAGAAAAGACAATCACTACCACAGACTCTACAGATCCAGAAGGTGAGAAGGTGACTGTGACGACAACGCGCACCACAAGCGAAAGTGATAAGAGTGACGTGATGCTACCCAAAGAAGTAGCCATGCTGAGAAGCATGTACCGTTCTTCCACACCTGGAAGTGATGACATGAGCGATGATGAAGTGCCTGCTTCACCACGTTCCGTGGCTTCCTCCCACGGTGCCAGTTATGATTTACAAAGATCTGGTTCAGGTATCAGTAAACGGTCCGATTTCGATATAGACGAAAGTCAGGATGACATTCCACCACAATATGAAGAACTCTCCGCCGCCAGATCAATTACCTCCGCCCACTTCGCCCATAAGATAGTGGATCCCATGAGCACATCATTCTACGGAGCACTGCCAGATTCATTCGATACTAAACCAACACAACCAATCTCAATACAGGGTGTAACACAACGTATGCAAGACTTTGCCGAATCGCCAATATCACAATCATCCGGCTCGGTGGACAGCACCCGACAAGGTGACCACAAATTCTTGGAAGAAGCCGAAATAGGCTTTGAACAAGCTCTCAAGGAACACGTTGAACTGAGGGGCGCCGATGTAATGTCCTCAGTTACAGCAAAATACTCGTACTCACCATCAAAGGCCGAAGAAGTTGAAAGTACCGTAGCCAGTGCCGAGAAGCCCAAGTTCCCCCTAAGTAGTGTACAGAAATCCAAATTCACAGATGGAACTACCACAACAACCTCAGTGGAATCTTCACAAGATGCTGATGGTGTATTCACCACAGTGACAACCACAACAACCGTTACGTCAACACAGGCCGATGGGGTCAGCAGTCGCGTAACAGCAACAGAAACTACAACTTCCGCCTCCACCTCCGCTTCTGCTACAACGTCCTCAACAGTAGACGACAAGCTTAAAGAATGGGGTAAGCCCTTGGGATTACCATCGCCAGCTCCCATGGCTGCCGAGGGTAGCGATGTCCGCACGACACCCAAGAAAGAGCGACGACTGGTAGCAACAAAGACTCGTTTGAACAATGAAAAGAATTTGCGCAAACGCTCCGAATCGCCCAGTAAGGCGAAGAAGCCCTCACCCGTCTATGTGGATTTGACCTATGTGCCACACAATGGTAACTCCTACTACTCACATGTGGAGTTCTTCAAACGAGTGCGAGCGCGCTACTACGTTTTCTCAGGCACAGAACCCAGCCGCCAAGTGTACGACGCACTATTGGAGGCTAAACAAACGTGGGAAGATAAAGAATTAGGTGAGTTACCGAACAAGTCAAAAGTTTGGGTTTTTATTGATTTTCTTTATTCTCGTATCCCTTCCAGAGGTAACTATCATTCCCACCTACGACACCGATGTCTTAGGTTATTGGGTGGCTGAAAATGAGGAAATGTTGGCTAAATATCGCATTGATCTGTCGCCATCGGCTTCAAGATGCACCATCAACCTGCAGGATCACGAGACCTCTTGCTCTGCTTACCGTTTGGAATTCTAGGCCACGGGGATGTTTGTAGCGTTTTCGGAAAATTAAGTTTCAAAATTCAGTTTCAGTTTTAGAGACAACAGAAGACAGTGAACCAAAACCAAATCTAGTAATACCAAACAATTCTCATACATACCGAAGAAAATCTCTAGCGAGTAAAGCTTTAAGCTTTTGATAACAAAATAGGCTTTATGGATACAAAACAAACAAACAAAAAGCTTATTTTCGTAATATGACACAGGCTGAACCGAACGAACCAAATACTAAAGCAACCCAATAAAGCTTTCGCACAGTTTCGAAAGCTCTATTGTTGCCAAAGCCCTAAAAAGCTCAGAAGTTTTAAACGAATATGGCGGGGTTTTATGGCGGGCACACAAGCTCGTTTTGTTATTGTAAACCGCTTATTTGTTACGAACACGAAAACTTTCTGCTTTTCTATAATTTCAACGGAAATCGTTTTATGTATTATTTTGTACGGATATATAACGAATTATATTTAGAAGAACACAAACAGAACAGAACAGAAAGAGTTAAACAACTACAAGTAAAGCAACATTAAACGATGGACGAATGGAGAGAAAACAAAATGAATAAAACAAAAACTATTTTCATGTAGTATTTAGTGAAGAACAACAACAACCAAAAAACAAAGTATTTGTTCTAAAGTCATTTTAAATGTTAAACAAAAAGGAAACGTATATAAATTATTTCAAAACGAAGAATATTTAAACATAAACTAAACAAACAAAAAACCACTCAAAAATCACTCATGCATTTTCTACACTCTACACCATTCTACAGCATCACTCACAATTTAACTTCCGTTTCCCCACTCCTTTCATATATTATTGTGAATTTCCATCTCTCCCGGAAAATGCAAACAAAACCAAATCGAGCTATTATGATTTTAAGTGAAAACCAAAGTATTCCAGGTCAGATAAAGGACAAAGACATGGTTTGAGATCTAGGCAACAAACAAAATGAAAATGAAATCAAAAACTCTAAAACAAATACTTAAACAATTAAATGTCTGTCTTAAATGTGAACAAAACAAGTATTAATTAACAAGAACTACCAAAAAATTATTGATATTAATTTTAAACAAAACTATTTGATATATAATTTTGATTATTTTCAATTTATATCTATCGCTAACAAGAAAAATTTAAAATGCAACGTAAAGAAGGCTAAAGAAAATCTGTCAACCCGGTAAGATCTCTAGTGTTGTTAGTTAACACACAGATCAAGGGGCATAATATTTGAAATCATGTCTGGCACGTTGCATTTTAAGTTTTGTTTCACACACAAAAACATCTCTTGTTTATTTTCTGAAACACTAAAACCAAAGTATTATTACTAAACTAAAAATATGTGTTGTTAACAAACCAAATACGTGAAATAAAAAAACTAAAAAATGTGCCTCTCTCAAAGAAGAAGCCACGATTTTTTTCTATTACATTTAAGTTGTCTGTTTAATTTTTGTACTTATTTTACAAAAATGCGATATTATCTCATAAAACAAAAACATCTCATACATAATTTTTGTGAAAAAAAACTTTCAGTTCCTTTTTAATTTAAAACAAAAAAAAATAAAATATTTATAATTTTTTTAACAAAACAACAAATTGGATTTTTATTATTTAAAGAAATTAATGAGACACAAATCCATTTCATACAAAATGCTTTCTTTGCCAATCTTTATGTTTACGCCAAATACAGATTGATTTTAAGACAAGGTTTGAGAAAGCAAGATGTGAATGCAGAGGCGCAGGCACAGCAAGAAAGTGCAGAATTTAGTAGCTAGAAATTATACACTCGAAGAAGCAGGCAACAAAGCGTAGGGGATATTTTGAAAAATGTTGACGACCAGGTATTGAATTATGTAAATCGCTCTCATTGTGAAATTTATAAAAGAAATGATGACCTAAGGAAAAGAGGAGAATAAAACCAAAACAAAAACAACAAAAATAGCGTAGTAAACAACAATAAAGCTGATGATAATGGTGACGACGATGACAAACGAGAATAATTTTTTATTTTTTTAACATTAAACTTTTTTTACATATTTCATAACAGCTTCGGATGAACGAATGATGGATAGAAACCAAAAAAAGAAAAATAGTAGAAAAAATACCAAAACTCACTCGAATATTACACATAAACCACTTTAGGCTAAAAGAAAAACCTCAACAACAACAACAAGAAACCATAAAACATAAAAAGCTTAAAAAAACAACTTCACCATTTTTGACATGAAATCTAACAAAAGATACAAAAATAGAAAGGAAACGTTGCACTCAACACAGAACATGAAAACCAAAATAGTTTAAGACCAAACCAAACAACATAAGCTAAACAAAACAAAAGCAAAAAGAAACCAAAAGACATCATAAAGGCTTTTTAAGATTTAAATTTTTTGCAGTTTACATAAGAAACCAATTTAGGTAACAAATTTAGAATTGAATTAAAAAAGCAAAACCAAAAAAATCCAAACTGGCTACCGTCCAGTACAGAGTTCTCAGACGGTCGACAAAATTTGGCCCAACAGGGGCAGGCAACTTTTAAAGCAGACGAAACAAAAATCGGATATTTTATTTTTAAATTCTCCTTCAGAATACAAAGGAAAAGCAAGTAAAAAGCTAAAGTTTTATCAGGCGATGTATTCGTAAAGACTTTGAAAATGGTAGATAAAGGCAAATATTTCCTTAGAAACTCATTCTTATATTTGAATAAATCCGTGAAAGGATTCTGAATAAATTAACTTTTAATATTTTGCAAAATCGTCGCAAATTTCCCTTTCCTTTGAATGTGATCATTTTCAAATAACATTATGCTGCCTATGACACCGCCAAATATCGTTCGGCTGAGAATTCTGATACAGTATTTAGAGCAACTCAAAAAAGCAAAAAGGAGAACTCAAACATTTATTTCCTCATATTTTTTAGCGCAAAATGTGATAATTTTTTGTATGTGAAAAAAGGCCATAACTTTTTCAGTTTTTTGTTTGCCTAGGATACAGGATTAATGAAAGAGTATAAATAAAAGATATTTTACCTTAGAAGGATTTCGTTTATAATATTTGTTGCAAACTTCAGTTTAATAAATAGCAGTTTATTTTAACGTTTTTTTTTTCTTTATTTCATAAAAGGCTCTAAGAGAGAGACCCATTTCGCCGAAGATTTCCAAAGCAAATATATAATTTGCATGAAAACTACGTGCTGAGCCTTTTACATCATTTTCCATTATTTATTTGTTTTTTAGTCTAACATCATTTCTTTATTTTTATATATACATATATATATATGAAAAAATGAGGCAAAGCTTAAAAACTTAAAGAGAATTAATTAATTATAAATAAAAAATAATGAATTTAGTAACAGAGAAAAACAAACAAACAAACAAACTATTTATGATTGTTAAACATAAGAAAAAAACAAGTATTTAAAAATTACAGAAACTCATAAGCAAACTACAAATAAAGCAAAAAAGAATGACAGCGGAATGCAAGGAAACTAAAGAAAAAGGTTTTACAACAGGTTTTGAAAGTACTAAACAAATTGAACAAAATTCTTCGACAAGAACAAAATATTGAGCAAAACTAATTTATATTTGCAAAAACGTATCAATGTCCTTAAATGTTATTTAACAAGAAAAAAAGTATATATGAAATCTAAAAAAAAACAAACAAACAAACAACAACAATTTAAAACAATTATATACATATATTTACACAAATTCCATTTTTCTGTTTTTGCTAAAGGATCAAAAAAAGAAAGAAAATCCCGAAACTCTCTTGTTAAACCTCTGTAAGTTTTGTGTTCGGTTCCCTCCCCCCCCAAAACGGGGGGATAACAGACAAATTTTGTTAAACGAATTTTTAGCTTAAATATTTATATTTCAAAACCGCATAAAACCCCCAAACAAATGAAAAACAAAACAAAAAACTGTATTAGTTGTTTATTTCTTAATGCCTTAATAACCCTTTAAAATCCTTAAAAATCAAGTATAAAGTAATGACAATTTGTTGAAAACAAACAAATTATTATTATTAGCTTTTAACAACAACAGGAAGAAGAAGAAGAAGAATAAGCAAACAAACTTCAAAAAGTATGATAATTTAAAACAAACAAATAACCCCTAAAAACCACACCTTTAAACGAAAATCTTAAAACAAAACAAGTGAATTGCTATTGAAGGGAAGGCAACAAAACAAAATATATATGAGAAAAAATTATGAAAATATATATATCTCCAAAAGAAAACACAATTTAAATTACATTTTATGAAAAACCCCCCTCCCTCCCCCAACAACAAGCTTATCTCAGAAAAAATCCATTATATTTCAATAATTAATAAATAAATGAGAAAACCAACCAAAGTATTTATGTGAAAAATACAAAAAAACAAGCAGTCGTTTTATTTAAAATTTCGAGAAGGCTTAGGACACACACTTGGTGGCAAGGACAAATGAAATGCTTCACTGCAACAAACATATAACACCACACGTGCCAGGACAACATTCTGTTGTCAATTGAATGGCAATTAGCAAAAGTGAGAAAATGTAAATGTTTCAACTTGGGCTGACATGAGTAGCCGCCCTCCAAACACGGGAGTCACTAAAACGGCACGGAAATAAGGTTGAAAAAATACACTTTTAGTATTTTTATTTTTTTGTATTTTATTTTATTACAATTTATTTATATACATTACGTCTGGTAATTCTTTTCTAAAAACTGTTTCCACTTCGCCGCGGCTGGGAGTCGAACTCGAATTAAAATGCTTTGGTACATTATTCGATTCCAGGATTAGATAAAATCTTCAACTTGGATATGACCATTTGATTATCGTTACGGAAGTAAAATAAACTCAAAAAAACTCCAGCAGTTCTAGTAGAATTAGTAATTATTTTTCTATTTCGTTACAGAAGTAAAATAAACTCAAAAAAACTCCAGCTGTTCTAGTGAATTAGTAATTATTTTTCAAGTAGTAAGCATTAGATAGTAAGTGAGTTAGGAACATTTATGGGAACGAATGGAGTGGAGGAGGAGCTTCTCAAGAGATCAACGATGATTTACTCTTAACAAATCTAAACAAATATTTCATATCAAGTCACCGCAATCTGATTCCAATCTAATTACTTTGTACAATTTTGAAAAGTGGATAATGGAAATTATTGACTGACATCACATCGTAGAGCTAGGTCATTAATAACAAAACGTATCAAATGGAAATCTTTGCAATCATGAATGGAAAGTATGGACCGACCACAAGGCACTCTACGGCAACAATTGAAACAATTTCCTGAGACTTGCTAATTGTGTCTTCGGGGACTTCATGATCATGATCCTTTAGAATTCAACAACTATTACTTATTTATTCAATAGTTTCGAATATAATACATATTTTTACTACTTGGATGAATTTTCTTCTGAATTATTGCAATTCTGTTCAGCCCGGACTTCTTTGGTCGAAATGTCTCTAACTTCCTGACAAACCGATATTACCTTACGCCAAGGTACACCCTAATGAGCAGCTACATGTTAACGAACACAACTTAAAAACCACTCAGTTCCTCCTTTAACGTTGTACGCATCCGGCGAAATGAACAAAGATTTGGAAATTCTCCTCAAATGCTGTTCGGTCTTTGGCATTTATATGCCACAGCCCCGCTATGCCAGTCGAAAGTTGAAACTATTCTTCAACCTCTACATCTCCTTGCTAATGGCGACGCTATGCTTCAGTTGTGTATTGGGAGTAATCATGTCATACCTGGACAATGACTACATCATATCGTGGTTTGTGGCCGCCTTGGTTTTCGTCTCGCAAATATTCACCCACATGGTTATGTTGTGGGAGGGCTTGGCCAAGCAGCAGCAACATAATGACTTTTTGCGGCTGTTGCATGAAATCGAGGTGTCGTTCAAGCTACGTCTGAGGGTGGAGCTGGAAAAGTCCATGATTGTGGCCAAATTGAGAAGAACATTCGTCACACTGGCCTTGATTTCCATTACTGGCCTATCGATATTCGGTATTAATTTTGTTTTATTTTCGGATCCCGGTTACTTCTTTTGGGCTCTATTTGCCATTTTGGCCATGCGCCTACGATTTTTGCAGTTACAAATGTATGTCGAGTTGCTGGCCAACTATTTGTTGAGTTTGAATCAAAAGCTTAACCAGGTGGTGTGTCTGAAATCGGAGCATGCCAAACAGCTGCTGGATATCGACTACAAGAACCTGGAGACTCTGGAGTATTTGGATCACATCAAAGAGTTGTATGCGAGCATCTATGAGGCTTTCCATTGCCTGAATGAATTTGCCCAGGCCTCCATGTTTGCGACAATGGCCTCATATTTTCTGGACTGTACATGTCACATCTACTGGAGCCTGTTGGCCCTGGACAATTTTTTGCCAATAACCAGCACAATATCGTCGGTGTGCACCATTATACCATTGGGTTTGAATACATTTAAATTTTGTCACACGTGTCAATTGGTGAAACAGGAGGTGAGCCATATTTCCATTCAATGCGAAAAATGTAATATAAAATCAATTACTTATGAGGGAAATATATAATATAGAATCAATTACTTTTGAGGGAAATTTAATTTAATTTAATTTAGCAATTTAAATTTAAAAAATATTTATTATATGATATTTATTTAATTATATTTGCATACATATTTATGTGTTTGGTTTTCTGGTTCATGTGTCCTTTTAGTGTCACCGCACCTCTTTGCTAGTTAGCCGTCTCATGGTTTCGAAGGCCACTTTTACTTGCTTGGAAATGCAGCGAAATTACAGAAACTTAGTCTACGATTTCTCTTTGCAATTGATGCACCAGCGTATCGAGGTTACGGGGAAACGTTTTTTTAATTTTGATTTGAAATGTATATATGGGGTAAGTGCTTAGCGGAATGCCTTTCATAATCATGTTTACGGCTTGGTATTACCATTTTCCCATACAGATTTGTGCCTTGATTATGACACATTTAATAATCCTCATACAATTTACGAAAAGCGATGGCAATAAGGACCCTATCAATCAAACTCGGTTCGAAGTTTAGGGGCAATATAGATGAACTGTGGCCGAAGGAAAGTAACGTTAATTTTTTGTAAATTTAATTTCGTGTAATCAATTTTCGATCTAAATTGGAATTAAGTTCACCAATACGTAGGATTATTCTTTTCAGACTGACTAGTCTGCAACACTAGCACCAATTGAAATGCACCCCAACATTGCTGCTCGCACTTTGGAAGCAAACTATACCATTGAAATCATTCAACAAGTATTCAAGAATGTCACTTTATTGATTTTCCTAATATATAATCCAGAAAAACATTCAATTATGTAATTTTAAAATAAAATAAAACAAATAAATAAAGCTACATTTGTTCTATATCTATGTCAAAAATATCAGACATTTCATTTATTTTTGTGAACATGGCCAAGCATTTCCATAGTAGAACACCAGACCTACAAGTATACGTTTGAATTTCTCAAAAAGGATCTAGCCATTAAAACGTTAGAATAAATTTCCAAGGAAAAATCCATTCTGAGCAATCTGAAAAAACACCTACCCCAATAGATGGCGCTGATGACATTTTAATGCCAGTGTTGCCAAGTCCGGCTAATATGCATAGAAAACGGATTTCTTCAGCAGCTTATATCTCGTAAACCGTTAACGTTGGCGACTCGGTTCAAAATGTATCTTGTAGAGCGAAAGGTCTGCTTTCATCTGAATATCGAGAAGCTTTAAATCAGCGCAGCACTGCTGGACATTCGGATTTATTCATAAGATTTCATAGGGCCCTCCATTATGTCTCCCTTTTCTCAAGAAGGTCTAAAGCACTTTAATAATAGAACACCTGACCTACAAATATACGTTTGAATTTCTCAAAAAGGACTTGGCGTTCAGAAGTTAGAGCCATTTAAAGTTTAGAATAAATTTCGACAAAAAAAATGAAATGCGATCTGAAAAAACACCTACCCCAATAGATGGCGCTGATGACATTTTAATGCCAGTGTTGCCACGTCCGGCTAATATGCATAGAAAACGGATTTATTCAACAGCTTATATCTCGTAAACCGTTAACGTTGGCGACTCGGTTCAAAATGTATCTTGTAGAGCGAAAGGTCTGCTTTCATCTGAATATCGAAAGAAGCTTTAAATCAGCACAGCACCGGTGGACATTCGGATTTATTTATAAGATTTCATAGGGCCCTCCATTATGTCTCTCTTTTCTCAAGAATGTCTAAAGCACTTTAATAATAGAACACCAGACCTACAAATATACGTTTGAATTTCTCAAAAAGGACTTGGCGTTCAGAAGTTAGAGCCATTTAAAGATTAGAATAAATTTCGACAAAAAATGAAATGCGATCTGAAAAAAACACCTACCCCAATAGATGGCGCTGATGACATTTTAATGCCAGTGTTGCCACATATGCCTAATTGGTATAGAAATGAGATTTTTTAACAGCTTATATCTCGTAAACCGTTAACGTTGGCGACTCGGTTCAAAATGTATCTTGTAGAGCGAAAGGTCTGCTTTCATCTGAATATCGAACGAAGCTTTAAATCAGCGCAGCACGGCTGGACATACGGATTTATTTATAAGATTTCATAGGGCCCTCCATTATGTCTCTCTTTTCTCAAGAAGGTCTAAAGCACTTTAATAATAGAACACCAGACCTACAAATATACGTTTGAATTTCTCAAAAAGGACTTGGCGTTCAGAAGTTAGAGCCATTTAAAGATTAGAATAAATTTCGACAAAAAAATGAAATGCGATCTGAAAAAACACCTACCCCAATAGATGGCGCTGATGACATTTTAATGCCAGTGTTGCCATATACGCCTAATTGGTGTAGAAAAAAGATTTATTCAACAGCTTATATCTCGTAAACCATAAACGTTGGCGACTCAGTTCAAAATGTATCTTGTAGAGCGAAAGGTCTGCTTTCATCTGAATATCGAAAGAAGCTTTAAATCAACACAGCACCGGTGGACATTCGGATTTATTTATAAGATTTCATAGGGCCCTCCATTATGTCTCTCTTTTCTCAAGAAGGTCTAAAGCACTTTAATAATAGAACACCAGACCTACAAATATACGTTTGAATTTCTCAAAAAGGACTTGGCGTTCAGAAGTTAGAGCCATTTAAAGTTTAGAATAAATTTCGACAAAAAAAATGAAATGCGATCTAAAAAAACACCTACCCCAATAGATGGCGCTGATGACATTTTAATGCCAGTGTTGCCACGTCCGGCTAATATGCATGGAAAAGGGATTTCTTCAACAGCTTTTATCTCGTAAACCGTTAACGTTGGCGACTCGGTTCAAAATGTATCTTGTAGAGCGAAAGGTCTGCTTTCATCTGAATATGAATATACGAAGCTTTAAATCAGCGCAGCACTGCTGGACATTCGGATTTAGTGATAAGGTTTCATAGGGCCCTCCATTATGTCTCTCTTTTCTCAAGAAGGTCTAAAGCACTTTAATAATAGAACACCAGACCTACAAATATACGTTTGAATTTCTCAAAAAGGACTTGGCGTTCAGAAGTTAGAGCCATTTAAAGTTTAGAATAAATTTCGACAAAAAAAATGAAATGCGATCTAAAAAAACACCTACCCCAATAGATGGCGCTGATGACATTTTAATGCCAGTGTTGCCACGTCCGGCTAATATGCATGGAAAAGGGATTTCTTCAACAGCTTTTATCTCGTAAACCGTTAACGTTGGCGACTCGGTTCAAAATGTATCTTGTAGAGCGAAAGGTCTGCTTTCATCTGAATATGAATATACGAAGCTTTAAATCAGCGCAGCACTGCTGGACATTCGGATTTAGTGATAAGGTTTCATAGGGCCCTCCATTTGATTCTCCATCAATTCTTACCTTTCTCTCCACAACACAAGAAACAATCTAATTACAAATTGATTACTTTGTGTGATTTTAAAAAGAACGTTACAAATTATGCAGTGACATCATATCGAAGAGTCCATTAATAACGATACATATCAAATGGAAATCTTGTAAATGTGTTAACGACAAGTAAACGCTGACCTAATGTTACTCTACAGGAACGATTGACAAGGAGAAACCTAACAAATTTAATATTTGAACTTACAAATAATAAAATGTAATTAAAAAGCCACTGAAAGCTTATATCGCCTAGAAAGAATTGACTCCTTGGACATCATTTGCCCAAAATTGTTCTCAGTGGCTGTATCTAACATTCTATCCAACCTGTAGTGACTTTTACGAAGGTATGCCTACCTTAAGGTGCAGGTACATATTAAAGGACACAATACCGACAACATTCAGTTCCTTCTTTCACTTTGTACGCATACGACGAAATGGACAAAAACGTGGAAATCCTCCTTAAATGCTGTTCGGTCTTCGGCATTTACATACCAGAGCCCCGATATGCCAGCCGAAAGTGGCAAGTGTTCCTCACCCTCTACACCATAGTGTTGATGGTGATTCTATGCTTGAATTGCGTATTGGGTATACTCTTGGCACCAGTGGAGAACGATTACGTTATCACGTGGTTTGTGTCCGCCATTGTTTTCGTTTCACAAATGTTCACCCACATAGTGATAATGTGGGAGTGCCTGAGCAAACAACATGGGCACAACGACTTCTTGAGGTTGTTGAATGAAATCAAGGTGTCGTTCAGACTGCGTCTGAGGGTGGAGGTGGAAAGCTCCATGATTGTGGCCAAGTTGAGGAGAACGCTTGTCACATTGGCTGCAATTTCCATCACTGGTCTATTGGTATTCGGTTTAAATTATATTCTAGTTTCCAGTCCTGGTTACTTCTGGTGGGCTTTATTTAATATTTTGGCCGCCCGCCTGAGATTTCTACAATTGCAAATGTATGTCGAGTTACTGGCGAACTATTTGCTAATCCTAAATCAAAAGCTTAAGCAGGTGGTGTGCTTGAAAACGGAAGGCGACTCCAAATTGCTGGATATCGATTACAAAAATCTGGAGACTCTGGAGTATTTGGATCACATCAAAGAGCTGTATTCGATCATTTATGAGGCCTTCCACTGTTTGAATGAATTCGCGCAGGCCTCCATGTTTGCGGCCACGGCTTCATTTTTTCTCGAGTGCACCTGTCACGTCTACTGGTGTCTGTTGGCTTTCGATAATCTTTTGACCACAACTAGCATAGTATTGTCCGTGGTCACCATAATACCCCTATGTTTGATTGTGTTCAAATTCTGTCATATTTGTCAATTGGTGAAACAAGAAGTGAGTGAGATTTTGTAAACCAAAGGAAAATATAATGAATTACTTTATTTCTTTCTTTATTGCAATAATATTATTTTATTATTTTTAAATCTATGGTTACATACAAATATCCTTATTGGCTCATTTAATTATGTTTTTAAATACATAATAATTGTTTAATAATAATTTCCTATGTCCAGTGTCACCACACTTCCTTGATGGTTAGTCGTCTTATGATTTCAAACGCCACTTCCACTTGCTTGGAATTGCAGCGGAATTACAGAAGTTTAGTCTACGATTTCTCTTTGCAATTGATGCATCAACGAATTGAGGTTACGGCCAAACGCTTTTTTAATTTTGACTTGAAATGTGTATTTGGGGTGAGTGTTTCATGCCCATGTTTGAATTTATAATTTGGTGTTTTCTTTGCTGTTTCTCTTACAGATTTGTGCCTTAATTATGACTCATTTAATAATCCTCATTCAATTTACGAAAAGTGATGGCAACAAGGACACTCTCAATAAAACCCGGATAGAGGACTAAAGTCAAAATGTTAGTTAGATGCTTTAATGTTGGATATTTTGATGTTTGTTAACTAGTGTAAACAATAGAGTTGATCGATCGCATGGTAAGATTGGACTCAATCAGCAAGTATTCAAAAAAGTCAAATTTTGCTTATCTGCAATCCACATTTTGCTATCACTGTAAAAAAATAAACGTTGTATATTAAAAAAAAATAATTCGGTTTACATTTTATTAAATCGAAAGTCTACTGTTTCCCATATACCAGTTTTCAAGAATAGTGGCTGAAAATGCCATTAAAAAATCTGAAAATCCAATTTTCTAGTCAATTTTCAAAGCTCGCGACAGAAATTGGAATGACACGAAAGTCGCATTCATTATGTCTGGACCTCTACTCCACGCCCACAACTATTTCACAATTATAGTGGGCGTGAAAAAAGGCGTAATTCTTAGAAACTCCTTGTAATCATGTTATATCTCCAACGATCATGACATGCCTTTTTTGTAGTAGAACACCAGACCTGCAAATATACGTTTGAATTTCTCAAAAAGGATCTAGCATTTAGAAGTTATAGCCATTTAAACGTTAGAATAAATTTCAAAGGAAAAAATGCACTCTGAGCGATCTGAAAAAACAGCTACTCCAATAGATGGCGCTGATGACATTTTAATGCCAGTGTTACCACATCTGACTAATATACATAGAAAATGGATTTTCTTCAACAGCTTATATCTCGTAAACCTTTAATGTTGGCTACTCCCTTCAAAATGTATCTGGTAGAGCGAAACGTCTACTTTCATCTGAATATGAAAATATGCTTTAAATCCGCGCAGCAATGCTGGACATTCGGATTTAGTTTTAAGATTTCATCCGGCCCTCCAATATGTCTGTCTTTTCTAAATGAGGTCTGAGGAATTTTCATAGTAGAACACCAGACCTACAAATATACGTTTGAATTTCTCAAAAAGGACTTGGCGTTCAGAAGTTAGAGCCATTTAAAGTTTAGAATAAATTTCGACAAAAAAATGAAATGCCGTCTGAAAAAACACCTACCCCAATAGATGGCGCTGATGACATTTTAATGCCAGTGTTGCCACATCCGACTAATATGCATAGGAATCGGATTTTTCAACAGTTTATATCTCGTAAACCGTTAATGTTGGCGACTCAGTTCAAAATGTATCTTGTAGAGCGAAAGGTCTACTTTCATCTGAATATCACAATAAGCTTTAATTCTGAGGCAGCACTACTCGACATTCGGATTTAGTTTTAAGATTTCATAGGATCCTTTATTTGGCCTGGAATTAAAGCCAATTTTTTTAATCAATCAATTCTTATCTTTCTCTCCACAACATACATTTCACAAAAAGCTTCCCCAGCATAATTAAAAATTGATTAATTTGTGTGATTTTAAAAATAACGTTACAAATTATGTCTATTGTTTTTAGTTTTCTAAATAAGGTCTAAGGCAATTTCATAGCAGAACATCAGACCAACAAATATCCGTTTTTATTTCTCAATAAATACCTGTCGTTAAGAAGTTATAGCCATTTAAACTTTAGAATAAATTTCAAAAGAAAAATGAACTTTGAGCGATCTGAAAAAACAGCTACCCCAATAGATGGCGCTGATGACATTTTAATGCCAGTGTTACCACATCTGACTAATATACATAGAAAACGGATTTTCTTCAATAGCTTATATCTCGTAAACCGTTAATGCTGGCGTCTCAGTTCAAAATGTGTCTGGTACAGCGAAAGGTCTGCTTTCATTTGGATATCTTGGACTTGAAAGTTCATCCACTCCCTAACCAAATTACAGACTCCTGAATTATAATCAGTTGAAATACTTACCGCATCAGTTATTCCCCTTCTCTTCATAGAATGTTTTGCTTGTTTTTAAAATGAATATCAACAAAAAAGTTTGTATGATTTGAGGACTCTTTATTACTTAATAGTTAATTTAATATGATATGAATATGATAATTTATAACTTTTGGTAATGTACAATATTTTCAACTGACTCAAAAAATCTTAATTAGAATCGAATGGAATGTTTATTTAATAAGTGGTTTGTCGGATACCATCTCTGTTCGCTTATGCCCTCTCATCCTGCGAAAATTGTAGTTGGCGAATATATTTTGGAATGCCCGTTCTTCTACTGCATCCTACGTAGATATAGTGACCTGTCTACTCCTTCCACCTACCTAGCATGTCCTCGATTTACTGATACAAATATGCAGGCATTTTCTTCCATTAATCCATCGACTACACTGAAGCACTTTAGCTAAAAACTAATTGAACTTGACATTACATTGTAGAGCATGACTGCCAAGCTCATATGATTGATATGACAAATCAACGTAGGGACACTTGATGGAATACTTACCTCCAACAAGTTGCAAGAGAATATTCAGCTTTCAGTCTGTGTCCTATCTTCAAATATAAAACACAGGACAAGCTGGGCGATTTGAACCATTGGCTTTTCTTCGAGTGTACCTGTAGGTACTTTGCATATCTCATTATTGGAATGGTTTCACGCTCGCCAATTCAAACATTGTATTAAACAATTATCTATTTTTCGTAATTGTTTATAACAAGATAAGAACGGAGGGCTTGTGTAAATAGTATTTGGCTTACGATTCATTTGGGAAAAAAACGCAATACCAAAGATCTGCTTTAGTCATTGTCGGCAACAGTTTGGAGCAACAACATCTCATCTCATTGCGGTTCCCTCAACATGGATATTGTGGAATCGGTATCCACTCTCCGTATCATCTACCAAATAGCTAGCTTGTCACCCTGGCTGGTGGAACGTAAAAACTGGACCCTACAACGCTGTCGCATATTGGAAATATATACGTGTGCCGTGATAGCTGTGTCTACTGCTCTGCTGCTCTATGACTTGTTTGCGGATGATGCTTTGCTTCAGACAAATGCCAATGAAATCGGGGAAACGGTGGATTTTATCCAGCTGGTTGGTACTAGAGTGGCTCATATTGTCTCCATTGCGGAGGCGTTGATGCGCAGGGAGGATCAGAAGATGTTCTACGATCATCTGAAGGAAGTCGATCAGATATTTGAGAGATCCTTGAATGTGATTGTTGATAATGGGTGAGTTGGGATAAAAGCACTCTTCTACGTGAAAAGTCCCTGAAAGAAAAATGACGATAGGAAAAAAGTGAAGAGGTATTACTATAGATCCGGTAAAATATTACTATTTGAAAAGATGAAGTTATGATAATATTCGAAAGAAAAACGAAAACATTAATAAAATGTTCTAAAAATCATTAAATCAAATAATATCATGTCAAGAAAATTGAGAGTAAAAAATTATATCTCTGGTAGAGAGCAACCCATCGGTCAAGTTTGTGGCATTATTTGTACTTGCAGGGACATTCACTGCCTCCTCATTTGAATTACTTACAGTTACTTAATTCGTTTGCTAATTTATAATCTAACAATTAAGCCCTACCCTCTCTTTAACAGGAAATTCCGCAGTCTCACTCTGAAGCGCGGCCTTTTAATCCTATCCGTTTACATTATCTCCGAAGGTTTTATCTTGGCTACCCATCTCCTTTCGACCGATAAGGATAATTTCCATACATATTGGCTATTCTATATGATGCCCTTGCTCATCTGTGGACTGCGCTATTTTCAAATGTTCACCTCGATACGCATCCTCAAGGAAAGATTTGACAAACTCATCAATGTTTTGAATGATATCAACCTACAGAAAACCTCGACGGAGTCGTGCAAAGACAATGTCTTCTACAAACCAGCTGTTATATCCCCCTTCAGTTTGGTAGAGCTTTCGTTGCTCAAGCACAAACAGCACGACATGGAGAATCCAGAACTGAAGAGGTTGCTGATTGTCCGTGATCTGTACAATCGTTTGTTTATCTTGACGGAAATTGTGAATCGTTACTTTGGCATATCGATGTTGGTGAATCTGGGCAATGACTTCATATCGATGACTTCCAATTGTTATTGGATTTTTATAAACTTCAAGAACTTTGCTTCGACCTCGCAGGATTTTCTGCAGATAGCCGGTAGTGCTGTGTGGTCGGTGCCGCATCTTTTAAATGTCCTGATCTTGGCCATATTGTGTGAGAAGACGGTGCAAAGTGTAAGTGGAGATGAGAGGAGTGTGTATATGGGCAAGGTGCAATTTAATGTGTTGGAAATATTTTCCATTTCAGACCACCAGTATTGCATTGGGTTTACATCGGATAAACATTGATATGCTGAATGATAATCACAATTCTGTTGTAAGTTCTTGAGTTTGAATTAGTCGATTCGCGGAGACATTTTTAATTTCGATTCTGTGTTTTCTTTAATTCCATAAAACACCTAAAACATTTTAATGCACAGGCTGTGTTTTTCTCAAGCCGCAAGTTTTACACATCACAGTGTCTACATTAAAATGCTTCCGTGTTTTTGAGCAAATCTTTAATTTGATTGTAGAAAATAATTATCTTTGCCTTCCAGATTCAACAATTCTCGCTACAATTGTTACATCAGAAAATGACGATTACTGCAGCCGGATTCTTTAGTATTGATTGTACCCTGCTCTACACCGTAAGTTAATGGGTGGCAGTTTAGCTCAGTTCTAGATTTCATTCCGATGCATATTATAATGATGAATTTATAATAGTATTCTGAAAGGATTTAGGTATGTCCGTCCGTCAATAAAATATGAATCAAATCGATCTAAAATTGGATAAAACTCCATTTCAAAATTCATTTCCAATAACCTTTTAACCGCTGTAGCATATACATACAGCATGTCACATATTTTCACTGGCAACAAATCGGACAATGATGCACTTCGGTTAAATTGCCCACACAGAAAGCACTTTTAATTATATTTATAATAATCTTTAATTTTTGATCTACAGATTGTTGGCGCAACTACAACATACTTAATTATACTCATACAATTCCATTTGAACGAACAACTTGATGCCTAAAACGATTTCATTGCTATAAATCATAAATAAATCATCGATGTGATCATAAAATAAATCTCGCTTATATCAAATACTTTTAAAATATTAAAAATAAAACGATTGTTTATGGGATTATAATGATTATGGCGTTTCCTTTGCCGGAAAGTGTTGTTCTCACAGTTTACGATGTGTTGAGGTTTTTAGAAAATAAAATCGTTTGAATCCTCGTCCTAATGAATATAAAAAATAATGAGCTCATTTGTTGCAATATCCTACAGATAAAATCTCAAAAATTGTATTTATGTATTAAGTATTATATGTATGTGATATCTGGATGAATAAAATTTGAAATTGAAAAAAAATTGAAAAATTGGTTGATTAAAATCATTTCCTTCCCCTTCAAAATTCAATTGCATTGTACTCAAAACATATTTTCTTGATTTTTACCGTGCCCATTTTATCACTGAAATTTTTACAAAATTTTTCTAACAAACTTGTTACATTAAATGTTTACATTAAATAAAAATTAAAATTACTTTATTTCGAAATTTCTAATTTCTTTTAAAACATCTTTCCTGTAGAAGTGTGTGTTAGCCACCAAACTTTCCTCTATTCAATTTAACCTTGGCACTCTCAATTTATTCATCTGTAATTCTGCCAAGTCATTCAAATTAAAAGTTTGCCCTTAATGCAAGGTTATGGTGGTTGATATGATGGATCGATTGCCTGTCCAAGAGCTCATAAATTAGCTTTTCTATCATTCACAACAATATTCTGTGGCCAGTTATCGTCAGTGTTGCCTTCAACATGGATCTATTTGTTCATTGCATGGTAATATTATTACAAATGTCCTTTACCTTAACTGGTATCCATACCCTGAAGAGTTGTCCAGTGATAACATTTCTCATACGACTGAGTCATCTAATCTGGCTATGCACGGTGGTCTTTCTGATGTTCTATCGGCGCTTGAGTGGCGGCGATACGTCTGTGGGTGGCCTTGTGGGAACTGCTTCCTTTGTGTGCAATGGCAGTGTCAATATCATCATCATATTGGAGGCCATATTTAAGTACAAACACTTTAAGAGAATCTTCAAACTAGAAAAGGAAATTGATCAACTTGTGGAGGAGAAGTGGAAAATAAAGGTTTCGAAAAACGCAAATTACCATCGGATGATGCTACGGACGTTGGTGATACTGTGTGTTCAGTTGTTGTGTGATGCTCTCAAGATTTGGATCAACGCCATTTCGAAAATACAGCCGGTCTTCTGGTATACCTTCCCCATAAGCATTAGCCTGAGAGCTCGCTACCTACAAATTATATCCATCATAATGAAACTAAATGGTCGAGTGGAAATATTCAAACGTGTTTTGCTGGCATTCGCCAAAAAGAACGAACCCAAGTCTCCATATGCCAGCGAGATATGGCAGCCGTATACTGAAGATGAATACGGCCAAGTCAACTATATGCGTTTGATTTATTTGAGAATCTGGGAAATGTACAAGGCCGTCAATGATTGCTTCAGCTGGTCCATGCTCTATTTGTTTATGACATCCTTTTTTGATATCGTGTGTAATTGTTATTGGACTTTCACGGCCATTTATAAGGGTCAGGTGTTCCACAAGTACGTATTCAATGGAGCTACTTCGTTGTCATTGGCAGGTTTGGTAATCATGCTGTTCTACTACACCGATACCAGTGATTACAATGTGAGTATGGGAAAAATTTAAATTACATACATCCATATAGATATGCAAAATGGAAGATTATTGTCTGTAGGTCACTCAGGTCATGTGAACCTACCTTTCACCCAGCTCACAAAAAGAGAATCCCTCTTTTTCAAAACTTCTCCTAGTTCCTACAATAGTGGGGGGATTTGTCAATTAGAATTTGATGTATTGTTTGTTTTATTTGAAATGATTTGGCATATTTTCCAAAAGCTTCCACTATGTACATATATAAAAAGTTGTTTTTATTGCACTTCAATTCAGTTATCCCTTGACCATATAGTCGTGATGTTGGGCATTATCAGAAATAAAATATTCTCTCGATCAACAAGCATAAGCTTCAAAGTAACCATGTTATGTTCATACTTGCCTCTCTGGATATTTGGTTTGACGCCCTTCTTCGAGTCCTATTGGATCTATGAGTTGTACATACTTTTGTGGTGTTGTGGAATAGCAGGGGCCTGCTACGCCGCTATTTCAGAGCATATTATTGGCGATAAAGACGGTCTGAATGGCTTGGTCGGCAGTATTATTTTCGTGGCCCACACTGGCAGTCATTTGGTCATATTATTAGATTCATGGATGATGCGTGACTACCGCCGCCCTTTGTATGAAACATTTTTCCAATTGAAAGAGGTTCTGAAGCGTGATATACACAACATCCCGCTGATTTCCAAGGATATCACTAAGAAGCTAATGACGCTTGTGATCCTTTTTGGCTGCTTGATAACCATTTCCCATGGCCTAATTGCATGGACCACATATGAAACCAAATCGGCTGCATCAATGCTATACTTGAGATCGTTACCCTCCTTTTTGGCCTTACAATTTAAAACGTTGGAGTTTCTTTTGCCCATGGTGCAAGTCAATTGTTACGCCATTGTTATACGTGAAAATATCAATGAAATGGGCGAGAGGAATCTCAAGAGAGTATTCAAGCCAATGCTGCTGAAGCCTAAGAGGGGTGCATTTATTAAAGTTTCGCCTAAACGACAGGAACAAGATGATGAAAAACAAGTGGCAATTTTGAAAACGTCCTATAACGATGTCTACGCCATAGTTCAACTAGTTAATCGGACCTATGGCTGGTCATTGTTGGTCATAACGGCGGTGGACTTTGTTGATTTCGTTTGTAATACGTATTGGATTCTGCTGTCGGTGATAACACAGGGCAAGGATTACTATGCCCTATTGCAAAATGCATGTTTTGCCTTGCAGGGTTTCATTTTATTGTCAATCATATGTTGGTTGTGCGAGCAAGCACATTATGAGGTAACATCATGAATCACCATCACTTTAGGGGGATTTAGGGAGAGCTTTGTAACTTCTTTAAGTTGATAAGCATTTAATCTTTCCAGAGCCGCTTTATAGGTTGCTTAATTTCGAAACTGGTTAAACCTTTGGGCAACAAACGGTACAATGATTTGGTTAGCGAGTTCTCTGTACAAACACTACACCAACGATTCGTTATCACGGCCAAAGAGTTTTTCAATTTAAACTTGGGTCTGCTGGGAAGCGTGAGTATAATAGATGTTGCAGAATCTTGCTAAGTTTGTTGAATTGTGTGAACCCTTCCAGATGGTCGCGGCCATTGTGACATATTTGGTTATACTTATCCAATTTATGTTTACGGAAAAAAATAATAAAGAAAGTAAATTGTTGACGAAGGTTGTCGCCGCAACCACGACTATGGTTAATAATATCACCTCTACTGTGACTGATGTTCTCCTGATGACGTCTTTGGCAGCAACGACTACTACAAATATGCCTAATCTTTCAGCTGTCGATGGAACGATGAGCTCAGCATCACAAACTGTGGCTGACAATTTCACTTCATCAGTAAAGGATATGTTTATGTCAACATTTGGCCCCACAACTGCAGCTATTAATTCAAGTTTGGCTGGAAACGTGACTACATTTTAACTAGTGCGGACGTTTAAGTTTCCACGTTCAATGTATTTAATCATCAATACACAACTTGACTACTTACTTATTATTCGTTTGTTTTGAACTATTTAATATAAATTTAAACTCACAATTTTTTGTTCTAAATCAAATATGTATTTATTCATTTCCTTTGTAATAGATCTGTTTTCGCGATAGAATCCAATAGTTTAAATTTCTGTATTTTTCGCTTTGTATAATTTTATATTTGTATAACTTTTTTTTTTAATTTTTCTTTTTCACGAATTCATATAAATATACTTTTTCTTAATATTCATTTATAATAATAATTTTTCAATATTTAATATAATTGTTTGAGGGGGTAGAGTTGTTTTGCTTTCTTATATTTAGAGTAAAACAAAACGAAAAACTGGTAGATGAAGAGTAAAGCGATTAAATTTTCAATCAAACGGAGAAAGGAAAATAGTTAAAAAGGTACGAGACGTTTTAATATAAGCCGAACATATTCCAAACGGAATATCTAATGTTGTGATCAATTAGTCATTATTTTTTCAACAAATTCAAAACAACATTAAGTAAATACTGATGTCTTTGAACAGAACAATGAAATATTAACAGGAGACTGGAATTAATTGAAGTCACTGGAAAAATGGACCATTTTCCTTATTTGATTAAACATTTAATCACTTAACGTTAAAACAACATTTTATATTCGAGTAAATAAATAACGAAAAACATATTAAAAAGTAATAAATAATGTACATAAACAAAAAAGAGACAGAGCTTAAAAAGATCGTTTAAAAAATAAAACTAAAACTAAATATTTACAGCCGAAATTAGAGAGAGAGAATGTAAAACTAAATGTTTTCTTTAAACAAATGGAGGAATAAACATGTTTTGTGAAATGGTTTTCGCCGATTTTGCAATACTTTTGGAAAGGTTTTCTCTTTTTTTTTCAGACAAAAAGAAACTTATCACAAATTCTTTAAAGAAACAATATAAATCTTTGGCACAGTCTATGACTTAAATTGCGTTAGAAAATCGTAGATATCACCAAAAACAAGAAACATATCGCGGAATTATAACATTTTTCTTCTTTTGAGGAAAAAATTTGATTGTAAATTTTTGTTTTCTTTTCTACCAAAAAACTGATATGTTGTTTCGTTTGTTTTATGTGTATATATGAAAGATGTATGTATGATGAATGTTTAAATGGAATTGAATGATATGAGCGAATGTTAAATCGATGCTATTATATTCGAATATGGAATGTGATGTGTGAAATAGTTGTTGGTGTTGTTATTGTTCTGTTTTTAGTATTATTCAAAAATACCTGTAATATTGTAATGTGCTGTAAGAAAACAAAAATAAATAAAGAATAAATCAAAGGATACACGTAAGATTAACAAAAGAGGCGAAAGCAGCTACCGCTTAAATAGTTCAAAGATTTTGTAATGAAAATTGTGTTAATCTCAGTTGCTGGGGTCCTTTTGCCTGGAAAAACTCTCAGAGTTTGAAGTTTGCCTAGAGAAAGAGCAAGATTATTTGCCAGAAATGCTCTTTCGGTTTTAATAAGGATATATTTAAATGGAAAACTAACTCAATAGAGACTTTAACATTCCACACAAAATATGTCGATTGGCAAACTTCTCGATATACATCAATTCTCTGCTTTCGCTGAATGAATGTTTCCGCTTCTCTACGAATAAATTGAAGCTGCCATATCCAGAAAACTGGATTGATTTACTGAATAAACTTTCTTCAGGGAAGCCGCCTTGTCATTAATAATATCGATTTTTCCCCTAGAGAAGTTTTCAATTGATATCAAAGTCATTCATTACCAAAATCTTTGAAACTTTGCAAAATAAAATCCTCAGAAATACACACAATTAAGAAAAAGCAAAAAAAAATAAAATGTATTTAATTAAAATTTATAAACGCTTTTTATATTTAATTGATATAATGAAATCCCTCCTTTATTTACTAGCAACAAACTTTTTTGTATACTCTTATTATTTTGTATCTTTTTATTTTTTTGTGCTAAAACTTCGTTTCCTTCTTCCTTTGTTTGGTTAGCAAATTTTAATGGGGGGAGGTTAATTTAACAACGCTACTCTGATTAGAAAACAATATTTTTTTTTGTGGTTTTAACTGTGTTGTTAATTGCTATTTATAGCTACATAAATATATATATGTATAAACGTCTATAGATCTTGAAGTATTTCAATATTTAATTTAGTTTGTAGTTAGCTAAATGAAGTAACAGAACGATCATTTAGAACAACACTACTATTGTTATGTGGAATATATAATTTTAATGTTATTGTGTATTGTGGTGATGGTGTGGGAAGACAACTTTGTGGTTACTTTGGAAATGGTTTGTATCGACTGGAATTAGAAATAGAATTATATCATTAGAATCATACAGGAATGAAAATTAGCACACATATTTGTTGTTTCAACAGAGGGCAGATGCGGGACAACACCATAGCTTTGGTATTTTGAACGGATGGAGTTATTAAGACCGCTTATTCGTAGGGCAAGTATCATGATGGCTCCTTGGATGAGAAGTCTCAATTATATATAAGCAGGGACGAACCTCTTTCCCTCTCTAGGAAAACCACATAGTGACTAAAATTATATACTGATCCTCCCCTATCTAACTGTATTATTCTAATATACATTCGCATAAATGTATATAAATAAATATCTTTTTTCCAGAATTCACTTTTCTCTCGAAACTGTATTCAAAACGGTGGGTTTTCCCATACATATTTCCCTCTATCATTGCCTAGTTCGCCTTTTTCTTTTAAAAGTAGTGAATGGTATACATTCCCTCCCCTAATGTGCTAATTTTGCTTAATCAACGTCCTACTCTAAAACAGCTGGAAAATCCTTTCAATCTACTTTGTTTTAAACACATTTGTTTCTGAAAAGTATCACCTGTCGGTATACTGTTGACATGTACCCTCTAACCATCTGTTGAAGGGATGCGTGCTTTCACTTTGCAGTCGTTTGAAATGAAAAAACATGGCATTCTTCAGATTGAGCCCTCTCTGTGCATTTGTTATTTTCTGACGTACAGTACCATTCTCCATATCGAACCTTCTGCTACTATATCCTCCTTCCAATTCTAAGAAACTACATCGTGGAAAAAATAGTTGTCTTCTAAGAGACTACGTCAACGCTAAAGAATTAGAAAGGTTCGAGAAATTGTACTTAAATGGAGAGAACTTTTTGTCAAAGTATACAAAATAAAATTGTGTTTAAAAAAATAATGAGTTCTTCTATTATCTGCCCGCACAGTGCACACACCCGTTACGTTAATTGAACAAACCTAATGAAATGGAAGAAAAAGCTATTCGAAAATGTTTCATTATTTTTCAAAAATCGTTTTCATACTTTCTCCAAATATCCAGCAAAAATTTTTTTTAAAAGATTTACTCAAAGTTAACTCCCTAAATCACCACCAGCATCGTGTCATGTAAGTTTGAAGAAAGAATTCCTCGGTTGATTAGATTTTTGGAAGGGCCAGAGGCATAAATGTTTCTAAAAAATGGTTGTCTAGATAAGTATACTATAATATGTGTAATAGAGTAGTAGAACGGGGCAAAATTGATGAAAATAGAAAATAAAACCAAATTTCAAATACAACGAAAGAGTCTTTAAATATAACATAGAATCACTGGAATTCAATACTTTGATATATTTTTCATAAGTGGTCATCTGCGGTTTGTTTATGAAAATTATATAAATTATAAAATTAAATTAATAGCGTAAATTAACGTATCGAATTGGACTCTATCGTAGTTGCATTTTGTATTAAATATCGCATTAAGCTGCAAATATATCAGAATGCTGACAATTATTTTTGTAGATCCACACCATTGCCATATTCGGAGTAGTAAGAGTTATTTTCATTTTCCACCTAGTTTGTGCCACCGTTCATGAGTTCCTGTTTTTCTAAGAGGGGGTTTTAAAGTCTATCATTGTGATAACCTTCCTTAAGAGGTTTGGAATGGTATATGTATGTATGTATATGTCTATAAAAATGGAAATGTTCTGAAAAACGATATAAAAACATATAAGACGACATTGTATAAAGGAGAACATAATCCAACAAAAAGTCATGGAAGCTCCAATAGTTTAACAAGTTCTTTTGTATAAATCGTTTTCTTTTAATTAAGGCTTTTTGTTTTTTCTTGTGTGAGTTTAGTTTTTAATCAAGGCTTTTGTTAAACAGATTGTTGTCTGTCCTTTTTCTTTTATTAAGTTTCTGTATCATCGGTAAATTTTTCCTATAATAAATTCATAATCGATTTTAACTAAAAGCTGACTGGAGTGTTCTTCGTGTGTGTGTCATTTGTCTTGGATAACTATTTTAAAAATTTCACTCTTTTACTTGTTTTTCTAAAACTTTTTTCTTTTGGTTAGTTTGGTTAAAATTGTTTGTATATTCTATAGTTTTTTTTTTTCAATAACAACAGCTAAAAGTGGTTAGTTAATTCTAATATATTGTGTGTGATAGTTTTGTATGTAGATAAAAGATAAGTTAGACAAAGTAGTCGAATAAATTTGAAAAATATAAACTTAATTTAATGTTTCCTTCGTAAAAAAGACCCATAAACCTAACATTAGTTTTTCTTTCTTTCCATAATAATAAAGAAATTCATAAAATACGTTCATAGTATATAGACAGACAATGTAATTGATCCATAAATTTCTCTCAGAATTTTTCGATTCTTTAGTTTGTTTGCTTGTTTTTTATTTATAATTTTAAGTGTGTAAAATACTGTTGACTTACTTAATATTTGGATTGGCTGCAGCAGGTGTGGCGGATAGTGCCATTTTCGATAAAGTGGCTAAGGAACGTTTTTGAAATGTTGGTTGAGTACCACCACCGGTACCATCATTGGTATCGGAGAATAGTTTACGGAAACTAAATAATAAAGATAGTAAAAGTAAAATAAATCAAATTAAAATCAATAAAAGGAGGAGCGAGTTAGATTAACTTACAATTTACGAATACCGGACTCGTTGGTCTTTTTCCATGGAGCGTCATCGGGTTCATATGGTAAGGGTCCTTGAACTGGAGCATCGTGTTCTGGTGGCCTACAGAATATATAATATGGGGAATATTTGTAGTTATCCAAAGCTGTAAATTTCCTATGAAATTATGGTCTTTTTAAATATACTTACGTTCCCGCTTGATCGCCTAGCTTCTGACTATCATCATCTCCCCCTTCTGCACCGAGTCCATCATCATCATCGTCGTCATCTGAACTGGAATCATCATTTCCAAATATCTCTGTTGGCTTCAATGCCCTCAGCTCTTCATTTAAGTTCTCAATTGTTGTCAGCAATTCATCGCGTTCGTTTAACAATTCTTTCAGTTCACTTGTAGTGTAACGTGGTCGATTCGGATCGTTGGGATCATCATCCTGAGACATTACCAAATCTTCATTCTCTTTTTGGGCTAAACCTAAACGTTTTCGCAAATTGTTGATATCACGACATTGGTCTTGTAGTTGAGCCAAAAAATCGGCACGTTCCTCACACAGAGTTTTAACTTGTGTCTGTAACATTGTGCAACGACGACGTGTATCACGTCCAGATGCCTTAAAACGTTCCAGCTGGATGGTCATCTGAAAGTATGAAGATGAAAGATGTGATGTTAAAGACATTTGAGCACTGTTTTGGTATGGGAATACATTTTAAAAGGAAAATTGTTTTCTAATTGTATTGTTTTACAAACGTGACCAAGAAACTAATTTGTCCATCATAGCGTTGTTTTTAATGAAGCCATAAATACCAACTTAATGGACTTTTGACAGAAAATCAAATCTCTGTGTGCGTGGGGGTCGGCATATACCTACGTTTAGTGGTCGTGAAAGGGAAAGTAAATATAGTAAGATTTGTGCGGGAAATGTAATGTTTATTACAGCGAAGATGAAAACTGTTATAGAGAAAACGATTTGCCCATGCATAGATAGTCACATCATAGATGTTATGTAGCAATGGACTGAACTCCATTTAAAGGAGCATCTGCTAGTTATTTTACTTTTTTGTCGTACTTACGTGCTCAATTTCCGTATATTTACTCTGCAACTCCCTTTCCTTCTCCTTCAAGTCGTCCCGTTGCCTATAGATTTGCTCCTTCATACGCTGCAACACCTGCGTGTCACTCAAAGCGCTATGTAACTCATTGTTGGTAATGCTGATGATGCTTTCCGTGAGACTGGCACCCAAGCCCGAAGAATGGGCTGAAGATGACTGCAAATCTTGGGTTTGCTTAACCAAGCGTTTGTTTTCCTCTTGCAATGACGACACCAAATCGGCCAAATCGTTTGTTTCCGAACGCCATTGCTCTTCTATCATCTCCAGTTCCTTTTCAAAACGTCGCCTGAATTCCGCCTTCTCCGATTTCTCACTCTCCAGCTGTGCTATCTTCTCCTTAAGCTTTTCTCGTTCCTGATTTTCACGTTCGTTTTTCGTTGCCAAAGCCTCCAGGATTTCCAACGTATTAATGATTTTAGGCATCAAGCCAGTCGCCGCCTCCGTACCAAACCGATCTATAATCTTCTCATACTCTTTTCCAATGTCCGAAGCCAAATCGTAAACGTCCACTACTCCGATATCATCAATTGCATCCAACACCATTTCGCCCATTTCATTGAAATGAAAACCTGGCATACGGTAGGTATTTGCAGCTGCACTAGTAGTAGTACTGGTAATGTGGACTTTTACAGCGCGAGGGGTACGTTTATTTGAGATGATCTAATCAACAGACCAATTTGCGCAAACAACCCCTCAGCAAGTAGAGCAAGTAAATGACAACGTACGTCGGCTTCTTTTCTTTACACCGTGCAATTTTAATCAATGTCGGTTTATAAATAATTCAACACTTTTATCTTCTGCGTAAACAGCAGCAGCGGTCCCCTCCCCTTTTCACTTACACACTCATTCGTACCAACACCCTACTCCAAGAAATATATTTTGTGTATATCGAG